>VZZY01022091.1:16105-55500 GCA_013400335.1 Eurystomus gularis | reverse complement strand
CAAATATCTGCCTGATTTAAAGACTCACCCAGAAAATACAAGTAAACTGAATGCAAATTGTATGTCTGAATCAGGAGAGAACAAATTGATGCACATTGGAGAAGAAAGCTTTCAGAAATTGAAATGTTTGTGCAACTGTAGATAACATCTTTGGATTCTTAATTCCATCTTCCCTGTCAATGTGCAAGAGCACCATTCAGCTGGTCTTTGACTGAACTCATCTCTTTTTTTGAAACATTTACTTTTAGGGATTGCAGAAATGGAGTATATGGGTGTGTGTTATTTCGGAAGTAAGAGGAGTTTAATTGTATGAATTCAAAGTAATTGAACATAAATTCCTCAGATCAAGCACATTATTAATCACAGAATCACAGAATGTTAGGGGTTGGAAGGGACCTCGAAAGATCATCAAGTCCAAATCCCCCCCCCTGCCAGAGCAGGATCACACAGGGACGCGTCCAGGCAGGTCTTGAATGTCTCCAGAAAAGGAGACTCCACATCCTCTCTGGGCAGCTTGTTCCAGTGCTCTGTGAACCCTCACAGTGAAAAGGTTTTTCCTTACATTTATGTGGAACCTTCTATGCTCCAGCTTGCACCCATTACCCCTTGTACTATCTTTGGACATCACAGAGAAGAGCCTGACTCCATCCTCCTGACACTCACTCTTTACATATTTATAAACATTAATGAGGTCACCCCTCAGTCTCCTCCAGGCTAAAGGGACCCAGCTCCCTCAGCCTTTCCTTATAAGGGAGATGTTCCACTCCCTTAATCATCTTTGTGGCTCTGTGCTGGACTCATTCAAGCAGTTCCCTGTCCTTTTTGAACTGAGGGGCCCAGGACTGGACATAGTATTCCCGATGTGGTCTCACCAGGGCAGAGTAGATCGGGAGGAGAACCTAATATTCAGGAATATATATAGGAATTTAACCTAATATGCATGAATGAACAAAAAATTAATATGTACAGAAATAAAAATGACAGAAAAGAGCTGAAGAGAATGATTTATTTTAGGTCACTTCTGTAGCTACTTGCCATCCACTCATATAAGCAGGCATTTCTTTCAAACATTAACCTCTTCTCATGTATTTAATAAATTTCAGCTGTGGGAAAGGGTTCTACTCAAAAGGTTCCATAGATATGAATAAAATAACAATTTAATGGGAAAGCATAAAAGCAAGAAAGATTGAAAGTATTTATCTAGGATGAATATGTCCAAAAGGGACTCTGTATAAACTGTATCAGTGACAGATTCTCACCCTTTAGTGAAAATACAGCAAAGTATTTTGTACTGATCAACACTGTTCTTACTGTGTCATTCCCAGAGTTTAGATGATATAATACCTTCTGCTTAGATGATGATACAAAACAATAGCTAAATCAAAAATAAAATAAAAATATCTGTTTCACCATCACAATCATCTATATACTTATCTTAGCCTATATATCTAAAAATAATAGAAATAATATATATAGATAATTCATATGTACATTATGTTTAAACCTCTCACCTCAAAGTAAAAGAAAGATCAGTTTATTTACTGGATATACCATCCTATGTTTGCACAAGTGAGAAAAACAATGCTTTGGTTGTTCTTGTGTTTACATACATATAAGATACTTTGTAAAGATCAAACCCCAACGCATATTTGCCTTCCGATTTGCACTATATTTCTATTTTACTTGTTCTCTTCTAACCCTTTCACCAGATTTCTCTTATTAAAATACGATGATGTGACAAAGCTTCTGAGTTCTTTCACTGATTGATGGTAAAATAACATTGTACTGGATCTGTTCCATTTACTAATATGGAATAGTAACCTATTCAGGCAGTAATTTCAATGATAACAATGTACTAGCCAGTGAAGCAAGTTTTATTCCCTTGTAAGTCTGGCATAGACTCAGGTACTGATGAAACCTTTTCTCACTTTCAGAATAAATCAGACATATCTTTTCTATGCGAACCTTTTCCTGATCTCTGAACATTTGATATTTTTCACAGAAAGTACGAAACTGAGAAAGCAAAACCCTTGAACTGCAAACACTGGTTTAATTCTCTTTCCTATATAGTGTAGTACTCAACATCTTGAGAAACCTGACTCTGAAATGAGAGTAGCTGCCCTATGCACCTGCCTCTGCTCCTATACTTCATTATTCTCACCTGTACCTTGGTTTTATGACTTTGTAATTCATGAAACCTGAACTCTGAAACATCTTCCTTATTTTGAGGAAGCAAACGGAATTTTTCCATGTTTATTTTATTTTTAGTATCTGCTTCGCAGTTATGATTTCTCTTCTTACTTATGCACAGGATGTGAGTCTCTAATGTGTGGCCTGTGAAGACCCTGTGTATATCCATTATTTCTTAATAACATTTTCATGGGAATTGTGGTTGTATCTAAATAAAAAATGAAAATCCATATGCAGATTCTTAAAATTTGCTTTTTCATTTAGATTCAAATGCAGAAGATAAATCTTAAAGTGGTAAATTAGAACACCCAGGGATATAAACCCGAACTTCACATTAAGTATCTGATGTTTTTGGCTTAACAAGTTCAACTAAAGCTTACTATTATATGATAAATCTCTTGATATTTAGTTTCTTCAAGCATAATCTACAAATTTTGCTCTTAAGGAAAACCCCAAACCATAGTTTATTTCAAAATGTTTTTAAAAAATTGTCTCAAATATATATATTTTAGTATCTCGCTTTCCAGGGGAAACTCCTATGCTAGTAGTACCATTGTGCAAATGTAATACAGGAAATTGAGCTAATATTAGTATGCCTGTGATATTAACTCAAGATAGCTAAAATATGAGAGTAAGAGCAACCTGCACCGATGATATTCAAACTGTGAGCTTTGAGTGCTTTTGACCCTCAAGACATCAAGCTCTGGCTCTTACAAGAGAGGAGGTAAGGGAAAAAATTGTATACAGTTATGAGGTGACAGTGTCCCACAAGCCTCCCCTTGGGATTTTTATACTAAAATGTTTGAATCCATGTTTGAGACATGGAGGGTGGAGATTAGCAAATGGCTGCTTAGCAGACTCTATTAACAAACTCCATTATTTTTGACACTGACCAGAAAGGATGTGAGCAGAGGCTATCCTTTCCTTGGTAGCATTGACTCGTTGGTTTCTCTTTCAGTGAAGAGGTAAGAAGTACAGGATGTTACCTTAACCTTCCCTGAGCCACACACATAAGCAGCCAGCAGAAGCAGGGTTTTTTAACAGCTAAGGAAATGGAGATATATTAATAAGCAAAAGTGTTGACCCTTTTTCTCTGGTTTATTGCTGCTATTTGGTGAGCTACATGGTTTGGTTGAGTTTTTATCTGACTCAGCGGAGACATATCAAACCAAAACTATGAACTATGCTATTTGACATCAGTTAGCAATAGTTCTCATCTAATGACAGCTGAAGGGTTAGTTCTCATCAATCCACACAATTTTCCCATCATGCAGCAGACTCTTCCCATCATCTGATGTGAGGAAGTACAGAAGTGAAAGAAGAAGGAGGTAGAAAATCTCTTTTCCCTATGCATATACCTTCAGGGGAATCATGTATTTTTAAGGAACTCTTCAACAGTGCCTCATGGAACATGGAAAACGAGCAGACAAAAAGAAATTTAAAAATTCCTCTTCCTAAGCCTTCATTATATGTTGTTCATGATGAAAAGCTGGACAGCATTATGAACAGAGGTACAAATAATGCTTCTGTGGGTAATGAGAAATTTTCAAAGTACAAGGCCAAAAAGGTCATTAAACTTTCCATTTGTTTCCCAGCTCCAGAGACTACATAAACTGAAATTGCTGAAGCTCCACTATTCATACAGTGGCCTACTAAGAAATATTTGCCTATCTTTGCAATGTTTACTTTCATAAGACTTCCACATTTCAGTTAAGTCCTGAGACTAAACGTAAAATAAATCCATGGTGGAAGGATTATTGTCCTCTAGGTTAAAAATGTAAGATAATGAGAGCTGGCAATGTGTTATAATGCAAGAAAATACAAAATGAGACACATTTTGCCCCTTTAATAGCAAAACCTTTCAAACCATCATCAAACCTTTTTTTCTTTTTCTTTTTTTTTCATATAGCAGTTCAGGGTATTATTGTTTAACAACTTGTAATTTACACAACAAAACAAATGTTTGCAGCCATGTCAGTATCCCATATCTGATAATCAGATGTTTTCGCATCAAGTGAGATTATATAGCTGTGTGATTTGAATAATTAAATATATTTATTTAAATAAACATAAAATAGATTTAGGGGGATGAAAAGAACAACTGTAATGTCAGAGTATCAAAATAAAATTAGATCATTACCACCATATACCGTAGAAATAGAGGAGGATGAAAACCAACAGTTCAGTCATAATGATTTCATTAGGTTATATATGTGGAGAGATGAAAGGAAAAGATCACTAACAGATTGCTAGTGAAATAGAAAGAGTGTGAAAGCAGCTGAATGTGGTATTACTTAGAGAAATAAAAGTAGAAATGTTTCAGAAAATAGATATAAACTAAATCTCTTTCTCTCTTTAAGGCAGGGCACAAGCAAAAGATAAAATACACATTTTGTCAATTCACCTCAGAGTCATTGATCTCTTTTGAGCATTGAGCCTAATGAGGCAAGTAGGATAAAATTGTAATGGGTCTTGCATGTGCGTATTGTTAGGCTTGGATTATTGTGTAGAACTAAACCGTATTTTCTATAGAAAAGTCTTTCAAATCCTGTCAGGATTCTATTACAAATAAGATTTTGAATATTATTTTATAATGAAGAATTAATGAACTTCTTTATCTATAAATAAATATGCATTATGTCAACCCCATACAAGCCTTTTTTAAAAGTAGCTACATATTATTTATGAATATAAATTCAGATAGGTCATTTTGGGGGGGTGATGTTTTAATATAGACAATAAAATAAAACTGTAGACTTTTCCATTTTCTAAGTAACTACTTAGTCTTTAATTCAGTGTTCTTCAGATCTGTATACAATTTGTTTCAACATTGGATAAAATAACTTCATAGTGATTTATTATTTTATATCATACATCTTTACAATGTATTTGGAAATCATCGATAATAGGACTCTCACATGTAAAGTAAAGGAGTCTATATATATTATAATTATAAATGCCACACTGTGATTTTTGCATACATTCGTTAACAAAAATGTTAGATTATATATTCTTCGTATATTCAAGCGTGTCATTAAGATGTCTCTTAAAAAGCAAACTAGAAAGCACGTAACTGAGTGGGAAGCCACCTAGAGAATAGCCAATAGGAACTGGTAATTGCAGGGATGTTTCTCAGTTGTTCCTGCTTTCTAGAGATGATGCTACTTTTCCCACTAGAGACTGTTTTCCTTAAACAGGTGTTTAACTGGGCAGTGCTTACTCTCTGTAACCATACTTTTACACAAAAGAAGACAGGAATCAGTTACTGATCTACAGGCTGAGTGTCAAGATCTGGTTGCATCCTTGACATTGCTTATCCCTAGCTTCTGTATTAGTTTCTTTTTGAGAAAAGCCATCAAAAAAAACCCCTAAACAAACAAAAAAACCTGAAACCTAAAACAACAACAAGCAGAGAGTGAATTTTAAAACAATAACCAAATAACCAGTTAAGAGCCAGTTGCAGCTGTGCACATCCATGCACCTCTTCATTAGAACTACAAACCTACCTGTTATTTGTAGATTGAGCAGAGCCAGAGCTCACTCAAACATTATCACAACATCATTCATGTTTTTTGGCTTCTAGTATGCTTCCTGGAATGTGTTTACCTAAACCCGTGCCCACTTAGAATCCAGGATGTAAAATGGGTTGGCATGGTTTCTGGCAGAAATTGTGGACAGGATCATTGTTTTGTGAAAGATAGAATTGAATACAAAATAAACACAAAGTATGTAGTCCTACTCTAGAGGAAAACCAAACACTTTTCAAGCCCTCATGCCAGAGTTCAAAATCCAGCCTGTACAAACAAAGAAGTTTCTTATATAAACCTACTATTGCTGGTAAAAGTTTCTTTTTGTATAGTCCCAGGCCTTATTCTTTTTCAGGATATATTAATTGGGGTTAGTAGTTACAGCATGATAATATCTCACAGAACTTTTTACAGCTTTTGTGCATATGAAACTGTGGCTGCATGAATATTCATGTCCGGGATGCCATGGTGTACAATGCTGTATGAACACTGCTAACAATCTCAGTTCCCTTGATATTTCAGTAGCCTATTGTTTCATTTTCTTCAGTTATACTTCTCAAACTATTGCTTAGTGCCAATCAAAATTCTTTGGGAACCTTCAGCATTAACCTTGTCAGACCTTTCTTTGGAAGCAGAAAATTAGAAGGTTTGTGTTTATCAGCCTTACCTCATACCCACAAGACCTAGAATGTTTGATTTTTTTTAAGCAATATAATGAGAATGCAGCTAGTTGTACCACTGGGTGTATGCAGACTCTCCAGACTCCTCCTTTTTTGCACTTCTTGTTTGTTCAAATCCCTTCTTTTTCCACTTAAATTTTCCCTGGCCACTTTGTCATTATGTCAATTACTCACTGAAAGAGTGATACGTGTGACATAAATCTAGAAATATGTGCACTTCATTAACTCTATTATTTTAATGTCAAAAAGCAGGTATGAGAAAAACAGCAGCATGAAAGCTGGGTTTTCATATACCCATAACTGAAAGGGAAAAAGTCAGAAACACCTGCAGAAATTAATTATTTTTCAGACTACTTTTCCTCATATGTTTAGAAAATTTTGTTTTATAATGAAGAAAATGTCTGTGACATATTTCTCATTTGACTTCATAGGGCCTGTAATTCCTTTATAATTTTACAGTTGATTAAGAGGGAAATAAACACAGCACACTTCCTGTTGAAGCTTTTTATTACATTAATTGTGCTGCTTTGTCTGATTGCTCAGAACTTCTGCCTTACATACATAGTTTCTATTAAAAGTAACTGGCTTTAGATTGCTATTATTAGTCTAATAAAATCTACACTGATTAGGTGACAAATATGCAGCTATATATTGGTGCTTGTGAAAAAGTTGATGGTTCTATAAATCAGTGGCTACTGAAATCTACCAACGTCAGTGATCAAGGGATGTGATCCAAAGTGATTTTAATATGTTGATAAAACAGCTTTATTTGTTGGGTTATTTTTTATCCAATACAAAGTGTCCGTTCAATCTGGCAGGGTTTTTGGGACTCAGCATGTATAAAATTAAGAGAATTCTACTTTTCTTCACATAGCTAAGCTGTCAAAGGAGCAAAACAAAAGTGTTCTGATATTCTTTGCTTAACAAGGGCAACAAAACAAATGAAGATGAGGGTATTGGGTGCACCTTCAGCAAGTTTGAGGATGATACCAAGCTGGGAGGGTGCAGTTGATATGCCAGAGGGATGGGATGCCATCCAGAGGGACCTGGATAGGCTGGAAACGTGGGACCGGATGAACCTTTTGAGGTTCAACAAGGCCAAGTACAAGGTCCTGCACCTGGGCCAGGGCAACCAGCATTATCAGTATAGGCTGTGAGAGGACATCCCGGAGAGCAGCCCTGTGGAAAGGGACTTGGGTGTGCTGGTGGATGAAAAACTGGATATGAGCCACCAACATGCAATAGCAGCCCAGAAGGCCAATCACATCCTGGGCTGCATGAAAAGAATTGTGTCCAGCAGATCAAGAGAGGTGATTTTGCCCCTCTACTCTGCCCTGGGGAGACCTCACCTGGAGTACTGCATCCAGCTCTGGAGCACCCAGCACAGGAAAGATGTGGACATATTGGAGCATGTCCAGAGGAGAGCCACCAAAATGATCAGGGGAATTAAGCATCTCTGGTATGAAGACAGGCTGAGAGAGTTGGAGCTGTTCAGCCTGGAGAAGAGAAAGTTCCAGGGACACCGTATAGTGACCTTCCAGTACCTGAAGTGGGCCTACAGGAAGCAGGGGAAGGTCTATTTAAAAGGGTTTGTAATGACAGGACAAGGAGTAATAATTTTAAGCTAGGAAAGGACAGATTTAGGTTGGATATTAGAAAAAAGTTGTTTAACATGTGAGTGATAGATCACTGGAATGGGCTGCCCGGAGAGGTGGTGGAGGCCCCATCCCTGGAGTCATTCAAGGTCAGGCTTGATGGTGCTCTGAGTAACCTGACCTAGGTAGAGATGTTCCTACTTGTGTAGGGAGGTTGGACCAGGTGACCTCTAGAGGTGCCTTCCAGCCTAAAATATTCTATTACTCTATAATTCTATGTGCTTCAGCACATGGAAGCAACTTGTATATCAACATATGAAGAACAGGGAGCCTGTATTTTGGCCAATAGTAGATGTCAAGGTTTGGGCATCATGCCTGAAATGCTATTATTAGGCTGGGAAAACAGAGATTTACTGAACATGTTACAAACTTGTCTTCATTTTGCTATATGAACATGTACAGTGATGTGAAAAGGCTCTGATAAGGTTTGAAGTACTCAAAATTATCAGAGACAAACAACCCTTTATCCAAATGGGAACATCAGGCAACAATTGGCAGTGCCTTAAGCAAGCCAGTAATTGCCCATAAAGTGTTTGAGCTCAGAATCCAAGCAATCAGGTAACATTTATGTATCTCACAAACATGGACTTTAACATTTCTGTTTTACCGTGCTAGTAGCCAGTAGACAATATATCTTTTAGAAAGGAATGCATAAATCAAGGGTGGTATTTGGAGCTGGAAAGAAATGAAGAGTTAAGAAATACTCTGGTAAGTCAGGAATGCATACTGTTGTGTTGGAAAAGCTACGATTCATATATAGTTTAGGAAGCATCCATGTGTTACTGTTGTTAAGTTAGGATGTTAAGAATAGAACCTGGGCATGATCACCACTTTGGCTTTTCTGAGTAAGAGGAAAGTCTGTTGCAACACCTCCTGATTCATGATCACTTGCCAAATCTTACTGCTTTGGGGGTCAAGGCATAATTTCAGCTGTTTTGCATAAACATCAATGGCAGTAACTGAGAGTGTTGTTCCTTCTAAAAAGAAAAATCTTATAGCTTGTGTTCAGATTTTTTGCACTGGATTGTTGTAACAAATAATCCATTTGAAAGATGTTATTTGGGGGTGGGGGGGGTGGAGAAGTGAGTTCAATAAAGTTTTAGATAATATTTTTAAGGAAGCATAAAGAAAGTGGTTTACCATTTCACTGTCTGTCTCCTCTTTCCAAGGAGAATTCAAAGGTACTGGTTCTGACATATAAGGCTCCAAATGGTTTAGAGCAAGGTACTCAGGAGAGTCTCTTCTCCAATTCTACTATTAATCAGGAAAGAATTCCAAATCCCATGACAGGAGCAATGGGAGTGCTAATGCTTAATTTTCCATATTGTTCCTGTAGCTCTTTCCCTTCTTGTTCAAGAATGACCTGTGTTGCCCGTCTCAGATTTTTGCAAAGCCAGTCATATTGAACAAATGCATACAAAGAGTTGAGATTTATTGAGGAAGAGGCTTCTTCTGGGGCCCACAGGGCTGACAGTTTTCTTTGCCAATAATTGTCTGATGATGGGTTGTTATATTTTGGCTAAAATTTGTTGCTGGTTTTGCTCTAAATTTAGGAGTTATTGGTTTTCTTATTAATTGGTGGTAAGAAGCCTGGTATCTTATGTAGATCTTGAAGGACCATTTCTTCACTGCAAATATAGAAATAATACCTCCTCATTCACACTATACAACACTCTGAGAGAGTGTTCATATGAGATTGAAGGGTAGAGGGTTCACACATGTGAACTGCAACTAAAAGAGATCATTAATTTAAAGACTCCCTTGGCCCTGATATAACACTGCAAGTCACTTCAGTGTTGTTCCCATGTTATAATTCTTAGGTATATTAATTGTGAGGGAGGTGCTCCCCATAGGCTATTGAAACTTCAAATTTAGGACCTTAGTCAGGCAAATGTCTTACAGATTTTTAAGGGAATTTTCCCAAGAAGTTTTCCAAAAAAGTTTCTCCCTCATATATGCAACAAATGCAGAAATATTTCTATATTTCAATATGTACATGGTGAGATAAGATATCTAATCTCTCAATATATTAACACAATTCTGCTCACATTACACATGACAATATCCAATTTAATTTTATTAGTCAATAGATGTTTTTCAGTATTGACATCAGGAGATTAAGGCTTGTTCCTGATAATAGAAATTGTTCTTATGACCTTATACTTTGAGTCTAATCACACATCAAGGCCAATCCAAGCCTTTACTGAAAGGTCTACTGATTATGAATACACTTGATATTTTCATTATTTTACTAACACCTCAAAGAATTAAGATAGGAGTCAAATATTAAAGTCTAACTATTGGTCTTTCCAATTTCATTAAATACAAATAGAATAAACCCTGAAAGAGCTTATGGACTCAGTAAACATGTTACATATAATAAAGAAAAAATAGGGGAAAAAAAGATGGAAAGAATATTGCAAGGGTGTAAGGCTCACCATGTCAATCTAATCAGACCAGTATTCTTTTACTGATGCTCATGAGCCTCTGACACTTCAGAGAAGTTTTCTGGTTTGACCTTCAATGTGTAGAGACCAATTCAAGTCACGGAGCTTTACATTTTTCTCTCAATTTTTTGTTATTGTTTCTACCCTTAACTCTGTCATTAACTCTGGATATTTCTACTATCCACAACAATTCTGAAGCTTGATAAAATCTTGATTCTTAACTCTGTGGGATACTGGACAATTTATACAGCAATTTACAGACATGTCAAAATGGTACTCTAAATTAAAATCCCAGAAGAATGAGTATGGAAAGGTGAAGACAGATCAAAAGCTCTGTAGCCCGTTTCTTTCTTCTTTGACTTTTCTTGATGAGTATCTTCTGCAATTGTGGGTATAAAGAAATGACAGAAAGAAAACAATTTCCAGTGAAATACAACAGTGATACCTTGGCCACATATCGGTAAGTTATTGAGACAGGCATAGCAGCAGACTTTGTTTTCCTTTACATCTTCCCATACCACTTCCCCCCCCAAATAGTTTGTCATGAAAAAAATACAGTGGGTTATTTTGGATTCACATATACCAACACTTCTGTGATGCAATTATGGAAACTTACATATGTTGATATCACCTGGGTAACAGAGTAGATATACCATTGTGCAAGTATGCTGAAAACCATACATGGAAAAAGTGTTCTATCCTGAATTATTTCCTAAAAATCATATAATGATTGTAATTTATTGTTTGAACAATTATGTGGAGTACCTTCTAAGTACCTTTTTATTTTTTACTAGAAATACTCCACAGAAATGTGTGATTTGTTACAAAATTAGCAAAGTAAAAGGTCAAAACAGCACACACACATGTGGTTATATATCAATTTACACATATATACGTGAGAGATATATGTCTCAATCGTAGTTTTTCTGTCTCTGAGTTTCAGACATTTTATCTTTGCAGACTGCAAGTTTTTTTTATAATGTTGATTTTCTGCTCTGTCTTAAAAATATATCAAAATATATCTTTTTTTAGTTAACAATTAAATTCTGAAAAAAAGTGTTTTAATAAAAGTTTGCTGATCCTTTCATGACACTCCTTTTCACTGCTTCTCTGTATATGATTTGGTGATGTAAAAATATAATGACCTTACAGTCTAAGTGACTTTTCCAAGCAGTGAAACTAGTCATTTCATGGGATGAATAAGTTCAAGATTCTATCTCCTTGAAATTTGTTTCCAGGATG
Source organism: Eurystomus gularis (assembly GCA_013400335.1). Lineage (NCBI taxonomy): Eukaryota > Metazoa > Chordata > Aves > Coraciiformes > Coraciidae > Eurystomus > Eurystomus gularis. The sequence goes on along the minus strand of VZZY01022091.1, from coordinate 43,759 downwards.
TTAACTGCAAAGCAAGTTATATATAGCAGTAAATGCATGCTTAATTTGTGCAGAAATCATGGTGTGATGAATACAATTAAGAGCCTCGGAGGGAATAATTATATTACTGCATAAAGCTGGTGGATCTCAAATTGCTTGGTGCCTGGACTTTAAATTGGCCTGCGTTCCTGTTGTGAAAGTCATTCATAGTAGTAACAAAACTGCAGTCAGAAATAGGGTAGTTTCAAAGTCATATAAGTATATTTACTCATCTGCTGCAAATGACAGAGCCTAGAAAACGGAAGCAGCATTTAGAAGCAATTGAACAAAAAGTTAATTCCATTAAAAATATGTGCAACCAATTATGAATCAAAGATATGATAAACAGTGTACATCAAAACATTGTTTCATGCAACAATAAATCTTACAGAAATTATAAAATCTTGATGATTGCATTTTCTTTCATACATACGCATGGAGCATGATATAGTTCTTACTGGATCTTTCCAGTCCATTGTAGGTACGTCCAAGAGGCTTTAATTAAGATCTTTAACTGAATTAAAGGCCATAAACATAGCATAAGTCTAGAATTTGACAAGTAGACCGTTGCCTCATCTCAGAGAGTCAGATTTGTCACCCAAGTTGTGTTGTAATTGTCAAGGTTTAGGGTCAGTCCACTAAACCTATTAACAGATAGTCTCTGTTAACTCCCTTTTCCCCTCAGAAAAGAGAAAGAAAGAGGTGGTACAGGAGAGAGACTTATGCATCTCTGTTGTCCCCCCTCCCCTCCAAAATGGAAGAGAAAGGGAATGAGAGACTTACAGATTAGAAAAGAAAACTAAAATAGATTTAGTGAAGATAATAATAAAAGGGAATATGTACAAATATGTACAAAACCAATATCAAACCCAGCCCCACCTGGTGGCAATTATATCACCATCAGCACTGATGCTGTGGAGCAGACACTGGGGAAATCCCAGACTGGGCTCAGAGGCAAATGAAAGCCAGGTTCAGGCACTGGATTCTGGCAGCCAGGTTCAGGCACTTCAGGTTTAGGTACACACAAATTGTGACTGAAGGCAGAATGGACAGAGTCCTCTTCAGATGCTTGCCATAGAAGAAGAAGGAAGAGCTGAGAGCTTGACCCACATGATCCCTCAGCTTTATACTGAATATGACATATATGGGATGGAATACCTCGTTGGTCAGTTTAGGGTCACTTGTCCTGCCTGCTCCTCCCCACAGGTGCGGCCTTTCACTTTCTGTACCCCTCAATGTAGTACACAAACGTTAGCAGTGACCTTGGTCTGCATACCAGTTCTTGGTAGTAACTTTAAATATCAAGCATTATCACTGCTAGAACCAGACACTGCAAAAATGTGCTGTTAACTTCAGAAAGTGTGGTTGGTTAGAAAAGACTCAGATGAAAAGTAAAATCACTGAACAGAATTAGTTTGATTCTAACCCAAACCAGGACATTAACCAAGGACAAGAATTATGGAAGTGGATTCTAGCATCTTAACAGCCAAGCCCAATTCAATGGCCTGACACAGGGTTGCATGACCTGAAGTATTATTCAGAATGAAGAAAATTTTGCAGCATTGCATAGTCAGTTGTTCAACTTTGTTTTTTTTCCCCTCAATTATTAGGCATCTAGCAATAATCTTACAAGTAGTTCACTTGACTCTGTGACCCAAACCAGAAATTCCTGAGCACAGGCTACATCAGCTGCTGCAACCCATTTAAGGCTTGAGGGTTTAAAATTTATTCAACCCCTTTCAGCATTTGGGAACCATTTTCTTATTCTTCTACTTCATTTTATGCTTGTCAAACACACTACAGAAAACATGAAATTGTGCATGTTGCAGTAGAAAAAAAAAAGCAGCAAATAAATAGTGACTGGTTCTAAGGTCAATAGCTGTAAAATTACCCAAGGGAGAAAAAAAAAAAATTACTGAGATCTGAAACTGTGATTATGATGTGAAAATAAAGGCTATGGGCATTATTCCTGGACTGTGGCAAATTTTCTTTTCCCTGGGCATTATTTTATAATACTCTTACTTGGAAACTAGACATTATTTACACTTGATACATTTCTATTTGTCTGAAAAAGATAATCTTACAGTGTCTGCTTCATCAGGTACCTTCTTTATGTGAAAACGCATAATTTTAAGAAATATTCTTTTTTACCCAGTGATATATAACATAGATGTTAGTAGTCTAGAGGTAAAATTAGAGCCATAGAAGATATGGCTCAAGGTTTATGTATCCTAAGGCATCATGGTAATGCTGGTGAAATAATAATGACAGTGAGAATAGAGTATGACTATTAGCTATACCACATTTTAATAACGGTGTCCATTGCCATTATTCTGAGTGCTTTCCACATAAAATCAATAGCGAATGAGGAGTCGGCTAAGACTTCATGTTAGAACTTTTTCTTTAGCAGGTCAAATTTGTGATTTTTTTGGAATTCATTTTTCTGTAAAAGTTTCATTTAAAGCATATGTTGTGGTAATGGAAAGTTTGTCTCATTTTTCCTAAACTGTTTTTTTTTAACACACTTAGAAATTCCAAGTATACAGGCACACTGTTGAAATAAAACCCTTGTTCCAATTAGTTATAGAAGGTCCTTTTTTTCTGTGTGACTATAATTTAGTATTTTAGAAAGAGAAACTGTAATAAGCATACACAATATATTAGTATTTTATAATCATTAACAATATCAGTGCTTTAGATAAAATTCATCATCCTGTCTGATAGTGAACATAGGACACAATGCTACCTTTAGTGGAACTAAAACAATAACAACAACAGCAAAAACAAACAAACAAACAAAACTGAATATTGGCTAGTAAAAGTAGAATTGGAAATTTCCAAGAAGAGGGTTTTTAATGTGAATTCAGCAGTTTCATTCTCATGAAGAGTCCCATTTAAAAGTTTACATTTCCAAAAATCATTTTCATACAGTGAAAAAATAAAGGAGGGAGAAGGATTTATGAAAAGGTATGTTTTATTCCATTAAGTAAATTGCCAATAGTCTTTCTACCTCCATTTTCCTACTTACATTGTTCCAGTCCAATCTGAAATCTCATGTTAGAGCTATAGCAGAGCTGATCTGTACAACTCCACTCAATCCTCACATTTCTAAACTTCAAAGGGATTTAGTTTAGCTGTTATTCCTGGACACATATCTTTTGCATCTTATTATGTGAGCAGATTTCAACACTGAGATGATATGTTAGTGGAAAGGTCTTCCCTATCAGTACTTGCACGAAAGATGACCATTCCTGCTGCTTCCTCTCCTTTAACATGAAACTTGTGACTGAAAAACAACACAAAAATGTTAAGTTCTATTTGGTATCAGCCTATTTTATTCACATCTTTTTCATCTGCTTGTTTGTTGTGTTGGAGAAGATGGCCAATGCAATGTACCATCCACCTTTATGCCTACAATCTCATCCCCTCTCTTCTCACATCTTCACAGAAATAGAAATCTTGAAACTATAGTCCTTAGGGAAAAAAGAATCACAATTAGCGAGTGCAGCATCCACTTAATCACTGTTTTATTCAACACCTTTACATGGATAAAGTTTACATCCAATGGCACTGCTAGGAAACAATGATCTCCAGATGAGCTGTAGAAGCTGTATAACATTGCAAGTAAAACCATCCTTATAACTAAGACTTCCTTTAAAGTCAGATAGAATCAAAACAACACCCACACATTAGCTGCCGTATTGATTACAAGACTCCTATCAACCACTCTTGATAATTGAAAATGAGCACAAGGGCTGCTTTAAAGTATATCGTAGATGATACTTCCCTATTTTCTTTCTCTTTTTAAATAAATTCAGCTCCATGTAAATACCTTCTAATGATTTTTTTGTTTCAAGTGGCAAGTATATGCTAGTGTTATGTATTTTAATAAACATTTTCTGTATCTCAGTATAGGATAGTTCTTGCCTTCATTTCTGAAAGGTATTTACAGTGCCCAGATGTTAAACCATAGAAATTTCTTTTCCAACAGTAGCATCTGGCTCATTGGCAGTCTCTACTTGCTGTTTTGTTGGCTTCACTGCAGTTGTCTTTAGGCTGTGAAGTGATTAGGATACTGATGTGATAACTTATTCACTAGAATCCCATTGCTTTTAGCTAACTCATGGTTTCTGTTCTGTAGCATTTCCAAAAAAAAATCCAAATAACAAAATTTCTCCCAAAGATCTCTGCATGAGCTGAAAACGATGGGGAAAAAATCCAAATGATTTCTCCAAGGATAGGGCAAAATGAGAATTTTTCAGAACAGTCTGGGAAAGGGATGAACAAAAAAATATATAATAGTTAATAGATATTTTATTACTATAATATGATTCATATTTCCAGTATCTTACATTTGTTTTTGAAGAAAATGTTGATAAATTGTTTTATTTTTCTCCTCAAACAAGATTCATTTTATTTAGAAGATAAAAGTTGGGATCGTCCTTGTATCCCGTTTCTAGAAACGCCTGATAAAATACATGAAGTACTGGTACATAGATGTTGGATGAAACTCTACCGTCAGGTACCATATCAACATAATAGAAAATATATCAGATTTTATAACCGTATGCAATAGGTTTTGAGGAGAGAAGCAGGAGTGCCCAAAAATTTATTAGCTACCTTTTAAACTAAATTGCCAGCTATTCAGTTATATAGATATGGGACAGGGTTTCGACCCAGTCTTCCTTTTGTATATACTGTCTTTTGTGCTCATATGGCTCATTGAGGCTGAACTTCAATGTATAGTCTTTTAAATGAATGGTTAATTGTTATCTAATTACTTTATGAAAAATGCTTTGTTATTCACCCAGTTTCTGAGATGATAACATGCAGTATAGTTTTAAAAATATTATTGAAATAACTACATAACAATTATGTTATAGATTTTCTTTGTGGGGTGAGAGGAATTTTGTTCATAGCAGTGACATATAGAATCATTTTTACCTTTAAGAACTTTTCACCTAGATCCCATTTAGCCTATGAACATTTCATTCGGTCATTTTGATGCTAGATATAAAATTCTAGCAGATGAATACCAGTCTTTGCGTTCTTATTTATAAATGTACATATGAACTGTAGATTTAAATACCAATGCTCTCTTCTTTTAGATTCTCATAAACTTAATGTTAGCTTTTATTCTGAGCAACAAAGAAAAGGTTTCCAAAGCCAGAAATTTGAAAATTCTGTGATTCTCAGACTGCTTTTTCGATCCAAATTGCCATCTAACCATGTCTCTGTTATATAATAATAGAAAATATGGAGCTAATGTAAGTAAAGCAGATGGTAAAAGGTACCTGCTGACCAAATAGGAGCAGTGGGACTCAACTTGGAGAGGTCAGCCCATCTGTAATAGATAATCTCAATTGCCTTTGCTCACCTCAATTGCTTTTGATGTTACTATATGTCATTTAATACCTATGAGATGTGTAGCTTTCTTTGAAACCTTTGACATAATACTGTTGAGATGTTGAAATATTTAGTTTGTATTTTTGTGTTGACTTTATATATGTCACCCTCCTAGTTAAGAAATTGATGTTGTTAGAGTTATATTAATTTAAGTTAAACATGCACGTTTTTGTAAAGATACAAGACTATTACTTGATATACATCCAATTTGTCTTCTAACTTATGGAAGTATAACGATATTGCATTATTGTTATAAAGTTAATCAAGACTTTAATGGGACAGCTATGTTGCTATTGAGTGGGTTTTTTTTTTCTTTTGCTATAATACGTCTTCAACAAGCTGATTATACACTGTAGCAATGATTTTACTAATTAGGAAGTTATTGCCACAGCTATAGTGGGTAGGAATTCTAACTTTGTAAGTTGCACTTTAGGATGTTTTCAGATAGAATATAGAAATAAAAATTGTTAGAAATATACATCAATAGTTACCACAGGGTGCTTAATCTATGGGCACTTGGTTTGTTTTACTTTCCAGGCTTTTTTCACCTGACAATGAATATTTCCATGTATGCAAAGTAAACACAAGATGACTTTACATAAAATGTCTGTGATTTGATAAAGTCTTTTACTTATTTCACATAGCTACGAGAAGCTCATGCCAAGAACCGAGAAAATTTGTTGGGCTTGGTTTGAAAAAGAAGATAATTTGTTACATATTTTTAACCTTGTTTCTGCTTTTAATTTCACACGAGGATTGAAATCATATTCAGTTTCAGAGCAAAAGCAGAAAAGACCATATGTTGATAAAAAGAAATATATTTAATAATAGGAAGTCCAAATGTTGACCATATTAGAAGTAATGTTTTTTTTTAATTGGAATGATAATTGAATCCTGGTTATCAATATACAAGTTTTCTTCAAGTTAAATGATAACAATGTCTTCAAGCCAAAACTGAATCTATGTGATATTCTACTATAATCTGGAGCTTCTAGCCTCAAAAACTATTTGTATTACTCATTCTTCCTTGGTTTATTTCACCATACACATCAAAGATCTAAGACTTCATAATAACTTTTTAGGCACAAAATGACAAATAGATTAAAAATAAATTTTACATTAGACTTAACAAAGTATAGTATCATGAGAGCTAGACAGCAAAAGGTTAAGTCTCTAATTTTATCCAGACTCTAGCATCACTAAAATCACTATAAGTGAGACCTACCTAGTTGTTTGCAATTTAACACCTGCAATATGTCAAAAATGAAGTGCTTCACCCAGGACTGCATTCCTGTGAACACAAGACTGTCAGTTCTGGACACAGCCTGAACATCACTGACCTGGGATCTAGTCTCTGCATTATTTCTAGTTATTACTGAATTACCACTGAATGCAAAATGCATAAAAACATCATGGGGAAAAAACAGGTATCAAGGCATGCCTTCTTTACAGCTTAGTGACTGAAAATTAGGATACTGATTCTCTGTCTTAATCTCTAATTGCAAAATCATAGAAAGACCACAGATGTCTGACAAAAATACAGGATAAAACTTAAAAACACTACCACAGCTACATTGACAGTGAGACCCTGAAGAAAAATGGATATCAACAAGCTGTTGGTAAAATGCTAATTCAAAGAAGCTTGGAGTTGTGAACAGAGCATTATCTGGTATCATTTGACTCATCTTGTCTTGAGGATAGTAGGACTTTACTAGTGAAGAACTTAGAAATACAATCACATTAGCTATATCTCATCTCTTTAGCAAATTACTTAAAGAAAAAATATGTCTTTTTTCCACTTCAGTGAGAGAGGTGAAGAAAAAATTGCTTTTGATGAGTAGAGTGGGGTTCACTTTCAGATTGTAGCCACATAAATTTAAATGTAGAAATTTAGATCTTAATATCTGAACAATGTGTTGAAATGTCTGTGATAGGTAACACAGATCTACTTAGTATATGAAAAACTTTTGGACAACTATTTAACCCACTTTGAAACAGACCTATACCTTTGGAGTTCTCTAGGGTCCAAATTCAGATACCTGGTGCCACTTGAGATATCTGCATGAAGTAGGCAAATAAGAAAATTTGCATAAAATCTGAGTCTTTTTAGACCTCTAGTTTGAGGTCAAATGGCTTATATTATAATTGCTTGTCATGTAGAATAGCTGTGGTATGTGCCAACTGTTTTCTTACTATAAGCATGAGCTCACTATAGGGTAAAGATTCCTTCATGTTAGTGATCATGAGTCAATTGTTCATTTAATTACTGAATATAATTACCACAGGTTAACTAAGAGGGCAGCTTTTAGATCTACATAGCACCAAATTCCACTAAGAATATGATAGTGTCAATATCTTTTTTAGTAATATATCATGTATGTGTACAGTATTTCCATTATATGCATTACAAAGATCCTATTTTTCATTAAACACTTTCTATAGGCTCAATCACCAGGAATTACATTGCTGCAGGTTATCTGTGTACTTTTGTTTTATTGAAATCTTCTCTAATACTTAAGCAGTTTTGCAGGTTCTTACAAATACCAGAACAAAAGAGGAAAAAGGTATCAGTGGGCTTTAATGTCTAGTTCTGTACCTGACATACTTGATACAATGTCACCCAAGAACTACCATTAGCAAACTTTAGGGCAGGGAGAGATCCTTCTTTTTTTTTTTCTTGCTAATCTCACTCCATGTATAGCTGGGAACTACAAAATCACTCACCATATCTTGCATCATAAAAACAAGAAAATAAAGAAATCCCCAAAACTTTGGACACATCCTTTGTTTTTTCTGGGTGGCATTTTTGGAGGGGAGGATTGTTTTTTTGTCTGGGTAAGAACATAGATGTGAGTTATAAGGACTTGCTGTCCTGTTTTGGCAGACAGCAGCAACCCTGAACTGCCGTTTGCTGGAAGATGTTACTGTAACAGACCTTACTCCAGTGAATTTGGCAAACATAGGAAGTAGAGATGCTGCAACATCTTTTGGCACTAGCATACCATTTAGATTTACAGTCCACTGACGTCTTTTTTTCTTCCTTTCTTTTTTTCCTCTTTTCTTTCTGTTTTGGGTTTGTTGTTTGTTTTTAGTTTTTCCCCTATTATTATAATAATGACAATATGGTCTGGATCCATGGTCCCAATCTAAATTTCTCTTATCCCTCACAAATGAACTGTATGCTTGAGCCTGTTACTTAAGGCCTAGGAAGGGCTGCTCAAAATGGCTCAGTACATTCATGAAAGAGAGTCTGAAGGGAATAGAGTCTATTTTGCTCCCATGACTGCTTTGAGGAACCTCCTGTTTATCCCAGGCTCTCATCCTGGCATCTCTTTGGATAAATAAATAAAACATTACAGAAAAAAAAATCAGACTCTTCTGATCATGTTTGAGTCATATTTCTTATTTTACTATAATAAAATATATCCTTCCAAATTTTACTAGCAAAATTATTTTTCACTTTAGCCTCTCTCTTTTTCACTTCCCTAAAATACTCTTGATCAAAACCCAGCAGACATGAACATCTGAACCAAAAAAAAGGGTAAAAAAACCCCCAAAACATGGTATCTTTCACTCATTATGTGCTTATTTTTCCCTTTTTATTATAACTATGATGAATCAAACTGTGTATCTGTAAAATTCTGAAAAACAAAGCCTCTGTGTATGTATTCATAGTAAATTAATACTATGGGTCCTGGGATTTTCATATTTCCAAATTAGACATCATTAAGAATCATCATTATTCAGACCTAACATATGTCTGCATTCTGAGCACCTGCAAAAATTTGTCATGCAGAGGCTCCTCAGAGAGAAAAAATAATATTTTAGCTGTTTCTAATAAGGAAGAGTTTCTCCAGCATCTGAGAGAGTGCTAAATTGTCTTATTTTCCTTCCCTCCTCCAATGTCTTACAAAAGGGTTACAAATGTGTATCAAAACACTGCAAATGTAAACAGGCCAAGGCATATTCTCAAAAGCAAATTGTAATACAAACAGCAGGTTATAAATGAACTTAGCTAGCACAGATTTCAGTCCCTAAATATTCCACACGAATCTTTAGCTTTGCACATTTTATACAGCAGCAAAATGGTCCTAAAAAATCAACATTTGCCTAAGACAGGCCATTGTAAAGTTATATGCCCTAAAAAACAATAAATCTGTATAAGATTTCCCATTGTACCCACATACACATATTTGAAAAACTATAAATGAGATGAAAAAAGTAGATAAAACCAGATGAAATGTAATACCATAAATCATCATAATAATTTGTTATGTTTTGAGGAATCTGCTTCCATGTTCCCTACTGAACATTTATAATTTTGTTGATAATATGAAGAAGGATTTTACGCAAAGGATTTTTTTTCTGAAGGAAGCTTTTCTTGCAGTGTGTGGTTTTGGTTACATTATCTGTTGGACACTTGAACACACTTCCAAACAAAAGAAAGGACTTATAAAACAAAAAAGCATTATAGTTAAGGAACTTGGTATTTACTGAGTGTGTGAAAACATGAGAAAGCTTGGCAGGCTCTGGTATTAAGCAGTAGGTGACACCTGTTATGTAATATAGAAATAAGTGGGTACCTAAAGGGGCTATATTATATTGCTTGTTTCTTCTTCAACGTTCTGTCCTCACACAAGTATTTTATTGGTGTTAAACCTTCGATCACCTTCTGTTACTCAGCAGCTGATACAATCCTCTGCTCCCTGGAGTAGAATTGTAAAAGAGGTAGTCAGCTTGAGTATAGATGCATTTCACTGAACCACAACTTTTTATCTCCAAGATTAATTATAAAGAAATACATTGTTCATGAAAAAGAAATCTTTTATCAAAAACTTATTTTAAAAAAAATCACCATTCTATACAGTGTAGAAGCAAATTAAGCAAGCAGTTCATCACAAAGAATGGTGAATGCTGTCAGATTTCAGAGTTCTGCAACCCCACTTTATACCATCAGCTGAACTGAGAATTTGATGCCCAGAGCTCCTGAGGCTTTGTTCTCTCCTCAGGTGTTTAGGCAATTTAGACTGGCAGAAAGTGTTTCAATTGAATTTATCTGGATTCAAATGTAACTCAAACTAGATCAAGGACCAAGAACTACAACAGGTGCACAGATATTCTAAAATTAACACTAGAGAATCATACGAGTATGCCTGAGAAAGAAAAAGATGATGTTGAAAAGCATTTAAAAACTATCATGCTTTCCTTTCTGGAAAGAATGGGTTGTCTAACATTTTGGATAGCCTCCCTTGAAACAGCAGAGGAATCAATCTAGGAAATTACAGAACAGCAAGTTTAAATTCAATAGCTAGTAAATTGCTAGAACATTTATTAAAGCAGTCAGTGTGTAAGCACCTAGAGGAAAGCAAGGTGATAAAAAGTAGGCACCATGAAGTAGTCACAGAGAAATCATGACAACCTAACTATGTCTTACTTTTATAAGCCTTAGTAAATTACGAAAATGTTGGCAACACACAGTAGATCTCAGGCTAAAACCCTGCACAATATTCTCACATGGCAATTAAAAAACAGCAGTTGAAATATTTCATGATGAACACACAATCAACATTACGATCAACATGAGCAAATGATTACACTTCATTCCTAGCCGAAAGGGTGACCAATGGAATCATTTTCTTAAGAGAATTACTGTGATTTTTTTATCATATTCTATCTCATTCTTTTTAATGTTTTTCTCCTTATTTACTAATAACTGGAAAGTCTGTGTTTTTCAATTCAATGGGAAATACTTTATACCTACAGGTATTTTCTGTTTGCTTTTGTGAACAAAACCCAAAATTTAATCTTTATCTCCAAACTCGTCTCACTTGGAAGAAGAATAACTATCATTTGCATTGTACAGAGAACTGAGGTAAAATCATGTCACAAGCTGCTTTGCAATTTTCCTAGCACAGGGAGAGGACACCTGTCCAGCTCAGTCACTGAATACCGCAAGTGACATGGACTGTTTTCACATGGAATTAAATCAGAGTTTAGAAATAAAAATCTCTTATCCCCACTGTTGATTGTCTAGGATTTGGAAAGTTTTTTCACAGGTTTAATAAAGAGAAGTAAAGGACATCTAGTCCTTGGGCACTGGGGAACTGATAAAAGAGACAGTTGTGTGTTGCAGCCCATCTTATCTGTGCTGCTCTCCAACACCTACAGTGAGTTTCTAGAAACAAGAACTTAGTGAAGAAACAATTCAAATTTCTACTGTCTAGTCTGCAGGGTGCAGCCCAAAGAAAAGACAGATAGTTCAGTCTGTCTCCCAACTCTTATCAACTAAAACAAGTACTACCACAATTCAGGAGTAGTAACTGAAACTATTCTAGGATAGAAATGGCACTCAAATGCCTATGCGTGAACAACAAAATCCCTTCCTTACAGGGAAGTAGCCTATAATGTGGGCTTAGAAATAGATCCCTCAGATGGACATTCACATTCAGAGGCTTACATACGCATGTCTACAAACTTGAGTTCTCATTTTCTCACACTTAAATTGTGGGCCTCAATTCACTATTACAACAGAGGACTGTAATACCAGTTGAGGTGTTCTAGATGTTCCATCTGGCCTATGGCTACCATAGCAGACGGCAACTGGCTTTTCTAGGTTGTGTGTGACATCTGTGAACTGCTGTCTCAGATACTCTAGGTTGTCTCAAATGACGTAAGAGCCCTTTCTGCATGCAAATGAATCAAGCCAGATTCATCTTCAGAACTCATCTTCATATGAGTTCACCTATACTCCAAGGAAATAAGTAGGCACTCTAGGGTACAAGTCATCTCTTCTCAGTTAGACATCTAAATGCGTCAAACAAATTGTGCTTCTGTATTTCCTATTTCTTTCTACTTAGATCTTATTTTTATCACATTCCTCAGAGCTTCATAGAAGTACTTTTAATGCAGTACTCCCAACTCACCTTTGCCTTAGAAAATGCAAAGTTTGCTACAGGCTATAATACATTTGGTTTCTGAACTGACAGTTTAGAAATACTAGCTTTCCAGAGCTGGTTTGGGCATTCATCCAGCAGTTCATCACATGGTATAGATGTACCTGACTTGCTGAAGGTATTTTGTATTCAGATCATTTAATCACATTTTGTTTTAAGTAAATTAGCCCACTGGTCCCTCACATGTTATATCCATTACCTAGATTCATCTTGTGATGTTACTGCTGTTAAATTGCCAGTAGCTGCTCTTATTCTCTTTGAGGTTATTAGGACTTAGACAGCAATTAAGCAACATGTCGACTGTGCTAGCGTTTCAACGTATAGTATAAGTGTTTATAAGAAGATTGAGCGTAGCTCCTGTCTAACAGAGCATGTGGCTCCATATTCTGTCATAGATATATGCCATATGCCAGTATATGAAATCAGTATACAAAACGGTGCCAGTATATGAGAGTTTACCAGGACAATATTGTAAATAAGATAGAATATGACTTGGCAACTTCAGCAAACGTACTGAAAATAGACTGTTCTGAATTTTGCAATGAAAATTGATTCATTAGGCAATTAGGACCAGAATCAGTGCCATTTACATGTCTCCTCAGGTAAAGCTCATTCTTTTTCATCTCTTTATGTGATACAATTATTGCATCAAAAGCAGGATTCTGCATTAGGAGAAGAACTATTGCCATGAGCTTCTTTCATATGAAGAAGGTGGATAGAGAAGCTGGGTTAGTGAGGACACTGCCAGAGTAGCTCAAACAAAAGATAGAAAATGTTTGCAAAGAAGTTAATATCTAAACTAGGGGGGAAGGGGAATATGTAGGAAACTCAATACTTGGTCAGAATTTGAAAACCTGGAAGATAGCAGTATTTTGGAGCTAATTTGATACCTTGAGAAAGAAGCTGTGAATCACTGGGTTTCTGAGGAGATAGAATCACAGAATCATTAGGTTGGAAAAGACCCTTAAGATCATCGAGTCCAACTATTAACCTAACTGCTAAGTCCACCACTAAACCATGTCCCTACGACCCATGTCTATACATCTTTTAAATACCTCCAGGTATGGTGATTCAACTACTTCCCTGGGCAGCCTCTTCCAATGCTTGACAACCCTTTCAGCTCTTAAAAAAAAAATAATCTAAACCACCCCTGGTGCTTCTTGAGGTTATTTCCTCTTGTTCTGTCACTTGTTACTTGGGAGAAATACAGACAAAGATAAAGATACAGAAGAAGATACAGATAAACAAAAAAGGTTAAAAAGCTGTCTTGAAGTGTCCTTCCTTTGGGAAAAGAAAATGAATTCTTGGTTTGCTCCATTACATATTGTTATCAGAAATTTAAGGCAGTTTGCTCAGAGTTTTTATAGCCAGCCTTCACAGGGCTCTAAAACCAATCTTTAACTCCTATGGAAATAGACTTACTTAATGAGATTACACAAAGACAAGTCTTTTCTTGGAAAGAAACAAAGACATTTGCCACAGCTGAAAACGAGAGACACTGGGTTAATTGCTAAGTAGACTTGTAATAATATAGTTATATTTGACCCCAGATATAGCACGTAAAAATAAGAAAGGTGCTGATATTTAAAAATGTACTTGATAAGATCAAAGAGGTATACCTAGGAACTCTGTTAGAAAAATTGATCTCCGTTAAACTGAGGATTTGCATATCTTTTCTTTTATTAGAAACTTAAAACAACTGTACTATGTAAGTCCGAAAAAGGAAATAATCAGAAATATTAATTGGGGTCAGTGCTTTTTTTTCTAGCTATGGACCCTCTATGAAGAATAAGAGACAGAAACAGTACGCATGAATGAAAGTTCAACCACAAGACTTGTCTTCACATTAAGGCATGTTTGAGTAGATATTCAACAAACTTCTAAAACTACTCCTGTGGCATTCTGATCTAAGAGAAACTCTAATAGCTAAAAAGTAACTTGCAAAATTCCTTTAATTTTATTTCAAGTTTTCCATTACTACTATCCCATAGTATTAGAGAGTAAGTCTATGTCTGTTGATGTTGTAACTACCCTTTAAAATGGGAGGTTTGAGATTATTGTGCACCCTAGGTAAAAACATAAATAAGTGTATGAAAACACTTATGAAAACAATGTAGAGATTGATATCTAACGAGATAAAGGAAGGAAATTAATTCTTAGACATGTAATAGATAGAGTTGCAACCCTTCCCCCCCCCAAAAAAAATACTATTACTTTATATGTTATCCTCAGATCCTTAGAAAAAAAAAGAGAATTACCATACTATTTCTTCTTTCTGATAAACTTGTTAAAAATTAGTCTTCTTCCTTTTAACCTATCAAACACGTTTCATGCTTTCCTCCTCTTTATTGGGAATTTCACTTCTCAAGGCCTAGATGGGCAAAGTGTGAGCTGAAAAGAATAATAATTAAGGCTTCTACAGGTATGTCAGCAAGAAAGGGAAGATCAAAGAAAGCATCCCCACCCTGACAAGCAAGACTGGCAAACTGGTAGCAACAGATGAGAGGAAGGCTGAGGTACTCAGCGACAATTTTGCCTCAGTCTTCACTGACAACCTCTCTTCCCATGTCTCTCACATGGTTGGTAAAACGGGGACCTGGGAAGCTAGATCCTTCCCACTATGAGAGAAGATCATGTTCATGACCACCTGAGGAACCTGAACACACCTAAGTCTATGGGACCTGAGAGGTGCAACCCAGAGTCCTGAGGGAATTGGCTGATGGAGTTACCAAGCCATTCTCCACGATATTCGAAGAGTCACAGCAGTCAGGTGAAGTCCCTAGTGACTAGAAAAAGGGAAACACTGCACTAATTTGTAAAAAGAGTAGATCCTGAGAATTGATCTGTCAGCATTACCTCTGTGCCTGGGAACATATCCTCCTAGAAGCTATTCTAAAACACATAGAGGGCAGGGAGGTGTTTTGAGACAGCCAGCACGGCTTCACCAAGGGCAAGTCCTACCTAACCAACCTAGTGGCCTTTTACGACAGAGTGACTACATCAGTGGACAAGGGAAAAGTTACAGATAATCATCTATCTAAACTTCTGTAAGGCCTTTGATAGTAGGATCTGTAGCAATAAGACAGGGGGCGATAGTTTTAAACTAAAGGAGGGTAGATTTAGACTAGGTATAAGGAAGAAATTTTTTACAATGAGGGTAGTGAAACACTGGAACAGGTGGCCAAGAAAGGTGGTAGATGCACTACCCCCTAAAACATTCAAGGTCAGGTTGGAGGGGCCTCTGAGCAACCTGATGTAGTTGAACATGTCCCTGCTCACTGCAGGGAGGTTGAACTAGATGACGTTTAAAAGTCCTTTACAACCCAAACCTTTCTATACTTTGATAATTCTATGATTCTATGACATGGTAAATACCAAACATGAACAAAAAACATTTGATAATCCTGAAAAAGTTCCCTTTTCACAGTATCTTTAAGTTATAAACCATACACTCAGTAATACGAAAAAAATCAATTTTTCACTAATACCACTTTGAGGGTCCATTTCTAATACATACAAGTAAGTAATGTGTGAATGATTTGCATAAATAAAGATTAATAAGAGTGCTGACAAAAGAAGGCTAGGACTACTCAGTCGGAAAAAAGAAACTAGAAAAACAAAGAGAGAGAGGTTTTATTCTTTCTGACCTCTTCTCTATGTACGTTATGTGAATCAAGTTTATGAAATATTGCAGAGATAGTGTTAGTTAGACCTGTACATATAACATGTAGATACTTATTTTGCTGTTGAGCTTCATCCTTATAGTTCATTCTCAAAATGGCTGGATTTTTTCTAGTTACAAATGAAACACCTGCTAGATTGTATATAATAAAGGAAAAATGAAGTGCATGCTTTCTTCTGTAAGTTAGATGCAACAGAGTGTTGGATATTTGTTAATGTATACCATCTAGCACACAACTTTGTTCTCAACACAAGTTCCATTTGTAAAATGAATCTATAACATTTTCTTTTCGAAGCACAAGCCTTGTTTAAAGAGCCATGGAGTTATGTGCCTGCCATACCTCTTGTAGGAATTGCAACCCTAAGATAGCAGCACATTCTGTACACTCCTACATGGGTAATACAGATGATTGTTTGAGATTCTGTGCTGCAAGCTAGGAGCAAGACACAGTAACTACTGACAAACACAAGACCCTATTTCACATACACAGTAAAAGACAAATTATCTGGAGATGAAAAGCAAAGCTAAACCCACATGCTGCAGTAGTGGATGCAGTGCAGCTCAATTATAAAGGAAAGGAACTTAGACTGTATGCCTGGGGAAAACATTCTCATTTGATAGCTCAGTAGAGGACTGAAGCACCTCTACTGAGAGAATGTAACAGTATGTATTAAATTATATTAGGGATGAGAAAAAGGTAGCATCTTATTGAATGCAGTAGGGGTTGAACCTATAAATTGTTGCATATCTTCTGCTGCTTCACAAAACCACAGTACTAAACAGATGCTGACATTGTAGATATTCTAGAAATTTACCTTACTTCAGAAGGTGCTAGTGATTGTACAGTGTTTACAGACTGGTTAAAGAAAACAAAACCAAAAAAACCAAACATTAACAAGTGGCTTAATTAAATAAATGCAGTGTGTAGGTGTCGGGTGGGTGGAATGCCAGTGGGTAGGTGATTTCAGTGAAGAATTAAGGGGCAATTCTTAATTCTAAAGGAATGTATATTATGTAGCATGAAAAACTAAGAAAACACAAATCAGCTATTGATTGTTGTTGCTTTCACCATAAAACATATATTAGATACTACTGTTTTAATTTGTTCTGCTACTGAAGGTGTCAAGGGATCACAACAGCATCAGAAAATATGTTTAGCAACAAATGCACTAGGAGAAGAGCAGGAGGACAGCGTAGGGAACACTTAAAGATTTTATATTTTTATTATGGAACATGGTCTCACAGTGCCAATTATTGTTGGTTCAAGGACAAACATTGTTCAAAGAAACTGGGACATATATAGAAAAGATGTACAGGTCAGTGCAAAAAGCACCTCATGAGGACAATATTTGAGAATTCCAGAATCATCAGCTTGCAGATGACAGCACAGAGTCCGCAGAGAATACCTTACCATCTCTACAGCTGTTTAATTTAAAAGTTATTATTTGAGTTCCTTTGCAAGTGAAAGCAATACAATATAAAATTGAGCTTGATCCAGAGTCCACTGCTTCTGTAATTTCATGGCAGGTTTGTCAGAGGCTACTTAAGAAGGTGAAATTGCAGAAAACTTCAGTGTTTCTAAAACATATACTAGGAAAATCCTCACTCCCCTGAGTGTTGTAATGGTGACAGTAACATATAACTGTAAACAACATATGTTAAATCCGTATGTTGTGAAATGAGGAGGTCATACATTATTTGGTAGAGGATAGCTGAGAAAGATTCAGTTGGATTGACAAAGTGTAATGTGTTTGTAGCCTTGAAAATAATTATGGACTCCAGCCCAAAACAAAAATAACTGTTCTCGGTGTTTATGCAATGAAAAGTAGCTTTAAAATGGTTTCAGAACCACAGGCACAACTAAGAGCCATTAGCATCATGTAGCTGGGAAAAAAAGGTAAACATGATAGCAAAGTGTCTGCAGCAATGCAAAAATATTAATCTCATCATTCAAGACAATCTTGAGGTGTACTTGTACTACAATGTGTATATGGATTTACCTTTTTTTCCTTTTATTTTTCTGATTTAAAAAAGTTACAGTTGTTCCTATGCATGAATCTGTCTACCCTTCCTAAATGACACACACTGTAGTAATCAGAAGGTATGTGTTTTGTAAGCATAGCATATATTACCGTTGTCAAAACTGTTGTTGAACTGCTGCTCGGAAAATATTTTTTTCATTTTTTTGATTTTGTATTTCTGCTTTCTAAGACAAAATGTTATTGCCATCCAGTTTTCTATTAATTATCTCTGGAATCACAGACAAATTCAAAAAATCTAAGACATTTTCACTCCTCAGAAAACAGGTGTTGCCCTTTTGCCTGAAATGTAGTATCTAATCCAATGGATACTCTTAGCCTGTTTCAGCACAAACACAATGGTTTTGATCACTACCAGACCTAGGACCATAGTATGTCATTTTGCCAGTAACTAATGATAGTTTACTGAATCTCATCATCCCTGTTTCTTCTCCAAGCTACTTTGGCGTGTGAAGGAATTAAGACTTTTCTTACACAGTTACATCACATAAGCTTTGCATGCTTCTAACCTGTGAATAAGTACCACTAGTATTGATACAGATGTTTTCCTGTGATTTGTCTTCATGTTATGAAAAGGGCAAAGAATCTTTGTCCTTGTTTCACAGTCAGAAAGTTAAATCATAGTGGTATTGAGGTCTAGAACTAGATCTAGACTCATTCTTGTACCCCAGTGTCACATTCCTCTCACTGTTGAGACTGTCTAGGTTTTGAAGTAGGCCATGGATGCCATCTGATCAATGCCTCAGCATTTATTCTTTGTGGAAGCTGGTTAGAAACACCAAACAGACAAACAACAACAATAAGCAGTGAAACACACCTAGGTCTCTCCTAACACAGATTTAGGATGCAGTCAGTGTATCTATATGGTCATGGGATACAAGAAACACTTTCAGGTTCTTTAACTAAAGTTTCATTAAATGAAAGTCTTTTGAGCCATAGTGATGGTGAATGCACTCCATGTTGAAAGCTACTTAAGTCTGAGAGGACTTAATTTAACACAAGTTTCTCTGAGGTTTGTGAAACCTTTGCAGATTGATAGGTCTTGCTTATTTATCCACATAATAATTTTGGCATGTTGTTGTGATCTTTATTATCCTTTATCTTTTAAAAGGCTACAGATAGGAATTAGAAAATGAGAATAATAGCAACAAAACCTTAAAAATATTAAATGTAAAGGAATGTTATACGCTATTTTTCATTAGGATTCAAAAGTAGTTATATTTATGTTCTTTTATTTACTCTCTTCCCAAATAAAAAGTTACATTCCATAAAATCTATATATGTTTTTTTATTGTTTTTATGCTTACCATTGTAAGACTGGTTAAAGAAAACTATAAGACAGGTGACTGTTCATTCAAGCCTTGAATGGCAGCTATTGTATGTAATGTATCTGTTAAGGATTCCAGAGCTGTTTGGCGCAGTTAGAATAAGTGACCCTGACATTATCTCCACACTGTTGATGTGTTACATGGAACCATAGGCTTTGTGAGAAAACTAAGTCGCATATAAGTGTGCATGGAAGTTTACTATAAGACCGTTTTAACCTAAAAAAATCTTCACGAAATATTTGTAATCAGTCTTTCATGCTGGTTAAATCTGTGGATTAGGTGTCTTGGACCCATATTTTGCCAAGAGGAAAAATGACATGCAATCATCAAAACTTACTCCTGAAATCTTTATGGGCTTGTTGTTCAGAGTTTTTTTGTTTGGTTCATTAGTTTTGTTTTTTTTCCTTCTCTATTAAAATCTGGCTTTTGGACTGGCTATAGCGAGTGAGTCCTGGCTTGCCTCACTCATGTGGACTTGAAGAATGAATAAAAAGGTTAATATAAGGAGTAATAGCTTCTAGCAACCACAGATATTCACAATTCCACTGGAAACACATTTCAATTAAAGAAAAAAAAAAGAAACAAAGAAAACCGCAACCTTTTCAAATTTTAAAGATGTATAATTATGTTACTGTTTAAAAATCATACAAGATTTGAAATTCTATCAGTTTTCTATTACTAGCTTAAATTTACAATATTCAGTAATCTATCCAACCCATAATTCTGAACGTTTATCTGGACATAACATTGATTCACAGTTATCTGCCCGACATGTGTAGAAAGTTAATTTTGGGAGGAGAGGAGGAAAGAAAATGGAAGTCAATATCCATTTCTACTGATGGATTCAGCCAGCTGTGTCATTTGAATTGTATTTTGGATCTAAGGGGGTCATTCTATGGTAGTCATGAAACTTCTATGGCTCAGCCACTTTCAAAAGTCTCTTTAGTGCTGAAAGGAGTCCTTAAGCTTTACAATCCTGTTAAAGCCTTCATTTTCCACTCAGATTAACCTTTATGCTTTGAATCATTGGGGTATTCATCCTCACTTGAAAGCAGACTGAGGAAACTATGGAAAGTTAGATACAGGAGTTCATCGTTTGAGGTTTGGCTATTTTTTTTAAATGTGGGGGGAAAAAACAAACCTTTCTCTTTGAGCCCTACGAAAAAAAAATGCCTCATTCTAAGGAAGAGACATAAACTATCAAATGTAATGAAATGTTTTTGTTAAATAATAAGCAACAGAAGCATAAAGAAATAAATATTTTTCATAGAGGTAAAATATATACAACTATAAAATCATAAATATACTGGAGAATTATAATATGAATTTGTAAATTGTATGCAAATAGCTTGAAACCAGATCTAAAAAGACATAAATAAAGCAACAAGACTGAAAGGTTTATATGTTGGCTTGTTTATAGAGTAGCACAAACATTTTTCTTTTTTAATTGGCAATTAATTTTCGGCAGCCATCTAGGTACTTTCATGTCAAATTACTTTCCCTATACTAAACAAGATTAGGCATCCAAGCAGCAAAGCACTTATGTGAAAAGTGAGAAACTGACTGTCAAGTAGATATTTTCCACATATAACCAATTAAAATGTTTCTTTTGTGATGAATGGATGTTGTAATTCCTCATCTTGTATTTCCACTTTGGTCTGCACACCTGCCTAAGTTCCTGGTTCTTAAGTCTGAGGATAGATAAAGGCAATACTGAGTTCTCTTGCTGTTCCTCTTGCTCTTTAAGTCCAGGACAAATGTAGTGTACAAGCATCTGTTATTGAGGTCTGAATTATAAATAATATATCCAACCAGTAACATTGCCCATGCATATTTTAATTCAGATGAATACCCACAATACAATGGATGAATGCAAGCTTTTTTAACAGGTCATTGCTTTGATGACTTTTTTCTTCTGCCTAACTCCAATATTTTTTCCAAGATATCTCCACATTTAGAAGTAAGGCTACTGACACATAAGGTCTAAAGTAATGTATTATTGATACTCTTCAAATGAATGACATAAAAAAGGAAAATATTGATTTTAAGAAGATGTCTCATTTTTCTTATTTCACAGAAGACTGATGCAGGTTCATGTGACTGTCAATATTATTTGAATTAATGCATATTCCTTATTATTGATTGTTTTAGCAATGATTGTCATAACTGATTTATGGGCACTTATACATGTTAAATTTTTTTAAAGGCAAATATCAGATTTGTATATATAGATGGATTGACTTGAATAAACAAATTTGTAAATGTTAATGACAGTATTTGAAAGAATTTACATTATAATACACTATGTTCTATATTTTATTTTTAAAGTGCTAGTGATAAGTCTCAAAGATTTATTGGAGAAACTACTGTATGACAGATTCTGCTACTCTCATTCGTGGTACTTTATTCAAAAGTAATACGTTTGATTTCAATGGGATTTATTATAAATAAATAAAATACAGAAAAAAATCTAAACGTACCTTAAAAATCAGTGGAAACATCTTCATTGACTTCAATTGGCTTTGGCTTAGGCTCAAATTTGGTCCCTATTCAGTCTGAACATAAACAGGAAATAAAGGATGGGAAGGAGGAAACACAACTTTTCAGGGGATGTGACAGTCTCTAATAGGGAAATGAACCCAAGTCAAAAGGAATGACCAGAACAAAGTAGCTGAGATGAGTATACAGAATTTAAGATACATAGAATTCTGTATTTCAGAAGAAATACCTTGAATTATAAAGAATCCTGGGCAGCCCAATACAGTGACTTAAACTACATACATACTCTGATATAGTGAAGAAACCTTTTGGGGAAACATCTAGAAGCTTTATGAATTTGTCTTGCCATGTGTATGTCTAAAGGATTGATATTGGCTAAAGAAGCTGGGCTGCAGCACCTCAGCTCTGGGACAAGCGTGCTGGAGAGAAAGGTAGGGATTCATTTCAGGTCACATTCAGTATTTGTAGAGTTGTTGCTAGTTTCCTAATGCTAATCAGCTCACCTCTGCATAATAAAAAGGGAAACACATCCAAAGGACAATGCATCTAATCTTTAAATGGGTTTGCAAAATAAGTGAAGTGAAACATACTTCTGAACTGCTTATTTCTTTTCGCTGACTGGAAAGGAAAACCGAGATGATTACTTTAGCCTTAGTAGACTATGTGGTAAACATTTCAAATCAGGTGAAATGAATTCCAGATACTTGGAGAGTGCTTATAAACACCCCAGTAAGTAAAACTGTCTGGATCCTGTTAGAACTCAAGGAAATTAAGGATGACTGAAGTCTAAGTTGGAAGCCAGCAGAAGAGTCTGCTGTTATGTCCCCAAGGCGGTTTCTCAAGCGTAGTTACCACGTTTACTTGATACAAGTTAAGCAATCTGTCTTTCAGAAGAAATCTTGAACTAAGCAGAGGAAGATTAAAGGAATGCTTTGCTCTATCCAAACCATAACTGAGAAAATAGCTTTTGAGATTATCTTTAATCATCTCAGCATTCCTTCTGGCTTAATTGTATCACATTGTGTTTAAAGGTAAGCATGGACTTATATTGCTCGTTTGTTTGGTTCAGTTTTTTGGGTTCGTTTGGTTTTTTAAAAAACGATATAGAACAGTTTGATCAAGGTAAGAACACATAACTTTATAATCATGCATTTTTAAAATGATAATACCTTACCTCGAAACCTGGAGGGGCAATTATCCTCAATTCACATGTGGTTTAACTGTAAAAATGTTTATTGACGATAGTAATACACAAAACCTCCAAACTTCCTTTATATCAAAGACATTTGGAGTAGTTTTGTTTGGGTTTTTTGTTTTGGTTTGTTTTCTTTTTTTTAGCATCTCTGTTAATTACAATGACTTCATATTGAGAACTCAATTGCTTCCAACTCTTACTACAGCTCCAACAATGCAACTGACATGTGATAATCCTTGAGATGCTTTGAGTTCTGACACTCTTTTGGGTCTCAGATTTTGATTGGATAGATTGCAAAGAGATATTAAATCATTTTCATTCACAACTTATTTACTAAGTAATTTCATAGTAAATAAAGTATAATTACAAGAAAATCATATGCTTGCTCATATCAGTTAAAAAAAGTAAGATATTAATGCTGTTATTACTGTTAGAATCATATGACAGTTACACTACAAAGGTACTGTAGGTTTTATTTAGTAGAAGAACAGACTCTCAAAGATTGTCGCCTTAGCTTTGGAACTTTCACAGCATTTCATGCGATGATTAAGAGAATTACATCTCTCTTTGTATATACATACCATACCTGTCCCACACAAGGGATA
The DNA here is from genome assembly GCA_013400335.1 of Eurystomus gularis. NCBI lineage: Eukaryota > Metazoa > Chordata > Aves > Coraciiformes > Coraciidae > Eurystomus > Eurystomus gularis. The sequence continues at coordinate 20,034 of VZZY01022091.1, read as the reverse complement.
AATATGCAATGTAGTCAAAGTCTACACCAATAAGAATGTAATAGCCATTTGCAAAACATGTTTAGAAGACAAGCTTGAAAGATGGTGGAGTGATTCAGACAAGCAGCTTTTTCCCAGGAAACATAGCTTTTTCCTTGTCTCTCATTATTTCATTTATAGTGAATTATTTTATGAATCTTTTGTTAATGATCTTATTTGATCTTCTTTAAAACTTGTAATGAAAATGATTCCTAATAGAAGTGTTGAATCACTGACAGTTCTATAATATTAATCTCTTTGAAAGTGTTGGGTATTATTGTATCAGGTCTTCTTTTCCTAGGATGTGATGCCAGAGAAACCAGCAAAAATGGCAAGCCAGGTGTCAAAATCTGTAGGTATGTATGCAGATATCATTAAAGAAATTGAGACCTACATGATCTTTAGAAGGTTACTGCTTTTGTCTGTGAGCAAGGGATAAACACAGTACTACTTCTGTGTAATATTCCGTTACATTAGGTATTTTGCACCAAATGTGACTCCTACAGTTGACTGTAAGAAGAGATAAGAAATTTTACACATTTTTGTTCCTTAAATTATGGTTGAAAATGGGCTATTGTTCTTTGCTGTATCACAAATATCACAAGACCTTCACATTATTTATCACAAGGCACATATAAAAAGCTTGTGGGACATCTAGAGGTGAAACACAGACTCCATGTTCCTTCATTTCATGTATATACTGCAACTTTTTAGTCATTCCTTCAAATCAACAGGATAGCAAGTAGAAATAACATTTGAAAAAGTTTATCTTCTCTATGATATTTCCTACTGCTGAGGGCATTATAAATTTGGTTTACAGTCTTGTGGTAGTTTTGTGAGGAGTTGTATCAACCATTGTAATAAAAACAGATAAACATGAAGTATCTACCCCTTACATTCTTAACAGATTACTGAGGTCTGTGCTTTTGGACACACATCTAGACACAAGATTTAGATTTAATTATTTTAGCTTCCCTCTAGCAACTGAGACACATATCCTGAAAAGTTCCAATTACTTCAAATAAACACCAGAATTCTCTTAGCTATGTAGGTCACCACAAACACATTGCTTGCTCGTAACCAACTACAGAGAGCAATTCAAATTCCTCTGTGACTGACCTGCTTAAGATACCATGCTTTCCTGTGGTCCATAATATTCTGTTAGATTGCTTTCCACTGGAACAATAAAATAATACATTGCAAAGGAAATCTTGTGAGAGAGTAGTGAATCTTTCTGTGAAATGGAATTCAGTGATAAACCTCACCTGCGAATTCATTTGCCTATTGCTTAGGAATTTGCTATTTTCATCTCAATTTTTTTGTTTTGCAAGTAAGAACCTATCCATCCTCAACTGTACCTACAAAAACAAATGAACAAACAAACAAACAATTCCCACTGATATGGTAAGCACACTACCTTCCTAGGATGGAAAAGAAACAAGAGAAAGACAGTCTTATTGTCACACAAGCATTTAATAGAGACTTTGACATACCTCAGCATATGCCACTTAAGTATAAAAGGTCCAATAAACCTCAGTTGTCTAAAGAACTTGCAAAATCATTGCAAAACTTAATTGTAGGTCACACAAAAATAGTTGCTCTTGTGAAATCATCATGCTACCTCTCCACAGACAGTAATGCTGTGAGCAGATAACTGGCAGCAGCATTTAGCACATCTATTTCTATTTCTGCTTGAAAGCAGAAATTGTAAAAGCAAAAGCAGATTCAATTTTTTTTTATTGTTATTATTTGTTTTTCTCAAAAACATTCTTGTTTGTTAAACATTTGGAGCTGAGCCACAGACTAGCATCTGTTCTATTCTCACGTTCTTGTCCTTTCATCCCCAGGTGCATTTATAATTCTCCATGAATTGTGTTGGGCACATCAATACCTATCTATGTTGGATTATATTCTTAAAAAACAGTCATCAGCTGAGGATAGCTTTCAGTTGTTAAGTGTTTGATCATCAAATTACTTAATGTTATAGTGATGTAAGAAATATAATCTGACCAACATAAACATCAGGCTTACAGCAGTGCCTATGAAAGACAGAAGAACTGATTTTTCCAGTAGTATCAAATCAAAATTGGGCCAATGGTATTTTACTACATCATTTTTCAACCTTCTGTGGTTTTTGACATGCCACATATTGAAAACAAAAGTAATAACTAAGCAGTCATCACTGTATTAAGCTTTTCATAGAAAATAGAATATCTGACTTGGATAAAACAATATATACTAATTTTCAAAAAGAAATGTATACGTGAAAGATATGACCAACTATGGGTCAACGATTTTACAGCTGTTTTGACTTGTGATAGGACTGATTCTCTTTCCTTGCTGAGTGTGGTTAGTTATATGCAAATAAAGATGGTTCTTTCACTTACCTTTCTAGTAGAACACCACCTGTTTTTCAATGAAGTAAATATTCTCACAAGGTCAATTCAGTGCTCTATTCCACACCTGCTATCAGAATTAACAGCAGCAAAGCTGGATCAGTTAATTTCTGAATGTATTAACTATTTAGTCCATTCCTAAAGTTTTTAAAAAGGAGGAAAAGAAGTCTCAGAGTGTTACTCAAACAAAGGAAAACTAAGTGACCCATCACAGTACCCACAGGTATCTCTGAGCCTTTCCATTTGCCATGTTTCCTAACTCTGATACCTGCTTGAGTGACTTATTACTTGTACTGAGCTGCAGGGTTTGCAGGTTTAGGCATTACACCATCTCCGTGGCTATACTGATTCTGCTCATCCCAAACCTGATTGTTCAGTTGATACCAGCAATTCCAACACTGCTTTGTTGTGTGCATACAAATGTATTCTTAGAAACATACTGATTTTCTAAATGTCTCCCCCCAAACAGAAAAGCATCTAGTGAAACTTCTGGCAATATCTGTTAGACAGCATTGGCTGTCACAACTGCATCAATCATCTTCTTAGAAAAAGCAGCACATGGCTGTGATGTTGTTTTAATAAGCAGAGGTGAAATACAAGTCATTATATAACTTTTTTTTTTTTTTGCAGAGCAGTCTGACTTTGTTCTAGATAGTAATGTGACCAAAGTGAAAAAACCTACTTTTTAATGAGCTGTCTCAATAGTATTCATCAAAAAGCAAGCACAGGATTCATCAAAATCAAACATGTTTATTTGTTTAAGATGTGGTATTAAGTGGAGCACTTCATGTCTTAGTACACAGCTGATGAGAAATTGTGAAATAGGAACGTATTTCTGATGCAAAATGTCTGAAGTGGCAAGTCCCAATGCAGATGTAAAGTGCAATTTGGAACACTATTTTATGTTTAATCTATATAACATTTTTCTATACTGTTTGTCTCACATTATCATTCACTCTTCTGTACCTAAGTACCTTTTTGGTTGCTGTACCAAATATGACTTGTGTGACAAAGAGTATTTATGTATCATATTAAGTCATTTGTAAAGTAAACACACAATACTGTTCTCTACTAATTTTCTATAGTTTGAAATCCAACAATTCTGAAGTATAGCCTCCTTATTTCTAATAGTAATCATTGAAGATGTGCCTTTTCCACATACCAGCTGAACTTCTCTTTATCATGTAACTCTTACAGTAAGTTGTATAAGGAGTTTGAGTTTGAATTGTGACTAGGCACTACAAATTTGATTGTTTTCATATCTGGATACTTCCTTGTAAACATGCAAAAATATATCAGACTTCATTTCCGTCACTTGAACCGACCACATGATTTTTTTTTCTGCCTTATTAAAACAGTGAGCAAAAGAACTCGATTTCCCATAAATCTATTCGGCATAAATCCTCCAGGAAACCGGAACCGAGATAACGCCAGCCATAAATATCGAAAAAGAAAACAAACTCTCTCTTTTCCACCTCACTTCACAAAGGGAGCACATCGCCCCTGCTGAGTGCA
>VZZY01022091.1:0-15710 GCA_013400335.1 Eurystomus gularis | reverse complement strand
AAGCTACAAGCTGCTGACGTCACTGGAAACAGTCCAGGTCTGCCGGTCGGACATCGTCGCCGTTCCACGGAGACCATCACCAAACGCCGAAAGGGCACATGCACGCACACACACGCACCATCCACACATACAGGTCGTATCTTGACATAATTAAGTCCTTATTTGCCCTTATCTCTCGGTGGGTGAGAGAGGGAGTGAATGGGTGGGCGTGGTGTTCTTTAATATTGTAATATTTCCATAGAGTAAATAAGGTTTTATTTGAATATATTTAGTAATAAACTTGTTAGATACTCTTTCGGTCTCCGTGTCTGCTTGCGAGCTTGGTGGAGAGATGTCCCAATTTACCCTCAACCCTTCTCCCTTTGGGAGGTGGTCGGACCTCTGCGCGCCCGACCGCGACAGTTTCTCATCAATTTTTTTAAGCAATAAAGAAGAGCAAGTATGAAGTCCTAACCTTACATAAATGTAATCGTTAATGTAGAAGGACTATTACCAATATTTTGGATTCACTCAACCATGTCATATTTATCCTTTCTCATAAACTTTGATAATGGTGTTTCAATAAGTATGCTGCTTCTCCAAGGTGCAAAGAGCATGATGAGCTTCTATTAGAATGGCTTGTTGGCTGTTCTGTAGCATCACCTAAAGTCTGCACAATTTATATGAAGTGCAGCCATATAACCTTGGGCTGTGATCTTGTCAGCTTTTACAAGCTGAACAGCATGAAAGCTGGTCAATACATGGATGGCAGACTTCCAAGAAAAAAGAAAGACAAAAAAAAAAAAAAANAAAAAAAAAAAAAAAAGACTACTGTAGGAAGTAGTGTTGATCATCCTCTGCATATCAAGCCTCCCTGTGAGTCAGTACTCAACTAGCATTACGGCATTTTTGTCAGGATAGCTGGTATTAGGTATATTGCTAAAAACTGAAGGAGAATGAAATAACTTGATCTTAGATTTAGATTGTCATCTTCATAGGTAATTAAAATGGTCAATTTTTAAAATGCCTTATGAGGCACTCTTCTGTAGTGGTTGATTACAGTGACAAGGCTTTCTGTTATGGTTTTGAAAATAGTCCCTTTATTAAGTTGCCTATTTACAGAAGTAAGGAACAATCTTCGTATTTTACTCATAAAATTGTAATTCTCAAAGCCATATTAGGTAGCATTTCCAAGACAGATTAGGTCTTCTTAACTGCAAGATGGTAACAAAAAATCTTTCTCTCTTACTTTACTGCAGCCATGTTCTTGCACATCCCTCTTCCTTGTGTGGATGTTCTAGAAATTGAGCTGAGCTGACTCTGATAATGGACAGCCAGAGCTGTCAAACGGAAACCAACAGATGTGTATGTCCTGGATGAGGTAGAAAGCAAAGCTTTCCTCAGTTACACAGGCTTTCTTTTGACAGTAGCACAGACTAATAGCTTAAGCCAATTTTTAAACTTCATGTTAAGTCCCATGGGTGTTACAGAAAGTTTCACCATATGTGGTCATGAAAAGCCAAAATTATTCATTTTTTCTTTAAGTAGTGTATGATCCTCTTTATTGTAAATAAATCAGATTTGGTTTCTTTTGTTAATTTAGATGACTGGCTTTATCAATCCAAAAGTTGAGCTTTATTATATTAAAATTGATAGAATATGTTATTATATAATGCTCTCTATAGGCTCTGTTTCAGAAAACAAGCACTTTAGTCCAAATGCGTGAGGGAAATTTAGGACCTGATATGCTTACGAGGAGAACTACAAGATGAAGCAAGGTTATTTCTGTCAAAACTGTGTTTATTTAGAAAGAATACTGAACTTTCATGTCTCTGAACAAGACAAAAGTCAAACAGCAGAAAAGCACTTCCTTACTCTCAAATCTAAGCTCACTTAGCTCTTACTCAGAGCTTTCTATGATATTCAGAGCTCTCAGGCAAACTTCTTACCCTCCTGCATTAGCTAATTCTCCCACGCTTTTTTAACCTGCCCACATCCATGTATATTTGTTTTTAAATCTAATAATATTCTTCAGCTTTAGGTAAAAGAAACTGTTGTTTCAGTCTTCTGATTTTATAAGTGAAACTGACTGGTTTTCAATTTTTTTTCCTTAAGTGAAAGGTTTTACATAACAATCTATATAATACATAATAATACTGTCTCTCTATCTGTGTCTGGTTTGCAACATAAACAACAAATCCCTTCCACAAATAAAAATATAATAATTTAAGAAAATGAAAAAAGAAGAAAAAATCTAATTGAACTAAATTGAGACTAGAACGGGGCTGGGATTATAAACAAGAAGAAGCATTCTTCTGATTGTTTGTTATTCTTTTCCAGGAAATTTGAAAGAATACTTTTTCTTTGTTTTTCTTTTTCAAAATTGCCCAGCTCTTTATTTTACTTGTTGAATGTGTTCTTAGGATGTCTTAGGAGACATCCTAAATTTGGTTAATACTTTCTGCTAATATGGGTAACATTAGACATGTACCATAAAAATTTTGCAACTGTTGTTTTTAGTTTCCAGAAGTCTTAGACTGTGGGAGGGAAGGAGGCATAAAGGGCAAAAAGAAAAAACAACAAAAAACCCACCCCTAAAAACCCCCAAACAACTGATAAGTTTAATTCACATCTATCATAATTGAATCAGGCTGTAAGTACACATAACAGTCAGAGTGGAGGAGGAATCTCAAACTCAGAGAAAAATATTTTTTCACTACTAACAAGTCCTTTTGCGCTTGCAAAATATATAAAGTTCCAAAGTTATCTATGCAAGGTGATAAAATGGTGGAAACTTGGAGCCCAACCAAGAATTTAACTAGGGAGGAATTTTGGTTGGTTTTTTTTTTTTTCTGCTAGCCACTCTATACAGGACAAAATAAATATTTTCTGGAGGAGTTTATTTCTGCTTTTCTAGGAGTTAATTGGCAAATGGGAATAAACATCCTGGGAAAGTATGTAAAATGCACTTTTCATTGGAAAATCTGATGCTAATAATACAATCAATTGCATTCAAGTGATAGATACATGCCATATAGTAGTTATCTTCAAAAATACTACATCCACATTCTGATCAATCTGTTAGTTTATGTGAACATATCTAGGGATAGTCCCTACGTAATGCTGGGAATGGTTTTTCATGATGGAAGTTAAAAGCAAACAACAAAAAAACAAAGCCCCAGGCAGTGAAATATGTAGGTGTAGAACCTTCCAGAGGAATTAGAAACAAAAAATCTGGCAAAGCGAGTAAAGATGCTATCAATTAAAAGGGAGTTAATCAATTGGGAGTGAGAGGTTAAAAAGTCAATGACATGACAGACCTATCTTAGTGTTTTATCAACATTCTCAACCACTGTCTGTGACATCTATATATTTGGGAATTTGGGGTGTAAGCTTCAGGTGGATAACAAAACCAGTAACTTAACAATGACTGTGAACCAGATATAAAAAAAATGAAACCTTCTGTTCCAAATTAAATTAAATTAACCCAAACTTTTAAATTATTAATTAAATTATATCAAGAAGCCATGATGAAACACTCTCTCTCTCTGATCTCAACAGCTCTCCAAATTCATTACGACAATTGCTACCTTCTTTTTTTTCTGTGGAGAGTTTTTGTGGTGATCTGTTATAATGCAGTGATCTGATTACGCAAAGACTGAAAAAGGAGAGACTGTCACTTCTTAGGTGTTTGGGCTTTTTGTGTGTGTGTGTGAGTTATAGCCCAGTCCTATATTTTGTTTTGTTTCTTCCATTTTATTGACAGAAATCTCTTTTCTGCAGACATTTCCTTGGCCTCTGCCATATTGATCGTTGCTGTTGAGGGAGAATGAGTCTTCTGATTGCACTCTACTTGAGAGAGATTGTTAAAGTAGAACAAACCTGGAGATGCTAAGCAGGTCACTGGGCAGTCCTTCATAAATATTCAAAAGAAACAAACATTATGAAAGACACTGATGCTGATAGAATTCACAGATATGCTAAGTAAGAATAAACTATTTCCTGCAGAGAGCTCCTGTAGGGATTATACGGCCTTCTGCTTTAATGAAGTTACACTTCTGACTAATGGCAGATGATGTTAACATTTCCCTTTCAATACCAATGACTATTTTTTATTGTTTAAAAAAATGATGAAAAAAAAAGAATTCTATGTTGATTACAAGCATTACAATCATTTTTAGGAAGAGAGTACATTCACTTACAAAGTCGATTTTCATTCAAAATTTAAAAGCAAGTATTTGATTATAAGGCACAATATTTTCAATAGAAAGGAGTAAATACGATTATTACTTTCACTGCTACCTAAATGATAGCAAAAGCATGTGTAAAATTACAAATAAACTTTCCCCTGTAGAATGATTTCATACAGATCCGTAGAAACACTGCGGCTTTTCCATTGGATTAGAAGATGAGCAACACAATCCATATGAGGATTTTATTATTTATTAAATTTTACAGACTTGTTTAAAAAAATCAAAAGGAAGAATGTTTTTCTGCCTAAAACTCTGCATTGTTTTTGTAAAATTTTGTTTATTTTACTTCTAGTCACCGTGCCTCACTGCTGATATACATTTCATTTTCAGTTTCCTAACCAGTTCTGGCACCAAATTGTGAGAATCTTCCTCAGTCTTTACTCAAACAGAGTCACTTGTTGGATTGAGCAGTTGACTAGAGTCCTGATCTTGTACAGAATACTCAAAATGAATCAACTAGTAATGCAAACAAGGCCCACAGCATCTATCCTCTGAAAAAGCACCTGTCTGTCTGCTAAAAATACGTTCCTTTTAAAAATTTCTATCCTTCTAACTGTGACTAAGTAACAGTGAAAACTAATTTTCTTTATTTCATTAAGCAGTCTTTTTACAAAGGTTATTATTATAAGACCTACACTGAAATTTGTATCAAATGAGAAAGAATTTTCCTAGAAGGAAAGAAAAAAAAAAATGATCTATGAGCATGCACACAGACACATGAACTAAACCAGTCTAATAGCAATGAATCAGACAAAGAAAAAAGGGTGTTAGATTCTGCCAACCACTAGGAAGTGTCCATCCACTCAAGTGTGTAAATGTGCTGTATATGTTAGCGTGACATATTGTAAGAGCTACAGATTTCAGGAATTACCTCTTGCCGGTGTCTGCTTTTCCCCCTCTACACAATATATTTTAAAGCCAGCTTAGTTCAAAGGACAGTCAAATTTTGGCCCAGGTGTCATAAGTGACAGTTTTATGCCAAAGGAAAATCTTTCTTTTCTGTGGCTTTGGTTAATCCCTTACACTGAGGAGTGGTAAGAAAAGTTCCTTTCAGTTGCTATGTCATAAGATTTGTCCTTACTACTGCAGATAATAACTTTTTAAAAATACACTACCCACCAAAGTAGCATTTGAAGGTGAGATAAACGGTAGATGTTAAGAGGGAGAGGAAAAGAAGTCATTATTCTATTTTATTATCCCACCACAAGAGGATGGAAGAGCTCTGAAAATTACTTTTCAAGAACTGGAAGGGCAAATACAAAGCAACTTTGCTGCTGCTTTCAGTTTTCAGCAGGGAACTAGACTTGGTTGTAACTTTTAGTGCTATCTAAATCTGCAAGCCTGAAAACCTTCAATATATCTGAAAGAAGATATATCTTGCTTGTTCACATCTATTTAGGCAGTTACAGTGTCCACTAAATATTCAGTGTTTTCAGTATATTTTTTCTACTTGTTTTTTTTTAATATGCTGGGAAATATTGGAAAAGTTTCATTCACTTATGAATTGAAGCTACTGAATTTGAATGAAAATGAAAATAACTTTAATATGGTTTAAATTTCATTTTAGATGGCTTCTATTAGTTAAGAAAAACTCTTAAATGTGGTCAAGAAATAAGAATTAAAGTATTTGATTAATTTTGTATTGGAAACCGATTGATTTATTAAGCAAACCAAAGTATTATCTGTGTTTCAGAAGCTCATTGATTTTCTTCAATCACCATGTAATACCTCTCATCCTACACAGCTTGTTCTTTTTTTTCCCCTCATAGAATATAAGAGGAAAAGTGCTCCTGCTTCTTTAACTTTTCATGAAACTTGCAAAGAGGAAAATATTTTCTTCACTTGAGGAAAAGAACTGCTCTTAAAACTTAGTTAAATACTCCTACACATCATTTTGGAATACTTAGCCAGTATCTTCCATCATCTTAGCAGATTAGGGGCAGTACTTCTTTTTCTTAATTTAAATTACTTTGATGGCTTGTTGTTCAGTTAGGTAATAAAATACTTGCTGTCATAATTTCTGATTTAATTTGAAATGGATTTATATCGATTTTTTTAATAATATACATGAAAATCATTACAGGTATTTTTGAGCCTGCCTCAGTGCAGGAGGCTGGACCAACGAATCTCTGACGCCTTTTTCAATTACACATCCCAGTGAATTGATTAACAAAATAATTTGCAGTGTATTTTACAGAATTACATGTGTATATATATACACATACATATTGTGTATAACATAGATTATTTATTTATATTGTATATAAAATAATAATTTAATATTTTTCATCCCGTGGCTGGGCATTCTGGGACCAAAGTTAAATTCACAAGAAACACCAATATAGAAATGAAAAAATAATTTTAAATAAATCCAGATGATTCTAATTGCCACTGCAAGTCCATGTGTATAGGTTAGTTTGTTAATTTTTGTCTTAAAAGTAACTGATATTTACTGGTAAGTCCGTGCATTTCTTTACCATTTGTAAACATACAAATAACATTTCCCGATTTTCTTCTTGATTCATCTTTAATCCTACTAATTAGAAATGTCTAAATATAGAGCTCGCAAAAAGAAAATACCTTTGAGGTGGGCAGTGAAAGATAGATCAGGTCATTATAACCTCCATTTCTGTTAATTAGGCAGTGGGAGTCCTGTGGCCTCCTGACATTCATGCAAATATCATCAGCTAGCTATGTTTATCTGCGACAGTAATATCACTACTGTTAGACTCAATCCCAGACTAGATATTTTCATTGATTTTTCTCTCACCATCCTCTATTCAGAAGTAAAACTTCAGAGGAATAAAGTACCTTCATTTTAAAATGAAGGTGGTCAACAGCTCAATGTCCAGATGGTGATCAGTGACAAGCTGTGCCCCTCAGGGGTCCATGTTGGCGCCAGTACTGTTTAATATCTTCATCAATGAGAGAGAACAATTGAGTGCACCCTCAGGAAGATTTTGCATGGTGGATAAAAAGCTGGACATGAGGCAGCAATGTGTACTCAACAGCCCAGAAGGTCAACTGTATTCCAGACTTCAGTAAAAGAAGTGAGGGCAGCAGGTTGATGGAGGTGATTCTGCCCATCTACAGCACTCTGGTGAGGCCTCACCTGGAGTACTGTATCGAACTCTGGAGTCCTCAGCACAAGAAGGACATGAACCTGTTGGAGCAGGTCCAGAGGAGGGCCATAGAAATGATCAGAGGGCTGGAACACCTTTCCTATGAAGAAAGTCTGAGAGTGTGGGATTGTTCAGCCTGGAGAAGAGAAGGCTCTGGAGACACTTTATTGCAGCCTTTCAGTACTTAAAGGAGGATTTTAAGAAAGATGGGGTCAGTCTTTTTTGGCAGGGCCTGTTGTGACAAGACAAGGCGCAATGGTTTTAAAGGAGGGTAAATTTAAAGTAGATGGAAGGAAGATATTTTTATAATTAGTGTAATGAAACACTGGAACAAGTTGCCTAGAGAGGTAATAGAAGCCCCATCCCTGGAAACATTTACAGTCAGGTTGGACGGGGCTCTGCGTAACCTGATCTAGTTGAAGATGTCCCTGCTCACTGCAGGGGGCTTGGACTAGATTACCTTTAGAGGTCCCTTCCAACCCAAACTATTCTTCAAATCTATCATTCTAAATAACCTAGTAAGGTCTTTTTCAGATTGCCTGTCTCTGAAAATGTCATCAGACATAATGGCTTCATATTGCGTTATTGCACAATAAGAAGGTAAGCCTCATCTCAGAAAGCTAAAGCTAGAGTGTTAAAGAGCATCTAGGGGAGACTGAAGTCATTGCAGACATGTGAGTAGCTGATAAACAAAATAGCCCAAGTTGGAATTTTAAGGATTTGTAGGAAAGAAAAGTTGGAGACTTTGTTATTATGTACAAAGAATTTACTTTCTCTATAGCTGGAGGATATGCACATAGGTTAGCCTGAAAATTCTGATTCACATCCAAAACTTTAAAAAGTGTTTCAGAAGACAGATAATCAGTTTAGGACCACAAGTGATTTCCATGGTCACTTAGTTTAACCAATGTAGCACAATGCATAAGAAAATCCATCTGATAAAACAGGGCTTTATGGTGCTGACTTTGACTCAGCTGGTAGATATTGGAGCAGTCTGAAGTATCTCCAGTCACTTCTAAAATTTATAGGAAATAATGCAGTTTGAAGATTTCTAAATGCATGGGCACCTGCTTGCAGTTAGGAAATGCAAGAAAATGCAAGGAAAATACTTTTCCCAGCACATTGTGAAATAGTTCTGTTTTCATTAAGGCTGAAAATGGTATTGACCTATTTTTTTAAAATACCGTCACCACATACGTACCTACTGCTAAAGTAGCAGAAAAAGTAAATGTGCTCCCTTGGATGCAGAATATGTAAAAGCTTTTATGTATTTAAAATGCTTTCTTTTAGATGATGTTTCACAAATGCAGAATATGGGAAAGGCAGAATTCCCTTCTTTCCCACTCCCCTTCACGATCAAGATGATAAAAAGGTTTCCTATAGAAATGAGCTACAATAGCGTCCAAGAGCGCAGTGACTTTGTAGACAAATGCACAGTCATAACACACAATAGTTCACATTCAACGCTGGATGCAATAATTATTTTAATGAGAAAGATAATGGCTAGTCAGGACACTGGAACTAGTCCCTTACTGTATTAGAGAAATGTTTTGTGAGTTTAAAATTTATCACAGACAGCCCCCCAGACAGTAAAGGAAAGAGCTTACGCTCAGTGACCTGACAGTTACCATATCTGGCGTGTAAAACGCAATGGGCACTGAGCATCGTCTCCTGTGTCAAGTAAAGAACTGAATCAATCAGAGCATTCCAGCAGAATATTAGTTCTTTGAATTAGTGCTATGCTCTAGCATTGCTACTGAAAATGCACCACACTGAAAGGATTAGTCCAGGTGTAGTCCGAAGAATGGGTAGGGAAATATACCCTATGTAGCTAAAAGGAATCTCATTATGCACGCGCATTTAGTGAATGTTCCTGAAAATCTATTTGTGCTGCACAGTAAGTAGTCATCTGTGATTATGAAAAGACTATAGCAATACTCCTAGCTCAACATGATAGCATTTTATGTATTTTACAGAGGACTAAATGATTACAGTAGGAAAAGGCAGTGGTGATTCGGGACAAAATCTAGCATTCACAATGTTTTTGTTTCACTTTACTCTCCCTTTCTTTCACTAGTAAGCTGCAAAAAAGTATTACACTATTTTTTTGTTACAGGAAAACCATGCTGGATCCAACAGCACAGAAGAGGCAAGGCTGCTGTGGCTCCATGCTCCCAGACGCAACCAGTAGTGAGGCTGATGATGTATTCCAGCAGGAACATGAACAGACAACACCCATATACACTACATATATACAAACAGTTGCTGGTACTATGGACACACAAGTCCTCCAACCTGTGGTCTGACTCTGAGTTGCTGCTCTTACACCTCCATACTCACACATGCACACAGAACCCTTCTAGGAAAGCGTTAGAAAGGAATTTAATAAGATGATTTAAAAGGTTGTGCTGATCAGGTGCAGGGCATAGCCAGAGAAGTGTACCATTTACACACAACTGGCCCTTTCTATCCCTTTAGTGCTCTATTTTCCCGCACTTGTTCGTAACAAGATTACCTCACTTAAGCCTCTCTTTTTCCCTGTCTATAGTTTTTCCCTTCTAAATCCTGTAACAAATCCCACCTAATCCTAAACTGGTCTTCCTCTGCATCTCACAATGTGTCCCACACCTAAGCAGCAATTAGTCTAAAAAGTAATCTGGAGAGGTGTTCCAGGTGACTCATTTTGATGGGTTTTATGCCTGGACTATGGGGCTGATGGCTCTGCTGGGGCAGCCCTGAGAGAAACTCAGACAAGATGTTTGCTCTTTGCACATCTGTAATTTGGGTCCTATCTGCCCTATGCTCCTTGGATTTATGGAGATGGGCCTTTGATGGTTTGAAGGCCCCTGTAATGGGCCTGAGATCAGCTCAGCAGGATATTATTTGGGCTCCCAATACTGCCATTGTCTCTTGGAGCTCCTCTGTGGTGCAGATATTCTCTATCACATAACCTAAGACTTTTGAACTACAAGAGTGAGTGCATCATCATCTAAGCATACTTCCATCAATATAATGCACTTGAATTTCCAAAACTTTTTTGAAAGGCTCCTCACCAAAGACTCTTGAAGAAACTAAACTGGCAGGAGAGTACTCATGTCTTGGATTATTACATGATTTAGAGGTAGAAATAGGAGGTTGATTTTCACAAAGGTCACCAATGGAGCAGTATATGAATAGTGAGGTGATGAATTTGCAAAATGGTATTTTCCAGAACTATCTCTGCTAAAACAAAAGTGAAAAGTGAACGGGCAATAAAATAGCAGGAGATACACCACATTGGCAAGTGATATGGAATCCTAACTGTGCAAACAAATAGACTCAGATTAAGTATTACTTCACTTAGGAAAGAGATTTTGGCACCCCCTGTGAACAGATACCTGTTGCTCCATTAGCATGATGATGAGGCAAACAGAATTTTAGCAATTATGAGAAAAAAAGAACACAGATAAATATAGAAAATGCCATTATGCTACTGTTTAAAAGCATGATATATATTCCTCTTCAGTAATGCACAACACTCTTAGTATTGTGCTTTGTGAAGGATACAGTGATACACAGAATGGGATGTATCACTGTAGCCAAATAATTTACACCCCTTTTTCATTGCAGCATACAGAACCCCTTATCTTCTATATTGCCTGCACATTACTTTATTATTGGGCTCTCCTTTCTGTAATGAACAAACTAGTCTCTCCCAAAGCAAACTTTAATGAGGTTCTGAGAGCACTTCAGACAATACTATAGGCAGTGTGTTGAAAACTGCACAGGACTTGTCTCTCAGCAACTGAAATACACCTTCAATGCTGTCTGAATAGGACTTGCATCTTCTCACGCTTTCCAGGCACATCTTAGATCATGGCTCATAAAGAGATGGTAGAAAACCAACTTTCTGAACAGTTAGACTTCTACTTCTGACACAGCAGAGGAAAAGGGAGCTGGATTCAATGGTCCTTATGCCTCCCTCCCAACTTGATATAGTCTATGATTCTGTGATTCTATAGCACAGTTCATGAGTGAGTTAACAAGTGTGTGGCTAAGTGAACCATTGGATAGATGGGAAGCAAAAAGGAAACCTAATTCAGAAAAAGACTGGACAAAATCATAGGAATTAAACCATTTGTGGTTTTGCATCACTGATATCTTCAGTTCAGGGAGCCCCTAACTGATGACTTCCAAAAGCTCTGGTGGTACATTAAGGAAAAATCACTGAATAGCTAGCTTCTTTCTCACATTCTTTCCTAAGCATCTGCTTCCTGAACCATGATCTTGCTTGCATGGACATTAATTCTGATACATTGCATCAGTTATATTTTTGACCTTTAACTCAGAGGGTTTTAAAGGCAATACTGGAAAAATAAGAGAATTCAGTGATCCTTTTTTTGGAATGGAAAAAATATTAGTATAGAATCTATGTGGAGGAGAGAGGAAATCCAGATGGACTGTCTACATGACATCTATGCAGGAAGTGGGGAGTGAATAACATGCCTTTTCCTTTTGTATGTTCTGTGATTCTTTCAACCTTTATCCAGTCTCAGTATGACACTCCCACAAGAACACTTCTAGGTACTGAAATGGTGCACATGAGATAACGTCACATTACTGCATATTCAAAAGAATCGTTGTGTGACAACAACCAATAAGTATTCCAGAAACTTTTTACTGGGATTTATGCATATAAGAGAAGCCAGTGAAAAAGCACTCATAAAACCAAATCATTCTAACTCCTACCTTCCTATTCCATCTTCAGATTTCTAGCACCTAAGAAGAAATCATCTTACTGCTAGAAAAGAATGCTGTAGTAGATAGACACCATTAAATGACTCATTACATGCTCATTTAAAAAAAAATAGCATTGACTTTTATACCTCCAACGTAGGAGATACTGTGAAGAATCTGCAGTTACTTTCATGTGAAGAGATGTCCATTTTCCCACTTCAATTACTGAATTTGAAAACTACAGTGGTTTTCATGCTGGAGTTTGTGTTAAACACAAATGGCCCAGGTTTGGTTACTTGAATGGGAAATTAAAAGCAGAATCAGAGCATAATATTGAAATGTGTCTCTGTTATCTTTCTTAGCAACATGATGTGAATAATAAATACCTGCTTTTACAGAATTCAAACACTTACTCTAAGACTTGAAAAAAGAAGCAAAGCAAAAAGAAAAGATTGATCAGAATATCCCTTACTTGAGAAACTTTGAAGAACCTTGGTTTTTAAGCAAGCATTTACACCAAACCTTTGAAATTCATCACCCTTAGAAATACCTTATGCTAATATTGGGCTTTATATTAGTTATTTCTTTCATTCTAGTTTACGAACTGCTGTGTATGTGTTTTGTTATTCTTCATAATATGCACACACCATATATAATGTATACTTAGAAACGTGTGTTACAGATATGAAAAATATTTTAAAAATCTAAAAAACTGCAAACATTTGACAGCTTATAGGCCATGTCCTGAAATGTAAATATAACCAGTGCTAACACTCAGGGTAGTAATCAGTAGACAATATGTAATCTATAGTTAGCAAAGGACTCATGAGAAGTATCCAAGGGCTAACCATTACTTCTACAAAAGGTAGCAAGAAAGCTTTAATCACACTGTAGATTTAACAGGAATTAGAGTTTGAGAGAGCTCACTTGAAAAACTAAGAGCTTCCTTTTCATCATGTCAAGCACCTAAAGAAGTAATTAATAGCTTTTTTAAAAGTGCTTGGGAGACTGAATGTTTAAAGGAGACCTACACCAACAGAATTTCAACATTTAATATCCTGACGTACTTTTGCGTATCCTAGTGAGGTCTTCCTGCACCTCTCACACTCAAGACCATTTAAACTCAAGTTTTGTATTACTTGTAAGGGTAAAGGGATGAAGTGACACAAGGAGAAAAGAACTCTTGTCCCTGATATATAGACCATTGATTCCTTCCGTCTATTCCAAACAAACTTATTTCCTTAGAGAAATTGAGCTATGAGCCTGTAAATGAATAAAGATAAGTCAGGGTTAACATAGCTGCAGACAACCATTAAAATGAAAGTAACCAAAGTTCAGCTGAGTAATTTACAGTGTGCATTAAAAATTACTCATTTTTCTCTCTTCACTTTTACCGAGAAGCATGTTCTCTTTCTACTCAGAGCTTGCTGCCATTTTATTTATGCTTATGTTTAGTACAGTGCAAAGACATACATACTTGCATGCTTTCTCATGGATGCTTGCCTTTGTTCTTGCTTGTTTTGTTGTTCAATTAGTATCAAACAAAGGTCAGTTTGACAAAGTATATGATTGGTGTTTGTGTATGGAAAAACATAATGGAAAACTTGTAGTAACAGGAGTCCCGTGTGACAAAGAAAATGTTAAAAAGCCTCTCCTTAGTGACAAAGTGAGCTTCATTTGTACTGCATAAGTACCCTACTACAAAAGCAGTCTTGGACTTCCATGGGACTACTATGAATATGTTTATAATATGATTAGGCAGGCAAAGCGCTCCTAAAGTGCTGCATCACGAGTCTTGTGACTGTTATACTGCTGTAGTGGGACCTCTTAGACTTCTAGTGGGCTGAAATAGCACTACTTACAAGTGTACTTATATCTTACTTAAAATGAAGAGAATCTTACTGGCTGATGTCATGAGGCTTGAAGAATGATATTAGCGTTACAAATAGTGACAGATTTTTGCTCATTTTACTTCTGTGACTCAAATGGCAGCATTACTTCACAACTTTTGAATCCCATGGAATAGCATTGAAAATAAATCCCTGTTCACCAAAAAATAGAAAACACTTACTGATCAAACAGATTAATTTAATGCACATTTGTGAACCACTAATATGGTATTCTCCTGGGAGGCACTGGAAGTATTGCTGTGGGACTACCAGCCATGGTGCTATACCACAACTGTTAGAATTTCTGGAGACTTCTAAATTTGCATTTTCTTTGTAGTTTCGTTAACATAATTGGAAAACAGACTTAATTAGTGTTTTAACACTATCCATTTTGTTTTATTTTTTTTTTAAATTCCTAAAGAGATGTTTTTTCACTGAGGTAAGATATTGAGCTGCAAACCCTGAAAAATCAAACTCTCTGAAGCTACACAATGAGTATACATAAGGCTAGGAGCAAGCCAGATTTACTGGGGGGTTTTTTGAACTTTAGTTCCTGGGTTTTTTCTATTTGTTGATCTGCTGTGACAGATCTTATTCTGCATCCCTAACTGTGTGAATGTCAGGGCTTCATTCTGCACTGACTGCCAAACTTGAGCTTTCAGAAAAGCACACCTTTAAAGCTCTCTCAAATCAGGCACATAAAAACCGTTACAGCTAAAAGAATGGGCTACTATTCCTAGGGACAGGATGACCGTAGGCATCTTTATGCTTTTTATCTCCATTACATTCTATGTTTAATGTTTTCCCATGTCTTCAGTTCATGAAGGTTTGTAGCCCATACAAATATTTTGTTCTAATGGAATACTACTAAACAAATAGTCCTATTAATTCTGTTTATCTCCATCAAAACCTTTATCTCCATTTCAGTCTATGATTTTTGTATTCCTGTTTTTTCTCTGAGTTTATTGTTCTTTTCTCTTCTGACCAGAGAGATCTTGGCAGAACTTTTTTTTCCTCTTTTTTTACAGAAACTTTCCCTTTCCAAAACTCTCTCTTGGTGTCACCTTACCATGTCACCAGAACCATGTCTGAAATTGTCAGCTCACTTCATGCAGGATTTCAAAGAAGCAACAGATGGCAAAAAATCTAAGTTTCTTGTTACTTGGTCAGATATGAATTTGCAATCTGAAGGTGAAAGACTCCGTATCAGTCTACACTTTTTCTTTGTCATTTAGTTCTTCTATTCAAATTAATTTATTTATTCTAACAGAAAACCAATTTTTTTTGCAAATGAAAACCAAATTTAACTATCACAGTAGCAAAAGTAAAAGAAAAATTAGTCTACTTACAAAGATACTTCATTATTTTATTGGCTCAGTAAATGACACTGCCTCCAAAACATCAGTTGTGAAGGATGCTGAGAACTTGGGCATAAAAAAAGTAAACAAAAGCAACAAGACATTTGCAAATATTTGCAGCAGATAGCTAACATCACCAAAATATTTCCAGTGTGGTCCCTGTAGCCTCATCTGGACAGAAACATATGACTAAAATTTGGATTTCTAATGAATCAGTTATTTAGCATTGATGCATAAAATCCTCATGCAGTCACACAGATCTATTTCAAAGCCTTCAGGAAGAATGCTTCTGGCTAACTCAGATACCTAAACAAATTTTTGAACTGAAAGATACTACTTGAGAAAGTATTTTCTCATATAAGACCTTTAATTTTTCAATTCTGATTTTGTGTA
>VZZY01022089.1:284130-343729 GCA_013400335.1 Eurystomus gularis | reverse complement strand
AGCATTCTGTGATTCCGTGATTCCCGTGGACAATAAACTGACCATGTACCACCAGTACACCCTCATGGCAAAGGAGACCAACAGCATCCTGGACTGACAGGTTGCAGGAGGTAATCCTTCCTCCCTATGCAGCACTGGCGAGGCTGCATCTGCAGTACTTTGTCCAGATCTGGGTTCCCCTGTTAATACAGGATATGGACTTACTGGAGCAGGTGTAGTGCCACAAATATGATTAAGGGACTTGAGCATCAGTCAGAGGAGGAGGGGCAGACAGAGCTGGTATTGTTGAGCCTGAAGAAGAGAAGGCTTAGGGGAGATCTTATCAATGTGTATAACTATGTGATGGGAGGCAACAAAGAAAAGGCAGCAATAGTCTTCTCAGCAATGCCCACTGATGTTACAAGAAGCAATGGGCACAAATGAAAAAAAAAACATGAAGCAAACCATGACATTGCATCTAAACAAGAGAAAAAACTTTTTTGCTGTGAGGGTGATCATATACTGGAAGGGTTTGCCTGTAGATACTGTGAAGTCTTCATCTCTGGAGATACTAAAAACTTGATGGGGCATAGTCCTGGGCAGCCTGCTTTAGGTGACTCTGAGCAGGGGGTGATGGACTAGAAGATCTCTAGCGGTCCTTTCCAACTTCCGTGTTTCTGTGAACTGCATTGTAATTCACCATATGTGAAAAATGTTGAAATGTCCCTATAGTGTGGTATAGGTAATTGGTTAGGAGTTAAGCAGTTGGTTTTCAGCACTTTTTCAGACTTTCTGAGATCTAGAGGCTTGAATCAAGTTAGGCTTTGAGAAAGCGTACTTGTTACAAACTGTTCTCCACGTGACATGCATTGCTGAATTCATACCAGTCTCCCAGTGGCAGGGAGACTCCCAGTATGGTAGTCTCCCATGTTGCAGGCTCTATACAATTTTGTCTAGGCTGGTTGAGTTTCTTAAGAATGAGAAGCTCAGATTTTCCAGGGGTTGTGCAGATTGGTCTGAGCTTAGCCTCCCAGATAATGTCAGACAGCTGAAAATAAAGGTCTATGCACAGCAAGTGGTCAGAGACCACATCTGCTTTGGTTTAGTTTGAGCCATACCTATAGATTCCCCAAATGAGTCTTTGGGAAGTTCAGACTGAGACTTGGATCAATTCAGACCTTCCTTCAAATGTGAAAGATATGATGAATTCTTAAAGAGCTAATTTCTCTTCAGAGAATTTAGTAGTTCTGTACACATAATCTTGTTTGAAGCTCTTTTGAACGTGAGTTTTTTTTTAAGAGCTCTCTTGAAGCTTTTTCCAAGATAATTGGTGGTGTTAGATACTGTACTGGTTTGGACTGGGCTGAGATTAAACCACAATAGATATATGCTCTACTTGTCCAGATCTGTTTATTTTAGGTTTGGGGTTTTTTCCCCCCTTCTGATGAATAGCTAACTACCAGTAGAGCGGCGTTCTCTATTAGAAGCTTATATCAACTCAAATTTGTATTCTCTTGTGGCTTTTAGTCATCTTCTTAATGTTATCTTCTGCAGTTGTTATAATGAAAACATAGTACCTCCTGTCCAGACTTCAAAAACATCCCCGCAGTGAAATATGTGGTGCAGAATGCTGGTCCTACAGATTTATACCACTATGCATACTTCTAAACAAACATTTACCTTACAATGAGATTCATTTTGAGAGCTGCTAAACGCATATTGTTTTACAGGCTATATGCAGTGCTTGGTAATGGAGAGAAATATAATTTCTAAGTGCTAAACTGCATACCAACATATACAAACCAATAACCAGCACAGTATGATTTGAAGAAATGCCTTCCCTCTATACAGTGCACGTTCTTTAAAGAGAGCAACCACTGCTTTCTAGCTCATTGTAATTCACACTGCGTCCAGCACTACTGGAAAACTAATGAAAAAGCTGGGAGTACAATGCTTTATTTTACTGTTGAGAATTCTCAGTGGTTACCATATTATGTTGTGCCTAATTCTCCTGGTATCTTGTTTTTTTTAACAGTGATTTTTATTTTCAGCCCAGTGATCCGTTTCATGGATTAACCCCCTAACTACTGAATGTACCATGTAGCACAAAGGAGCTTTCAAAGCAAAATGCTTTTCCTATTTAAATTAATCTAGGAAACATCTTCTCAATCAGGTAGAAATCTTACATGCATAGGTTCACTGGCGTGGAAATTTGGGAAGCAAAGGCTTTTAAGTCTACCTCCAAGAAGATCAAAGTGCAGGGATAGGAAGAGGTGGTGCTGGTTTAATTTTCTCATCCAAGACTGCATCATATGAAGCGATGCAACTGTTGCCATAGTAAAGTTATATTGAATTGACTAAAAGCTAGTCAACACCACTGTGCAATCCCAACCTCCCCCCTGCAACTGAACCAGAATGATAAACACTCAATTAATTGTTTTCCCTCCTGTGATACGGAATTGTATAGACTGATTTTAGGACTCACTTAAAAAATATATAATTGCCAGCAGTGAAAAGTCACTGAATATTTGGGGGGTTTGGGGTATATTGTGTTTTAGATATAACCCATGTTTTTTCTAAAAACTATCATTTATGAAGCACCTTCAGTTGTCAACTGTGTGATAGAAGAGTCATCTCTTCAGTTAACTGGAGGAGCATTAAAATGTGGAGGATGTTATCACTAGAATATTATAAATGATATCTTTACACACCTACTTACATTTTGGAGGAATTTACTTTCATCCTTGCCTTGTTACTCTGGAGTAATTAATAATGTATCCGAAGAATTGCCTTGTCTCCCTCTTTACTGCACCCAACATGAGCATACTTGCAGGGACTGGGAGACCAGAAAACATCACATGTTCTGGTCTCTGCTTCTCAGTATCTAATTTTAGGGAGACATCTAGGAGATATGGCAATGAAAAGAAAAAAATAACTTTTGGTTGTGTTAATATTTGCATGGTTCAGGAGTTCCGTTAAAGGTATACAGTGGAGTCAGTATCTGAAACATTGCTACACTATTTAAAAAGCCATTAAAAATCAACAAACACAAATTTTTGTGACCAGAGCAGATGGACACAAAGTGCAGAGGCCCATCCATGTTAAGATGTCCTTTGAATATTGTTCTCCTGCTGCACAGGAGGTGAGGGATGACAGCCTTATTACCGAACCCTTCTTTTACTTCAGAGGTTCTTAATTTCCCCTTCTTGCAGCTCTTGAAAACTTTGAGTAACGTGTAAGGGTCTGGGTGATGCAGTGTGAGCCTAAGCATCCACTGCCACTTGAGATGGTCTTGAGTGTCCCACCTGGCCTCCAGTTGCTGGTTTCTGTCAGGTCCCGTGTCTGTGTGATGTCTGCCAGACTCTGAGGTTGTTTCAGATACACAGAACATCGCATGTGGCTCTCAGTTTAGTTAACTAGTCTTGCTTCTGGCAACTAACACCCTCACTAATGTGATTTGCTCTTTCAACTTTTCCAGAGAGGCAGGTGTACTTTGAGGGGCTTTATTTTATTTGAAGGAGCTTCATGTGTTTATTTTGTGCTATGGCTTTAGGGGAGAAGGCAAATTGGATAAGTGTTTCTCGCCCAGTGAAGGCAGGGATGATGATGTTGCTCATAAATTTGCCAAGCAACCATCTTCCTCAGCTATATTGCACAAACAGGCTTCTCCGTTAGTGCTGAAGGCTTGCCCATGTCAGCAGGGCTGACCATGGCCCTAATTTTGTAGAGCAGGTGATACATTCCATACCTAGAACCTGTGCCCTTGATTGTCCCAAATGTCCAGGTTGAAAATAAGTGACCAATTAACATTTTTTAAAAAGAGCATTTCAGCAAACCCCTTCCTAACTTATTAGGCGTCTGAGAAATCACAGGTAGTCTCTGTTTTGGCTATGAAGTTATGCAGGTATTTAAACCTGGTTTTGTGACAGAACTAGGTACCTTAAATCAGCAATAACAAGCTGAAATCCCTGCCTGCAATTGATCCCAAGACCTTGAATCTGATTTGGTGCTTTTCAGGGGGCAGGCTTTAAAAACACATTTCTTGTGTTAGAAGCTTAGAGTCTACCTAAATGATGAGAAACAAGAATTAAAGGAAATATTAATTGAAGTGGGCCTGGGAGAAAGGGAGGAGCTGAAGATACCTGTGGCCTATCCTGTCCTTTGGAGTGCAGTGAAACACAACACTAGTCAGTGTGTTACTGACTGTGACAGCAAAGCCCTAAAAAGCAACTGCTGCTCCTTGAGGTACATATCAAAGTACAGATTTGAAAATTTAAGCAATAGGCAAAGGACCTCACTATCACTGGCAAACTGGGAAACAAAAGATCAGGGGATTTATTGGCAGTCAAGGAGCCTGCGTCTGAGTGGAAAGGGGAAACCAAAGTGAGGGCGAGGAGATGGATGGCATGGCCACAGTGATGGGGCTAGAATTCTCTACAGCACTGTGTGGGAATGGACAGGAGTAAGGAACAACTGCATTTGTGAAAGGCAAAGAAGGCAGCTTGTTCTTGCTGCCTAAGTTCATACCTAACAAAGTTTTTTGTTGCAGAAGTCTGCACACACAGATAAGGTTTCTGCTGTGGAAGTATTTGAAAATGCTTGAGTGTGTTTCCATTTCAGTTCAATTTATTTGCAGCAAATGCCTTGTAAATAACTTTTTCTTTCTCATTTTTCCTCTTTGTTAGAGAAGTCAAAGCTGTGGTTACTCAGATGTCCGCTTTCTCCAGGAATGGATGTTCTTCTGCACTCTCTGAAAGCACATCAGACAAGGAGTGTTAGCTTTCCACACGACCTCCCCTCTCGTATAAAAATAAATCTCTGGTAGTCAGGACTGTCTTAGGGAGGTCTTGTCCAGGGAAAGTGCAGTATATGTTGAATAAAACCTGAAGATTTCATCTAATAGTTAAAAGTGACCAATAAAATACACAAAGGATATACTGTTATTTTTCCAGGTACTCTAGATGATTGCCTGTGATTAATATTTTTCTTTGTATAACATAGCAATCTCATGAGTGTATACATGTTATGTTTCATCTTTACCAACTATAATTTTCAATTTTATAATTTTTTTTCTTCCCTAACACTTGTTTTCCAGTTAGGGAAAGCTTGGTTTTAGTACTATTTTTCTAAAATAAGTGTTATAAATACTGTATTTTCATACCTTCTTAAAATGATTGTATGCCCTAGCAGTACAGCAGATCCTTCTTCTAGAAAACCAAACAGATTTTTACATGAGTGGTAAGGGTTAGTATGGTGCTGTCCCACTTCTTCATCCTGCTACCTTGTAATCCTCTAAGCAGCTTTCTTATTTACAGCATTGGCCTTATACGTTTATACTAGTGAGTTTAGGTATTAACAAAAATAATTGTTGAAGATACATCTGTTAGCTAAATTGTAGTGCCTTATCATTATTGATTAGCAAGTGCTTATCATGATATCTATTGACTACTTTTGTGGACTGGCATTTACAAGGGATTATTTTATTTTATGGCATCCTCTGGCTATAACTGATAAGAGAAAGCTTCCTGTGTTTAAAATAAGATTATCCATTATTTTAAACTGTCTTTTCTGTTATAGCCATTACCTTTAGATCATGTAGAAGTAGTAGAAACCATATTTATAGGAAACAGTTCAATCTCTAAGGAAGCCTTTCCAGATTCTGCCTCATGAGAAGGAAAGATTGTTCTTTTAAGGAGATAAAAAGGGAGAAAAGGACATGCCTGAAACAAACCTTGTGTTACAGAAACAACACCATACACACCCTTCATTTCCATAATACAAATGTAAGTGGAGGAGCACCATTAACATTGATGTTATGTTGGGCTGATACTGGATCAGAATTGTACACAGAAGTTTAGCCTCCATGTGAGTATCTCTGTATAAAGAGCCCATTTGCCCTCACCTTCAAGAATTTTCTTGGCCCTTTTTTTGTAGTACCTCACTAAGAGGCATTTACATGGTGTATTTTTCACTGTTAAAACCTTACTGGATTCAACCCTCATATTCTCACTTTGTATCTGGGGAAATGACACAGACATTTAAAGTAAGATGTCTCTTTCCAATGGTTATTGATGAGAGCTGTGTTTTGGTTGATAAAAAAAGCAGAGGAGATGCAAAAGTTTCCTTCATCAGAAGAGAACAGCAGGAACAAGTCTCTTGAGAATGGCCCACATCTGTAGCTGCTGCAGAGAAAGCAGACCTTGCTAAAACCTGTGCATAGGTCAGAGATTTCTCCCAGCCTGAGAATTGTTAATAGGAATCTATTTTCCCCTCTAGAGATAGCCAAAGCAGGCGTGAGCTGACTGGCCATTAAATGAACACCACTTTAAATGTAGACAGACATTTAAAACTTTCTGCTATATAAATTAGAATTGCTGCTTTCAGGATCACATTTTTCACAGGGTATTTTTCCTATAAAAATGCAAGGACCCTAAAAGCTGCACTTTTAGACAGTATTTAGAAAGAAAAAGTATACTTTCAGAAAGGAAAATAAATCCTGTTTCTCTCTCACATGCACTTTAGATTTGCAGTGTCTTTCTGCATTCACTGTTTCATTCACTGCAGGAGAGTATGATTTGTAGGAACTTTCTTGTAAGAAAAAAAAGGAAAGAAAAAGTCAGGGCTTTTGCTTTTTTGTGGGTGTTTTTTGTTAATCTGGAGAAAGGGTACGCATTGATGGGAACTTCAGAAAATAATGATAAAAGATGAGATAGCTGTGTCACTGATCTGTCTGCACTTACAGGAAACAGCTAATGGCAGTGTAGTTCCTGATTGCTGAATGAAGGCCTTAAATTAGAAAAGACAACTCTGTTGAGAGGTGGAAGATGAAATGAATTTTGACTCCTTTATAAAATGTTGCTGTGTCATTAATTCAAAACTTGTGTGATGGATGAGCCCGCATATCTTACACAGGAAGAGCTTGCCAAAGTTTCAGAAACTCTTCATGGGGAGAAATGCTACAATAATAACTTTCTCAGATCAAAGAGCTTGGAAGTGTATGCTATCTGTGTCTGGAGCATTGACAATCCGTACAGAATTAGATCCCAGTTTTGCAATTTTGTCTTCGATTTTAGAGATGCTGGGATTTGACAGAATTTTTTTTCCCATTCAGATCTTAGCATAATAGGCTAAAGGCTTCTTGCCTTCCAGGAAGGTGAAATAGGGGACATCAAAATATTGATAGGCCAGCAGTTTTTCCCATATTCATTCAGGTTTTGTTGTCCTGCGATTCTTTCAGAAATTTCAGGCTGGTTGGCAATGTAATACTGAATGAAACAAGATGAATTTTTTTCTTATTTTGCTTTTTCTATGAACCTTTATTTTCTTTTCTCTCTCTGTCTTTTTTTTTTTTTTTTTTTTTTTTTTTCTTTGGTGCTGGTAAGCGTAACAACTCCTGGAATATACTTTACAGATTGTGAAATGAAGTCTTGGAAGATTTCTGAGGTTTGAAGACCACTGAAATGTCCAGTAGACCAGAGAAGCTTATCAACAATTTGCTATAGAATCTAATAATATTGGTGCTTTGTTTTTCCTATAGGAGTGTATGGGTGTATGTGAGATAAGATAAGCTGCTGGTGGAGCCATGGAGGGTTCTGCTCTGGTGAATGAGAGAAGCTGAAGCAGCATAACAAGAGAAGAGGGAGAAGGCACTCTGCAAAACTGAAATGTTTCCAAAACCCACTGCAAATTTGAGATATAATAATACATAAGATTTAACTTGAGAAAACTTAACTTTTGCTTATACACCAAATTAATTTTGACATTAATTTTTAGGTAATTAGTGTCATGACAGTAGTAGCAGTTCATTACATGCTTGATGCTGTCATACAGTCTAAATATTCAATTGAAATAATCAAGTGATTGTGATATCTTGTCATTCTGGGCTATCAGTGGAAGCCTACTGTCAGTGATGGTGTGAGTATGAGGGGGTGATGGAGCATCAGCTGCCCAGGGAGGTTCTGGAGTCTCCTTCTCCTGGAGACTTTCATGTTCCTGTGCAACTTGATCTAGGGGAACCTGCTTTGGCAGGAAGGTTGAACTAGATAATCTCCAGAGGTCCCTTCCAACCCCTACCATTCTGTGATTCTGTTGATGAATATTGGGAACACTTACAAGTAAGTAAAATAAAATATGTTTTACAACAGATATTGCTGCGATATTAAAATGTTTTGATTTAAGAAAAACAATTTGAGTGTTATTTCAAATTAGTAAATAATATTTAGCAAAAGCACAGTGCCTTCAAAGACATACCGTAGTGAAAATTGTTTTAATGGAAATTTTTTGGTCAGCTGTAGTAGCAGTTTTCTTTTGCAGGAAAGCTGTCATGGTAATTTATATACTTCTATATTTATATACGGTGAGTCCCTCTGACAGAATTGTGGAAGTCAACAAGATAGGATAGGTTAAGATAAGAAAAGTAGTGCTAATGAATAATAACCTGCATTATGACGTTAATGATCATTTCTCCCTTACAGCGTAGGAAAAAAAGTGGAGGTCACCAGAAAGAAAAGTGAATAAATGAACAACAACAACAAAAAGACTGAGCTCTCCTCTCTCCCCCCTCCTCAGGCATCCTATGTTTGAATTCCTTTCTGTTGTTAGGAAACTAATTATATGGAGGTTGCTAGCCCAGTTCTCTTTCAAGTACTAAAATAATGGAGGATATTTTTCAGGCCAGGTAGCAATTAGCAGTCACCTAGATGTAAGGCTGGTGCTATCCTGTTGGCAGTCTGCTCAGAGACCCCTTCTGCATTGGTTTGAATGGGAGAAATAGAAGAAGAGTTCCCATTAATTCCTGATTAAATGCTTCTAGTTCTTTGTTGCATGCCTGATTTCCCCTGTAGTACATTGCTTTTCCTCGTGCCACCTGTCTCTTCACTGGCTACTGCTATCTGTTGTGTAAATTCATTCACAGGGCTCATGGTTCTGTGAGATATATAGTCTTCCTTCCCTTTTTTGGCTGACTGACACAACCATTAATACCTCCACTGAAGTCTGGGACTAGTTTGGGAAGACCTATGGAAGTCATCTATCTGGACTTCTGCAAGGCCTTTGACATGGTCCTCCACAACATCCTTATCTCTAAATTGGAGAATTACAGATTTGATGGGTAGACTGTTCAGTGGATAAAGAACTGGCTGGATGGTTGCATCCAGAGCGTGATGGTCAATGGCTCGATGTCCAGATGGAGGAAGGTGATGAGTGGTGTCACTCAGGGGCCTGTGCTAGGACCAGTGTTGTTTAATATATTCATAAATGATATTGGCAGTGGCATTAAGTGCACCCTCAGCAAGTCTGCAGATGATACCAAGCTGGGGGATGCAGCTGATATGCCAGAGGGATGAGATGCCATCCAGAGGGACCTGGATAGGCTGGAGAGGTAGGCCCAGGTGAACCTTATGAGGTTCAACAAGGCCAAGTGCAGGGTCCTGCACCTGGGCCGGGGCAACCANATCCCACCTGGAGTACTGTGTTCAGGTCTGGGGCCTTCAGCACAAGAAATACATACATCTGTTTGACTGGGCCCAGAAGAGGTCCCTGAAGATTATCAGGGAGCTGGGGGACTAGAATAATTCCCCTGTGAGGACAGGCTGAGAAAGCCGGGGTTGTTCAGCCTGGAGAAGAGAAGGCGCTGGGGAGACCTTTTAGTGACCTTTCAGTACTTGAAGGGGGCCTACAGGAAGGCAGGGGAAGGTCTATTCACAAGGGTTTGTAGTGATAGGATAAGGAGTAATGGTTTTAAGCTAGGAAAGGATAGGTTTAGGCTGGATAATAGAAAAAAGTTCTTTAACATGAGGGTAATAGATCACTGGAATTGGCTGCCCAGAGAGGTGGTGGAGGCCCTGGAGTCATTTAAGGTCAGGCTTGATGGGGCTCTGAGCAGCATGACCTAGGTAGAGATGTCCCTGCCTGTGTAGGGAGGTTGGACCAGATGACCCCTAGAGGTACCTTCCAGCCTAAAACATTCTATGATTCTATGACTATGTTTGAGTGAAGTAGCTGGGAGCAAGAGGAACAGTCTGTCATTCCTCTGTGAAGTGTCAAATGTGCTTTTGGTACTTCGTGTGATGGTAAACAGATAAGCTGCTTTAATAAGCCAGTTTTAGTATGTAGCCAAATCACCACAGTCTAGAAAGCTGTTCCTCATTCTCAATGTTGTTGGAAAGCAAGAGATTAATTAACTCCACTCCTATTGAAAATAAAAAGTCTCTGCAGTAACTACTAGACATATCTTTCATTATTGCATGCTCCTAAATCAGAACTGTGTGTGGTTTATGAAGTCAGCTATTCTGCCGCAGCATCTGTTTTAATTGGTTTATTGAAATGAAAGTTTAAAACTTAGCACTGGAACATATTGTAATGGTTGACTTTGTTAATCATAAATGGTTAACTGATATGCTCCAGTGTGTCCCTTCACTTTCTCATTCCTTTCTTGGGTACTTGTGGACCATAATTAGTTAGTAGGATGACCATGCTAAGAAGGCTCTTTACAGATCTCCGGGGTTGGTCATGTGTCCATGCATGAACACACAATTTCTGTGCCTAAAATCAATGTCAAGATTTCCTCAAGATTCTGTAGCAGACATTCTTCAAACATGACCTGATTGATAATGAAGTAAAACATTAGATAACTGCTTACAGTATTTCTTTTTTACCTGAATGACATAAGAAGCTTCTAAATGCATGAAAATTGAGTTTTTCATAGGATTTTTCTCTTAGTTCTGAGCAGCCCAGTTTGAATACTTACATATTATGAGAAGTCTGTGACTGAATTTGAGTTCTATAGAGAGAGAGAAAGACTGTAGGT
The DNA here is from genome assembly GCA_013400335.1 of Eurystomus gularis. Classification (NCBI taxonomy): domain Eukaryota; kingdom Metazoa; phylum Chordata; class Aves; order Coraciiformes; family Coraciidae; genus Eurystomus; species Eurystomus gularis. The sequence goes on along the minus strand of VZZY01022089.1, from coordinate 332,943 downwards.
AAGGCCATGCATTTTCTAAACTTGTAGAAAATAAGTAGAGAAAAGGAAAGAGAACCATATATGGAAAAAGTAAACATAAAATTATTTTAAGGTCAGGAAAATTATTTACTTTGTGTGATTAAAATAATAGCAGAGTTTGTTCCATTTAGAAATACGTGCAGTTTGCATGGACTCTTTCCCTTTTATTCTACTGGTGCGTATTTTATGGAGGTGACACTTGGTGGTATTGACTACTAGAGCATGCATAAAAGTCCTGGTAACACGAACAGATATTTGTGGCTCAGCACCCAGCCTTTTCTAGGTCTGCTGTGGAATGTTACATGCTCTGTTTTTCACTGTTTGGCATCACTCCATTTGGAGAAAGAATACAAAAAAAAAGGAGGGAAGTCTGTACTATGCTTAAGAAAGTCAATGTCATTGAAGTGCCCACAACAGTTTCTAAATTTTCTTTTCAGACAAGACTGGCTTATGTATTTAATTATTAACTTCTTTAATTATTTATGGATTTGGAACCAAATGTTTGTGTCTCTCTGTAAATGATTCTTCAGGAAATCAAAGACTTTTCCCTGAGGACCTTAAAGCATGGAACATTTTATGGCAATGCTTTCTGTTAAAAGCCTGATTTAGATTACTGTCTTGTTTTATCCTTATTGTCACTGTTTTGTTTCATCCTGTGCAAACTAATATGTCATAATTCTCAATGTATATTTTTCAGGGCCTCTGGTGATTTGCTTAAGGATTTTGAAAGAATAGAAAAACTTTGTAGAGTTTTTAGGGGAGAGAGAGGAAGGCAGCAGGTGATTTTACCAGTGCCAGGCTTGGCTAGGTGCTGCATGATTTTGTATACTTAGCTAAGCTCTGTTTTGTGTATTGTTATATTTGTCCACAGTGGGTGTAGATATATCTTGATTCTGCGTTGGGCTATTCTGTAGGTGCGACTGTGTTTTACCCTTACAGCAGCAGTAACAGTGGCAGGATGCAGAATCAATGTGTGTTAGCAACAGGAGGTGGCCACAGTGCATGGACAGTTTTCTGGTAGCTTGTGTGAAATGCTCGGTATTTCTTGTCCCAGTTTTAGTGTATGGGTAACAGATAGTTAAAGAGGAATTATTAGTCACTGGCCATTCTGCTGTCAACTTAGAGGACATGGAAAATGACCCATTTCCCACTTCTCTAGGTGACATTTCTTTTTCAAGAGTAGTGCATGTGTTTTATTCATTTTTATAGATAAATGCATGTAGGACTTTAAGCAATGGTTACTCTACTTCTCCCATAAGTAGTATGCTTACCCTAAAACACATAAATAAATTAAACCCCTCTATTCTTTAAGTTGGTTTGCTTCTCTTTAGTTATTCTTTGAGGATTTAAAATGTGCAATTTTGCTTGTTCATATCTGCAGATATATGTACTTGCAGTGATTGAAGCCTTTTTTAATAGTGTGAAAAAAATTTCATGTTAATTCTGCCATCCATAAAAATTGGTGTATTTACATTCAGTGTTGTCTTCTGCTTTTGGTGTTCTCAGTGGTTGTGCTTTGGGGATCAGCACTACAATTGTTGGCAGGTACTCAAGCCTTAAAATAATTGCCCATCTGTGTAACTTTCAGTGAAAAATTAACCATTCAGAAAGAGTAGCAGTGACATAATGTGAAGTCTGATTTGACAACATGTAACATAACAGAGCAAAGTGAGAGGTAACATAATACACAGTCTATCAAGTAAGGTTGTTCACACATCTCTGAATTCATGATTCACGGAAATGGCAAATTCAAGAATTAAGAGCCAAAATAATCCTTGCAGAATTTAATGAAAATTTAAAGAAAACTCTAAACAAATCAAATATTTCCTACCAGGAAGAACTGTGTAGGGAGGAATAAAAATTCCAGTGGGAGGAGGGGAAAGAAAAAGCAGTATTTGAGCAAAGTAGTGAGAGAAGAAAAAGTGTGCTGGCTATCTCTGGGCAGCCAAAGTTCTCTGAGAGTCAACTGATAAACAACTATTGTTTCTGATCAGGGAAAATAATACCAGAAAATGCTTTCTATGAACTCTTAACAATCTTAGCGCATTACTTTGATGAATGTCAATATGCTGATACAGGTTTCTTCTGCAGCTGCATGTTTGAATGTTACCTGTTTGCTCTACTCCATTCAGGGTGAACTGAAAAAGAATAACTTGCCTCTGGTAGGGTGGTCGGTGCTGTGTGGGACATCCACCTGCACTTGAACTGAATAGACAGGAATTTCTGTTCTACAGAAACCAGAACTCTTTTGACATTAATGATTTTTTTCTGGTTTTAAGGGTGTTTTCCCCCCCTCATAGTATAACCTGATGTTTCTTCAGAGGCTCAGGTAAGACCATCACTGGAGAAATTGGGATGGTTAAACATAGAGCAGCAGGGTAAGGTGTGACCATCTGGCTGTCCCTGCCTGTCTGCCTGCTGCTCTCACCCCCGCCACTGCCGGCCAGGTCTGGGTTCTGGGTTCTCCATATTTCCTTCACAGTGCCCAAGTGGCTTAGCCTAAACACCTCACAGCAGAATTGTGAGCAATCCTGGTTGACTTTGCATGGAAGTGGATGACAAAGTGCTTGTATTTTGGCAAGACCCTTATGTTAGCCTTTCTGACTGCTCTGCCTGCAGCTTTGTTGGCACTGTGTGGCCAGGCAGTTTTCTCAACCCCTAAAGCTTGGATGGCTTTTGGAGGGAAAAGCCAGATATGGTGGGAAAGAGACAAGGAGAGAAACAGACCTCTCCCTATTACAGAATAGCTAATAACCAACTTCTTATAGCAGAAAACTAATTTTTTGGAAAACATGGCCTCAAGTCCCAGAATTGAATCAAACAGAGAAGGCTTTTATATTTTTTTGAAGCCCCAGCTCTATTTTCTAGCCCCAGGTTATGAGAAGAACTTTGCGGCATTTGAAAGACCTTTGGCTGCACCAGAAATTCCAGTTATGCCAAAATTGGTTACTCTTGTTTCCATTGTGTTTGAAAAATATGTTTTCTGAATCAGCTCTGTTATGCATCTCTGAAATGAAAGGGAGGGGCTTGAACTGCCAGTGTAAAGCAGTGCCTGTGCTGGAGATTTGCTGGGAGCACAAGTGATATTGTTTTGTTCATTTAGCAAATAACACAGAATAATTTGGGAAAGTATATTTGGAAAGATATCTTCTAGCCTGCTAAATTGCCTCTCCAGTGAACTTTCCTGTAGTATTAATGTTTTGGATTCAATCCTGTTCCAGAAATCATTAGATATTAAACATCTGTAGTTTGTGAGTGATGCACTACTTTGTGTGTGTGTTTGTGATACAGTCTTACATATGACTTACATCCAAGGAAAGCATATGTTCAGAAACAGCCAAAGAAAAAGAAATTCCTTGCCAAGTCAGTGACTGATCGTCAGATCTACAAATCCATATATAACCTGTCTCCTCTTGTGCTTTGATGAAATGCTGTAAGTACATTTAAGTCGCTGAAGGGATGTGCATATATATCTTTCTGTAAGTATACATATATTTGCGTATGTATAGGAAATGTGTGCATAGATATGTGTGTAGGCATATAGATGTATCTTACATCTATTTATAGATGTATAAATGTATACATACATACTAGTTCCAATATGCAGCCTCCATGAGTTGAACAATTGCTAGTAAAATGTGTCATTTAGACACATGAAATGCATGAGGAAAAAAAAAATCCTAAATAATAACTCCAGTTAATAACTAAATAATATTTAGTTAATAACTCCAGTTATTAACTAAAAAGTAGCTTTATCGGTTTACTGATTCATACATTTACATATTTTTTAGAAAACACCAAATCTCTGAATTTCAAACAGCTTTTAATTTATATCTTCGTTAGATTCTTTATGAAGGTTAACTTGTTGCATTAAGTAAACAGAGTAAAATGTTGAAAAGACTAAATGAAGAAGAAATGTGTGAATACATCTTACAGATGAGTCACTAGAGCTTTGTTAAAGTAGAAAGAAAGAGAAAGCACAGGTCCTCTTCAAAACATCGTTGCATTTTATGTGCTTTGATCAGTGTGTCAATTCCAATGATAGCTTAAATAGCTCGTCTGTGTGCAGGATTTTGCAAGAACCACACATAGGGAATAAGTATGTAGTGTATTAATTTAAATATTGCTACTTTATTTTCTCATTTCCATGTCCACGAAGGTATGTTGTGGACAACAGAGATTACGGTGGAACAGTACTTATTGGTTACTGGTTCACTTTTGTTAAGATTGTAGTTTTTAAAATTTTTTTTTCTTATTCTCTAATACGTAGTGTATACTAAACCATCTCAAATGTTGCACAAGTTTGACTGTGGAAGCCAAACAGACTTCTGAACCATTCAGTCATTGACCAGTAATCAAATTTGACTGAGCAACTTATATATTCCTTTTGTGGCTAGAAGTAGTAGGCATCCTCACAGTGATTATAACCACATGAGAGGCTTAGCTTGATATCAAATTTGCTTATATTGACTTAGCAGAATTATTTTGAGAGTATATGGCTGCATTCGCTTCATTACTTATCTAAGAATCAAGAGGGGTGCTTCTTTCACCTTTATGCAAATTACAAAAATGGGTTATTCTAAGAGGTCCACAGTAGTAAAGGTGTCACTAGAATACTGTAACTGCTGCATTTTGTTAACTGGATCTGCTGTTATTTGAGATCTGTTGAATGTATGTACACAGTAAACAATGCCATTTTTAAACTTCTTAAATGTGCAAAAAGTAACAGGTTTTAACAAAATAAGTCACATTCCAATTTACCAGGAGCTGGTAACCTAATTAGAGCTGAGCATCCTACAACCAAAGAGTACCCATGCGCTTCCTTCCACTTGTATGAACAAAATCAATAAATCAGCAAGAAGCCTTCATTTTAGAACAAATGCTCTATAATATAAGTCCTTGGATTACATAATGCCACTGACAAGCCCTAAAGCCAAATAAAGCCCTCTTGTAATGGCACATTATGCTCTGAGCAATGTCACCTGCTAATTTAGCTATAAAACTGGTTTGTTCGGGGTTTTTTTTCTGATATATTTATCTTGAGTCCAGGTAAGGTGAGGAAATATAAGTTCTGTTTAATTTCTAAAATAGTACACATCAGCATATTTCTTTCTGCCTCATGAGCTTTGAATAGGTGAAGTCTTCTGCGGGTGGTCCCTCTGAGGAGGAATTTATGTTTGGAAAGGTTATTGGGTGCCCCCCTCACTCATATTTCATGAATCCAGTTGGTGCCAGGTTTCTCATGTGGTTGGTGGTAAACATGAACCATCTCTGGCCTCTTGCTGTTACTGCCCTTCAGAAGCATTGCAGGTGCTACAGTAAGTCTGATGCTTAGCATAATGCAGTTCGGTGGTGAGGTGTTGACCCAGCCTGGCCATGTGCCCAGCCTTCCGCTGGTGGGTCTCCCTTGTGTCCTGGGAGGCAGCAACACCATTTCTCCCTTGGCTTCCTCTGGAATTCTGCCTGAACCAGGCCTCTCCTCCAGCTTCAGAAATGTTGCTTCACTGTCCAGTTTCTGCATGTCCTCGGGGTGGGGTGCTGCGGTCACCTGTGTTCACTTCTGCACCTTCATCAGGGAGCATAGCTGATGAGGCACAAGATTTGCATGTTTCCCAACACCTTTCTGGTGCAGTTAAAAGGTAAACCCAAGATGCTATAGACTGGCTAGGGGAAAAAACCCAAACCTAAGCACAGCGTCATTCCTCCAACTCACCAGTGTCCTGGGACACCACCTGTGCTCACGAATGCAGGTTACTTTCCTCCTCCTAAGGTGCTGAGGAATGCCTTGGGTAGGAGGGTACCTGCCATGCTTCCATGTTCCAGTCAGTGCTGTTGCTCTGCCTAACCTAGAGGTGGTGGTCACAGCTGCCAAACCAGTGAGTGGGACACCGATTGACAAATCTTTAATGCCCGATTTCTCTCTACACAAGTCAATCTGAGGTGAAAGCATCTGCTCCAGGGACAGATGCTTGGGCAACCCTCGTCCTCATCCCCCAGACAATGGCATTCCAAATAGCAGTGGGCAGCATGTACCATGTTGAAAGCAAAGTGGGTCTACCATCATGTCCCTTTTCTGCAGCAGAAGAGGCTGCTGCTCAGGGCTGGCGCTCAGCACCAAAATCCAACAGGTCCAGAGGTGGCACCTGACCCTGTCCTGTAGGTCACCGGGTTACTCTCTCTTTAACAGCAGAAATGCAGTTGCCTTTGTAGGCTTTGTGCAGCTCTCCTGTAGGGGAGGAGTTTTGTCTCCTTCATATCTGATATATTTGTAGATGCTGAATAACCTGAGATACAGTATTTTGCTAATATTGATTAAATCTTAGATCATCTAGGTGTGAACATAGAAAAATTTTTACTTTTCATTGTCCTTCAGAAAGAACCATGAAAAAACATGACAGGTCATGGTTTGGTTATTAAAGGTATCAGGTACAGGGAAAATTAACTGTGTGAAAGGTATTGAATTAAAAAACCCAAGACTTGTAAAGACCTGAATATAAATATTATAATGAAGTAATAAAAAATACTATAGAAGTAGCTCAGCAGCATAATTCCTACACATAAATATTTCATGATAGCAAAATAAAATAATGCCATATAGAAAAGTTATGGGACTAGGAATACTCCACAGGCAGCAGGAACACAGACTGTGGAAGTATTTAGATGACTTTTCAGAGGAAATTGCAAGAGAAACTGTTCAGAGCGTAAACTCGTTTTGTGAAATTATAATCCAATACACCATCTGGGAATGTACGTGGTTCCAGCTGAGCAAGAAGTCTTAGTGCTTTAGTGTGATAAATACTAACTCATTGTAAAATCCCATTTTCCTGATGCTATTAATTTATTTCATCTGTTGAGGGGAAAAAAATGGACATAAATGTACATAGTTTTATTTCTGAAAGAGTAGTAAGAGTACAGAATAAATGAAAATTTTTTCAGTACCTTAAAGTGCTGAAAATTCACCATTTGTCAGGAACACTAATTAGTGTCTTAACTACATTATGCTACATGAACTATATTAGTTTAAATGTTGGACACAAAATGTGTATTTTCATTTATATATTTTAACTGAAGTTGATAAAATTTGCTCTGCTAAGGGACGTCTATAAAATCTCATTTGCAAACTTTGTTATTTTCAGTATATTTATAGTCCATCATGTATCAGAGGGCCTGGATCAAGTCTTTAAAACCAATAATTAGGTTTAAATTAAGTGAGAAATAAGGTGTTTTGCAGATCCTGGGTTTTGGATGCATTTCAACCCCAAGTTAGTTACCTTTGTGAAGGCAATTCCTTTTCCTCATGGGTTAAGAAAATGGGAAAACCTCTGACTTGTTGGATAAAAAAATAAATCAGCAACCAAATGTGAACGTGCACAAATTGTTATGCAGTATACAATTTTTCATTAGTATGCTGGGCACATAGGGTCAAATCATATTGTTTATAATAAAGCAAAACCTCTTATTGATGGTTACAGGCGCATGGCTTGCAGAACCGTTAAAGAGTTTGTTGTTGATCTATATATTAATGTCTTTTAAAACTTGGTTTATTACGTCAGTGAATGATTTTTGAGAACAGCTGCTGGCTTTTCCCCCTATGCATAAGTAACTGAAGCCATCACAAAGCTTTTTGACGTACCAGGGACTGGGCTCCTGTGCTGCCCCAGGGCTGCGAGCACCCATGCAACATAGGGGGTCCATCACAATCATCTGCTCGGTAAGAAGAAATCCCAGTTGCTTCCAGGTCCCTTGCTTTTAAGCAAAACACTAAACATACTGGATCCTCTCTCAGTTCTGCCTGCTTTTCCTCTGCCCATCAGGATCTGCTCCTCACCCATTCCCTCCACGTTTCTCACACCCTGCTGAGCACTCCTCAGGAGTCTTAGCTCGGATGCCCTTCCTGACTAAGAAATACCAGAAGGTTGCCTGATACTTGACTTCCAAGTTTATGAAGGGACAGGCAGCCCCCCTTGCCCTCGTTGCAGTTTGGGGAGCAGAGGAGGGAGTTGGGGAGTGCTAACTGTGGCCCAACTCATGCAGGTCATGTGAAATACAGAGCAAGATGCAAAATGGCAAACTGACTGCCAAAAAGTTAAGTGTATGAATGTGGCAAGTTAGGATTGCAGTTGAGGGTTTTTTACTGAGCAGCTCTGAAGCACGCCGAGTTGAGTCTGTGAGTGAATACTTTTTTTTTAGGTCCTTGGCCAAATTCTCGGTTGGTACAACACATGGTGATTTCCAGGGCCTGCAATGAATTATGCTAAGGTAGAATGAGGATGTATGATATGTAGAGGAGGAAAAAAACCCTTGAGGTTTTGGAAAAAATCATACAGGCAATGAGATTTTAATGTCTAAAATATGGAATTCCTGTTTTGTTTGATCTTGGCTTCTCTTCTAGTGCAACAGGTCCTACTTATCTTTGAAGTTGGCTTGGGTGGAAAACTGTAGCTTATTTCAATTATATTTTTTTAAGAGCAAAGTATTACTAACAATGTAAAATAAAATTATGCCTTTTCTTATCTTTTTAATATTTGGCTTAACTCTTTGGTAGATTTGTAGTGGTCAAATGAAATTAGTGATAAATTTGGCTCATCATTCTTTTTTTCATTTCCTCCTGAACTGCTTAAGAGCTTTGATTGTAGGCAAAGATTGCAATGTGCCAGATAATGCCCAAATAAATACATAATCTGTTCCTTGCAGTCAAGCAGTTCAGTCCTGTGTCTCACATCAAACAAGCTCTTAGGATATTAATATTGTTAATAACAGTTTTTTAATTGCCTGCTAATATTTGGGGATGTATAAATGCCAGGAGAGCTGCAGATGAGGAAGAATAAATAATATGCCATCAGAAAATATTTAATTGTAGTACAAAATTGAGATAGCAAGCCTTTTTTTCTGTATGAAGGGAGGATTGGAATTGGTAGCAGCAGCTATAATTCATAATAGGTCAAATAGTATATGTAGGAAAATCTTTTAATTTGTAAATGTTGTCAAGCCCAGGGGGAAGCAATTACTGATGAGAAACAACTTTCTTTCATGTCAATCTCATCATGAATTGGTTTTTTGTTTTTAAATAAGGGCTGGGTTTTTCTTCCTGTTTTCCTGTCATGGTTTAACCCTAGCTGGTAACTAAGTACCACACAGCTGCTTGCTTACTCCCTGCCCACCAGGTTGGATGGGGAGGAGAACTGAAAAAAAAAACCATAAAACTTGTGGGTTGAGATAAGAGTTTAATAATTTAAATAAATTAAAATATAATAATAGTAATTGTAATAAAAAGGAAGATTAAAAGGGAGAAATAAAACCCAAGAGAAGACAAGTGATGCACAATGCAATTGCTCACTACCTGCTGACTGATGCCTGAGCAGCGATTGCCTCTTTCAGCCAGCTCCCCCCAGTTTATATACTGAGCATGACATTCTATGATATGGAATAGCCCTTTGGCTCATTTGCATCAGCTGCCAGAGCTACAATTTACCCCAGCTTTTTGTGCACCTCCTTGCTGGCAGAGCCTGGGAAACTGAAAAATCTTTAACTTAGAGTAAGCACTACTCAGCAACAACTAAAACATCAGTGTTATCAAATTATTCTCACACCAAATCCAAAACACAGCACTGCACCAGCTACTAGGAAGAAAATTAACTCTATCCCAGCCAAAACCAGGACATTTCCCTAGACATCAACACATGACATGCATTATAATGTAGTTTGAAGAGGAATTTCGGCTGTCAGCTTCATGAACAAATGAGTACTCATTAAACACACTTGGGTCTCAATATATTTCTTGCAAAGGGGAGAGCTAGATTTCCTTTCTGAGCACAGCTGTGAGTCAGTACAGCTCCTAAGTGGTAATAGACTGGTAAAAGCCTTCAGAAGCTGTGTTGCCACTGAGTCACCCTCCAAGGTACGACTTTGTCCCATTTTTCTCTTGCTCTGCACGTGTGCAGTTGTTTGCCCTTAGCCCGTACCAGACTCACATTATGATCTCTGTGACCATCACAGCTGTGATGGCTGACTATTATGGAGGAGTGAAACCCAACACCTCTCTGTCCTTACCTGTCTGCTCGCAGGGTGAAGCCTCAGCATGTGCTCATTCTTTCCTTGCACCCCTGAGGGACTTACTCCAAGTCGCAGTCCTGCCACAGGCGAGGAGATAAGTAAATACTTGCTAACTTTTTGAGGGGATCAGTAATTTCTAGAATTGTTTCAGCTTATTTGCATGCTGTGGAAGTGTTCCTGCTGGTCTTTTATGTTAGATCAAGGAACAAAAATAATCTTTCAAAAATACTAGTGCTACCTTATGTCTTTGCCATAATTAGTTTGTTACTAGTTTTTGTCTCAGTAGAAGACACTCTACCAGATCTGAGCTTTTATGACTCTCATGTTTATGTGTATGTCTTTGTGAAAGAGCTACATAAGTAAGGTAAATTTTGCATAGAACAGGCCCACAGTAGCTAAATTTTTTTAGCATTTTGAAAAACACTCTAGAAGGGATTAGCTCCAATTCATTTACAGGATCGGTCTACTTCAATTTGAACAACTGGTAGACAAAGGTGTGGATCTGATAGGCAAAATTAGCAGGACCTCATTACTAGGAATGTGAAGGAATAGCCAAACCATTTAGTGTGCAACCACTTGTTGAAAAACACTTTTGTTACCTTGCAACTCCAAGACGCTAATGGCATGCTAGTTAAAAAAAAAAAAAAAAGTAGTTCCAAGGTAAATCACAAACCAGTATTTCAGAAGAAATGGATAGGAACTGTAATAAAGAGTGAAATTTATGGGCATGGTCCCCATAATTTATGGGAATTTATAGGCCATATGGAAGAAGAACAAACAGCATTTGTAAAGAGAAATCGTGCTTCAGAAATCAGTGGAATCCCCTGATGGTCTCAGCAAGTGGGTAGACAAGGGAAGTCTCTCACTAAAGGCTCTCAGAGAAACTAAATTCCCATGAAGTAAAAGAATAATCCATTGGTTGAAAGATAAAAAAGAAAAGGTGGATTAGACAGTTTGGTCAAAGGAGAGAGGGCATTGGTGAAGTCTAGTACAGGTGCATGTGGCACAACATATTCGTAAATGATACAAGAAAGAGCTTGCATATGTGGTGATTAATGGTGGAGAAATATCAAATTATGTACAATGGAGGGGAAAACAAAACTTCAAAATGAGAAGTAGAAATTATTGGAAAAGAAATGGAAAACAGAGCAGGGAATATCAGTGCAAGTTTGTAGGTCAGCGATGCTCTCACATTTGGACCTTTCTTCCCTGTACATTCATAAAGGTGCGGTAGATCTGAATTAGGTACCTGGAAGACAGATTGAAATTGTGGAGCAATTTCTGTTCTAGAGAATCACCAGTTTAGGACTCTCCAGGCTGGAAAACTCAACTGTGAAGAAATGTATTTTCAAGCTGGGTTTTGTCAGCAATTAGCACAGATACTTTTCTTGGATTGAAAATACAGTAATTTAATGTGTCTTTTTAAACAAAAAAAGAAACTAGCCCCCAGCTCTAAAGAATTTAGTTATGATTTCAAAGTAAATTTTCAAGAGAGTTGTGCAATTACTAAACAATCTTGTCAGACTTCTGTGATCTGTAGTTCTTAATTATGGCCATGTCTTTTAGCTCATATTCTCATAGAATATGCGCTGGTACTTCTGCTGACGGAGCTGCACAAATGGTGCATATTTTAAGAGGATGAAAACCACAGACAGTGCTAAATTGAAGTCAATGCATGGCTCAAGTCTCCAGTAGTTTCTGGAAGAATCAAAAGTCTGTCTTGCTACAGTATTTCTGGTTTTGTGTGAATTCCTGACCTGGGATAAAATACTGTTTACATTGAAGTTCACCTTTTAAGCAGAGACAAGCACAGAAGAAAATCCAGGAGCTGCTTTTGCTAGAGTTGCATTTGATCTTGGATTGCACAGAGCACTGACATATGGAGAGAAGAGGACGCGTGGAGGGTTCTGCTAAGCAAAGCATTTCAACTTCCTCACCTTTTTATGGTTATGGCCAGAACAAACAGCAATTTCCTATAATGGTCCAGGCAAAGCCAGGAAATAGCAACATGTATAAGCTCTTGTTTTAGTACAAGTATTCTTCTATCTGTTGCTTCTTCAAGCTTGGTTTTGTTGTTCTATCACCATTTGTTTAACATCTTGCTCCACTAGCTGCTATCCAGTGAACGCCTGAGTCTACCAGGAAGCAAAGCTGTTTTCCCTTTAAGAATTAATACTTGTGAGGTTGGGGAGTAGGGGTGGATGGAGGAACTGAAAAAATTGCATACCGTGTAAATACACGTCAGTGTGTGTGGTGTGGAAGATGGAGGGCTAAGGGCAGCTGCATCAAATGGAGGAAATGCTGTTTTGGGGGCTGGCTGTAAATGTATATCTGGACATGGTGGAAGAAAAGAAATAGATTGGCACATCTTGGTTTTACCAACCTGTTGAATCCTTCCTGCTGCTAAAGATAGTTGGTTTTGTGATGAGGAGAGTATGGGACCTGTAATGTTAACAAATAAGTTCCAGCCTTTTTGCTTCAGGATCTTCAGTAACAGCCTTTTAAATCATAATTCTACTCCTGTTTCAACATGATGGGAAATAGAACTTGCTAAAATCTAACAAATAGGCTCTACCGGCTTTCTTTACTCCCTGTTTGATTGATTTGTTACCTTGGTTGTGCAGCATGTTTAATATCTCAGATACTAATTTCTTTTCTGTGTGTTGACATAAACTCTGTAATATGTCCTCTGGTATTCAGCTATTACACGTATGATAAATGAACATTGTAATGTCAGGCATACTGAAAATCATATGCAAACAAATATCAGACCTGTAACCTCTCTAAAGGAAAAGCACCTCAGTAACTACAGGAATCAAAACCTTCACAATTTGGTATTACGTTGTGAAATTTGCATTCAGAATGATAATTCAGGCTAACAGCTTCAGGCTCCTGTGGGGCAGCTGAAATAGATAGTGAAATGGCAGAAGAAAAGGGTATAGTAAATAAACGCAATGAGCTGTCAAAGCATATTTCTACATCAAACAAGTCTCTGAACCTTTCTGTTCTTCATAATCTGACCTTTTCTGGCTGCTTCATTTTTTGACTGAAGCAGATCACAAAATGGAACACGTTAGCTACAAAATAATAATAAAGCATTTATATAGCAACTAAAACATAAGGTATTAGAATATCGTAGAGAGATTTCTATTAATTTACAGTAGATTGGTGAGGGTAAAACACCCTTTGATTGCAGTTGCTAGGCAACCCTCTCAGAGCAGATGTAGGTACCATTCCTGTTTGTTTAACACCAGCCGTACTGGAGTCTGTCAACAAAATATGCTACAGCAGCAGTAGGGAATAGCAAAGGAGAACAATTTTAGCATTGTGGTGCTAAAGTGTCTTTCTCTTGCATCCTTCAGGCATGAATAATATGAATGAAATTGTATGGAGAAAGCTTGACACGTTGGAGAGAATAAGCTTCTCTTAGCTGTGTGTGTGTTTTCACTTGTTGATTGTGAAGCGCTTTGTATAGAAAAATGCCATTTTTCTCTTCCTGCAGATGTGGAAATGGGACACAAAACGTTAGTCTTTCCTATGAGAAGCTGCTGTAGCTGTTCATTAGACAGTGATAGGGCTGAAAGCAGAACCCAGGTCTTCTTGGTCCCATGCTCAGTGGGCTGTGTAGCATTTGCAAGACATATTGGTCCTCAGAGTACTATGATCCAGCCAGCTACATTGGATGATTTTGTGGCATTTATTTTATAGGAAACATCATTTCTATTCACAGGGCTGTATCAGTGCTTAGAAAGAAAATAGCCAGTGTGTTTAGAGACATGTGGTCTATGCTTCTGTATAAACACTTGTGTAACATGTTTTTGTCATTTATACTTAATTCCCAGACTGTTCTTATGTTATTTACTTTATAATTAAAAATTAAGTATATTTTATTCCCAAGAAAGACCCAGAGAGCAGTGTGTTCGGCTGAGTCCATTGAAAATTCATATTCAATGTGTTAAAGTGTGGTGGTTTCCTTCCAGAAAACCTTAGACTTAAAAGGCCAAATATATATAAAAAAGCACTTGTTTCATAAGATCTTTACCATTGGGAAAATAACAATGACATGTCAGTGAGGTAAATAAATACAAGATAAAAGAGATTAATTTTCCCACCCAAGTTTTAAACTAAAAATAATCAAATATATAATTTAGAGAATATAATGTCAAGTAACTGTAGCTGATGCTGAGTACAAGGTAATAATATCTGTGACAGTCTTCAATTTGTCTTTGTTTCATAGGTGTGAGCAGGATGGTTTTTTGTTGGTTGTTCTGTTTTTTGTCTGTTTGTCTGTTTGTTATCTGGGTAAAGGAGGGAGGATCTGCATTTTCCTTTGGGGAGAGTGTTTGGAGACAGGAGGTTTCCCTCTGCTGTTCTCTGCACAGCTTGAAAGGAATAACAATCTCTTCAGAAGAAATTAATCTGGATCTACGGGTTTGGGTTCATAGTGTGCACATATGCAGCTGTGGCTGCTGGTAGGAAAGCTGGGGTGTCCCAGGAGTGACATCGCAAGGACATCCTTCCTCTGAGAAATGCAAGCTATAAACAAAATGCCTGGGAATTCAGATATTTCAAAGTGTAAATTTTGTCTGGTGATAGGTATTTTTAAAGCTTAGACAGCTCCAGAGGAATAGTTTTGATATTTAAAATAAGTTTACACATTAATACCATCTATGTATGCAGGATAATAATGCGTGTGCTAAGGAAGAAAGGTTTTAGTACAGCTGCAGTTCTGCAAGTAGAACATGTAGTTTTCTAAGGGCCCACATAAGGGCCAATGAACGCTCATTATTAACTTGCCCATCAAGTCATTATTATGCTTTCATCAGAACTAACAGTGCAGATGTTTTATAAGCATAAATTTACAAATATTTATTAAGCTGGACTTGCAATGTATTTCTGTTAATAACAATCTTGACCTCATTGTTTATCCCTTACAAGAGTTCTTTTAGTTTCTGTTGTGTGGCATAATATCTGTCCACTCTTTGTTTCCAGTTAAGCCCTTAATCAGGTGGGGTTTAAGTGTTGCACTAAACTGTGATGGGAATATAGTGTATTTTAAAAATTTTTTTTTTTAAAATACACATTTATATTTATGAACTATCTTTTCTTTAAATTGGCATTGAATATATTTCAGTCATGAAGCTTAAGAGAATAATTCCATTAGGTCTAAGAGGACCTTTTGGAGCTCAGTTTTCGTCATCCCAGCTATTAAAACCTCCTGAAATGAACAGGCGTAGTGCTCTCAAGAAAACCAGCAGCTCTGAAGCATACTTTAATGTAGTGTTGGTACGATATAAAAGAAGTACCCATACCCATACTTCACTTGCTTGATATGAATATCAATAGCTTCCTTTTCAGTTTGACGCAGTGGTGCAGTAATTGGTCTCCTGGTGTATAGTCTCCCTTCCTTCATACATGTACTTTGCATTAATAATAATGAGAACGCCACATGTGGATTATGGTCAGGATATTTTGAAGATATTCAGTAAGTTCTAAGGTGACTTCTCATTTAGTGTTTCAAGTGTGTTGAAAGGTATAGATTGCTTCAACCATGAGAAAAGGAAAGGAATTGTGGAGAAACTGGCTGATTTTTGTACCTTATTTCAGTTGAGAATCTGATAATATATTAAAAAGACAAAAGCTAATCTTTCCCAGCCCATGAAACTCATTAACATTTGACAGCTCTTGGAGCGCTTGCATGAAATACATTAGAGGTCTTGATTCAGTTTGTAATGCATAGATGTCTTTGAAACACCAGAAGCATCACCAAAATAATGGTGATGCAGCTTTTCCTGTGTTTGGAGCAGAAGATCTGCTGGTTATGGGTATGGAGAGGGAATTTGACTAATTTTGCTAAAGCAGGCATGTCTTTTATCTAGTAAGAAACATACATGATATTCTGGGATTTGAAAGAAGTGAAAAAGTGGTGAGGCAGCAATTGTAATCGTCCAGGTCAAACCAGAGCACAGGGAGAGGGGACTATTGCTTAGGAATAATAACAGAAGAAGGTGGTACTTAAGTTTTGGACATTAGCTGCTGTGCTAATATGCTATTTCAAGTGACAGGAGAGGGTGCATATATTTCTGTCCCAGAAATTGCCCATTTTTTTGCTTGGCTGACCGAACATTGCTCAAATCATAACTTCTGTCACTGTTATCTTAGTTTCATTAGCCTTATTCTTAATGCAAAATTTTCTCATCACTCTGTGATATTTTACATTGAAATTATCTGTAGTTATCTCCAGATGGCTTTTATTCGGTTCCCCATCCACTAAGTGCTGTATTTCTCATTTGTTTTGTTTCAACTTCGGAAATAATGGCCAGATCCTTGCTTGTAGGTTCATTCCCATTGCACTGTTAAGTCTGCAAAAGGCAGACTTAAAGTTCTCCAACTACAGGTAAACCAGGTATCCCAAAGCTGGTAAGGAATAGGAATAATGCATCCAGCTAGAGCTGAATGTCAGTCCTCAGCAGTGTAAACCATCCATATGGTGCTTCAGATCCTGAACTCCAGATCTTGTATCTCACACTCCTAGGGCCTTAAGACAAAGGCCATGATAATGTTGTGTTAGGGGTATCTGCATTTTTCCTGAATGCTGTACTAAACACCTTGCCATCTTTGTTTTCCTGGGTCCTGAATTTGTGACTATAAAGCACCCCCTATGTAACTTCCTTCTGGTTTTACTTTTCACTGATTCCAATGCCTGGTCCTACCTTTTGTTGTTTCATTCTCATCTGAGTCTCTGTATGTGAAAACACACTGGGTAGATGCTGCGGTGCTCCTGTGCTTTTTGTGGTTTTTCTTTTTTTCTTCCTATTCAAGGCAAAAGTTATCCTCCTGACTTTTTAATCATGTGTTTCAACTTGGTATTTATTTTCCATACCAGCCAATTTGTGTGCATGCCCTTGCTGTTCAGTGGGGAGCTGTGTCTCGTTTTCTTTACATTATGCTCCAATTTCACTGCTTCTGAAAACCAGAAAGCAATACATGGATTTTATACACATCCTACTGACTATAGAAACAAAGGAGGGCAGGAACACATTCATGCAGGATAAGGATGAAAAAGCAAAGAGTCTGAGACACAGGCCAAAGGCAAGTGCTTGGTTATTTGAATATAATGTGCACAATTGCTGTGGCTGACACCATTCAAAAGGTAGAAGGGAAATTCAGTTTAAGTGGAACACAATTTATAAAAATCTATTTTAGGAAAACACTCTCTATTAGTTGGCCTGAGGCCTGGTCAGATGATCTTCCTTGCAGTGACAGACCTGTGTGAGAGAGGTTGCCATTCCCATGCTAAGCAGGTGCTGTTACTCAAGAAGAAAACTGAAAATGATAGGAAGGAGCAGCTAGAGACAGTTGCATCCCAACTTGAATCTTCTGCTGGCAGAGTGTATTTGCTGGCCACAACCAAAGGCACAGAGCTGAACATTTCATATCTAAGCTTGGTATTATGACGACCTTCCAGCAGATAGCTCTGCGCTTGAGTCTTGCTGCTAACTGCTTTAAGACTCCACCTGAAAGTGCAGAAGTCTGGAGAGCTGGAAACTAAGGCTTGCTTTTATGACTTTGGAAGTTAAAAACTGTTATGTCATGTTTGAGCATGTAAGTCGGCATAAGGGTGAAGTGACATAGTAGGTGTAAATACCCTCAGTGTTAGCCCTGTAAGTCTATATATTAGCTTCTGAAAGTATAATTTTGATTTATTTTTTTTTTAATTTACAGGGTAAACTTGACTGTAGCCAAAATTCAGTACCAAACTGTCTTGCCCTGTGAGGTGACCAGAATCTTTTGATGAACTTTGTGGTTAAAACTAATTTCAATTTCTCCTCTGTAGTCCAGCATAAAACTCAGTATCTTGTTTATATAGCTTTAGTCTACAAACTAGTCAACATCACTGCCAGAGGAGCAACCATTTTCTCCATACAGAGTGATCTAGAACATGCAGTGCTTATTCAAGGTGGTGAAACAGGCAGGTAATCATGTTGCCAGCCTTTCTTTCTTATTTTCTAGTGACAAGGTTTTGGAAGCCTGTGGATTCCTGGAGTACAGATGGCTTGGTCATGGCTGATAATGGCTGTTGCTCTTTCTGACTCTTGGTCTTTTTAGCATCAGAGACTAAATGTATTTAATGTGGTGTTGTTTTTTTTTTTAGAAAAGTTATCTGTTAACTTTGTGCTTTACTTACATTTTTAAAAAGTACTAAATATAAAACAATCTTGATTTGCCACCTGTTATCTATTGTTTGTCAGAGTAAATGACAAATATACTTGTCTAAGAAATGCTGAAGTAAGGATTCAGTGCAGCCAGGAGCTAAATTGCTTTTGTGTACTACAGTGGATAAAAATCTAGAAAAAGAATTGAGTATTGATTTTCCTAATCTGTTTTGTATTTGTATCAACAGACCATGCATACACATGCGATACCCATACTAGAAAAGCTTATTTTCCATATAAACTCTTACATATTTATATATACATGCATAAAATATATTAAGATCTCACTTTTCTCACTTTCAAATATTTTGCATTAAATCCTCATTGAATTTGACATAGGAAACCATAAAACATTCCCTTAAAGTTGTTACAATTTTTGTTACCATCACCAGACTCTAAAATCACACCTTGGGTTTTGCTGAGTTTGTCACCTAAGTAATGTTCCTTTGGCTTAAAGACCGAATCTCGACTTCTGCTTTTATTTATGTTTTATTTGCTTTCTTCATTCTGAGTCTCGAGTGGGCCTCTGCAACTGATTTGGGTTTACTATTGCAGAGATTTATAGACATCTTATTTTCCCCTCAACAAAGTAGCAGAAATTAATATAAAATGGCTGTTTTACCTACACTTAGAAGTGTTTCCTAAATACTTCTGAACAGAAAGCATCTGTTTTGGTCAGCGGTTAATATATTTCTATATTCCTATAATATGTAGACTTGCTATAACTGTGGTTGTGAGGAGCCCTGCCTTTTGGGGAAATTCACTTAGAACCACCCCTCTCCCTTTTCTTTTTTCTTTTTTTTTTTCTTTTTTTAATGGTCCAGTCAGGGTAAGTGTTCTGCTGTGTTTAACTGCACTCAGCAGCTGATGGGGCTAACTTAGGCTTTAAAAAATTTTAAAGCCACTTGTGTTTGATCTGGAACTTAATGACAGCTGGTGGAAGGTCTGCAAGATTAAACCAGTTTATTGAGAACACTAAGTCAGCAGCTCTTTGTAGAAGTAGACTGATAGTGGGTCACTGTGTGGAAAGCTAAAGAGAGTCCAGGGACTGCTTTGCCTGAAACCCTCCAAGTAAAGATCCCAAGCTGAGAACAAGCTTCAGGTTTGAGGAAGTTTGGATTTGCCTTTAAATTTTACAACACAAGTTTATCTTTAATATTTTACAACATCACTTCATTGTACTAAACACATGAGAAGCGAGGTACTTGCAGCTGGATATGATTAACATACATTTTTACTGCTAATTTAACACTATGCAAATTGTATTCTTTCCCAGTTAGCTCATTGAGCACTGGATGTGAGGTGTCTCTCAGCAGAGTGTAAGTCCTCTTTCTGTAATTGTTTCATGCTTTTCGCTTGCAGAAATTAAATTTGTTCTGTCTCGTCACACTTTTTACCATGTTTCTTTTAATCTTGTAGTTACTTGGAAGGAAAGATTCTAAATGAGAAATGCAAACCCAACAAGTAATTAGGTGACAAAAAAGATTCTGTGAAGGGTTCAGATTTACTGCCTTCCCCTAAAGGCTCCAGGACTTTGATTTTGGGCCAGGCTTTCAAGAGTTTTTTTGTTTACAATAAGCTGAAGATGGTGGGGTTATTTTGATCTCCTGGGAGTGTAAGTCAAGAAAAACTTTGAAGCTTGGCTGGGGTTAGAACCACTGCAACTCTGATGAGACTCATACTCCTGTTGTTTCTATAAGCAGTGTATGAGGAGCATGTACTTGTGCTGGTAAACCTGTGGCCTGGGTGGCCATGCCCAGTGCCAGAGCCACCTCCCACAGATCACTGCATTTCCCTTGCCGCTGAAGTGCCATTTCCTTTTCAACCTGTAATTATATGCACATTCACTAAAATGAGCTGAAGCACTGCTGATATTCTTCCTTTCCTTCTATTTGACATGGACAAAACAACACAGTGCCTTCAGTGGAGCGGCTTGTTATGAGTTCCCACTATCAGTGTTCCCATTATAGCCCTGCTTACAACCCTACCAGCACAGTGGGCAAAATCACAGGTTTCCCTGATGGATTGTACCGCTCTGCACTCACAGAAAGGCTCAGGGTCTAAGGGACAGCAGTGCTTTGCAGGGGAAAGAAAAAAAAAAATCACTTTGCAGTTGTTAGCACAAAACACAGTAATAATCCCTTCTGTTTAATAGCAAAAAGCTGGGGAGTAAATAGCCCCATGCTGAGCCCAGCTGTGATTTGTAGGCCACTGGGACGCTGGGGGAGTGCAGTGGGGCAGGCGCTGTTTTTCTGCCAAGACCTTGACTGTGGGAGTCGCTCCATTTTCCCAGTTTTAGTCGGTCACACCCACAGGAAATTGTGTGAGGTATGTGTGGTTATGCTGCAGAGGCTTCTTGGCTAGAGATGTTTTTGTTGGGAGTGTTTTTACTTCAGTTCATGTAGCTGAGCTTGCTTGTTACCGCTGTTGTCAACAGGTGGTATGCAGACATAGGCTATCCATGAGTTTGCTGTTTGAGAGAGCAGGTTTCCACCCTTAAAGGACAGCATGGTGATAGTGGTACACTTCTTGGTGTGATCAGCTTGTGGAGAGAGGTGACCCTACAACCACCAGGAGAAATGGCATGTAGTCTTTGGTTTTGAATAACACTGTGGTTAAATGTAGCCATAATAATCTATGCAATGTGAGTGTTGCAGAATTGTGGCAGGATTTTTAGTGCCGTAACTGTAAATGTGGGGAACGTCACTGCTAACAGGCAGTTTTACTTTTGAAGGTTTTTTTAGTTCTATACCAGCTTAAGTAACTTTTGGACACTTCTGAAAATGTAGTTTAGGAACTACCTCTGCAATTTAAACAGTAGCAAGGCCCTGTGTTTATTCTCACCCTTTTGTTCTTTCAAGAGGATATTAGCAGATGTATGTCACCTGCTGGTATTGCTTTTAAAGTTCCATATGTTTGCCTGGTGGAAACATTTTCCTGTTTTCAACCCCTTTTTATTGGATCAGGCCAGTTTCCTGAATTTATTACTCCTATGCTTTCTATGTTAATGAAATTAATTTAGTATACTGTCAACAGTGGCATTTTTGCTTGTGTGTGAGGCAAATACCTGTGAAGTTGTTTGGACTTCGCATGTCCTGCAAGCAAGTGTGACATGACTGGAAGGCAAAAGTTGTGGACACAGCCCGCTGTTCATTGAAGCACTCTGTAACCCAGGGAGGTGAAAGACAGTGTAAAAATGTAAAATATTATGATTACTTGAGCAGGATCATTGCCAAAAGCCTCTTATTGTTCTCATATGCAGGAACGTGTGCCGCTCTCTTAACTTAAAAAGTAATTTAGATAGCTCAATGAAGGCTTATTAGCCTAAGCTAAGTGGGGGTCTTAGAAGCACCTTTTGTTGGTTCTTGTGAAAAAGCCCCAAACCCAGGAATCAGAGGTTTCTTGAAGTACGTGGAAAACATTGTCTGGTAACAGCCATGTGGCCTTGCAAGATTTTTTCCTATATTTACTGAGAACACTTTGCTAAATCCAGTTTTGTGGTACAGTGTGTGCTCATTATAAAGAGCTCCCACCTAACTGGAAATTCTCAAATATTTTTTAAGATCATTGCTTTTGCGAAAGTTTGCAAACCATAAAACTAGAGTCTGTGCAGGTAGCTGTCTATCTGAAATGCAAGTAGTTCAACCCATGCAGAGGAGCAAGAGTGAGCTGTGCACACTGAAGTCTATTGGAAGTATGAGAAAGTCATGAGGCTCGCTTAAGAAATATAGATTGAAATAACTTTCCCCTGAATTTTGGGATAAATTAATTTTTAGCTTCGGTTTACTTTGTAATTTTGTACTATTCTTATCAGATGTTAATGCTTATGAGCTTTTCATTGTTTCTGACTTGTAATGTGTTTTACTTTCTAGGAGTTAAGATATTAGGCAAAATGCGTGTCTTTATCCCAAAGACAAAATTGAGACCCTTATATTAGTGTAGGAGGTAGAGTATTTCCATCTGCCCTTTTTTTATGTGTTGTCATGTGCCATGTGCTTTTGGCTGGAAAACCTGGCCCAAGGGCTCTGTCTGCTCCTGGCCTCTCTTCTTTGTCCAGCGAGGGCTGCTTACGGGTGACAAAGCACGTCTTACCAGTCCTTCTTCGAGGGCTACAGTTCTTTGCTTGGCTTTAAAAGTGACATGTAAGGAAGGTGAGGTGGGTATCCATATTCTCCTACCAGTCCATCACCCACAGTTCAACTTAGGAAGAGCGCTTGTGATAATTTATTGGTAGCTTCAGCATATATGAATTACCTGAAACCAAATTCTGGTCATAATTAATGCACTATAAAGAGATTTGGCCATGGACCAGGGTGGGATAATAAGGCTGTGGAAGTAGCATCTCTACAGGTTGCATTATTTTGCTGTCTTTAAGTACTAAATTTCATTTGTGGGTGAGGTAAAATTTGTGGAATGCTTCTTGTGTTTACAGCAAGTTAGTCTAATTTCCTAGTTTTAGCTTACATTTTTTAGAGATGGGACCAAAGGAGGACTCAGGAGGGGAAAAAAGAGACTAAAATGACATGCATCTTTCTTTCAATGTTATCTAAATTCCACTAAGGTCAGCAGGCCAGAACAGCTGGTATTACTGTGCCTTGCTCGGCATGATTAAATATTTTGCGTACTGTTCATGTACCATCTGTTTAGTTGTTCAGTGATACAATGACCAAAATGAAAAGCAAAGACATTTGCACCGGCATTGTGTAAAATAGACCGCTGAAAATCCAGAGTGCTTCCTATCTGACTACTTTGTGTTAGATCCCCTCTTTATTCTGATAAATTACTGTCCTGGACAGTTTCTGCCAGCCTTCTGGAAGATTGAATGCTCAGATTTTTAGGTGCTGAACGTTCAACAGACACATGTACACAAACACATTGTATATTTGGCGCTGGCATGCACTAGGGCCAGATTTTAAGAGTGCTTGGCTTTCACACAAGTGTTATGCAAGGCCACATTTCCAAAAAACTATCAAGAACTCATATTTTTAAAAACCTGGCTGCTTGGAATGAGCTACTTTGCTGCCTAAAATGAAATGAAGCAAGAATTTGCTTCTTAACAGTGTCTGTAGATCATCGGAAAACTCTGGCCAGAGCGAGTAGTGACAGATAGTTGCGTTTCTCTTGGTTGCTCATTTCAAGTGTGAGCACTCAGAGCCTAAGTCTTTTCAGGGGCAATGACCTCCTAAAGCAAACTCTTACACAGTGTCATGCGTGGGGAAATAAAAGAGTGCAGACTCTATGTTTTTAGGGATGTAGAAAATAGTACATATTATTTGTATTGTTTAGACAAATGCAGAGATTGTCTTTCTTGAAGTATATTAAATGAAGACCGTTATGCCTCTAAAAACCAGGAGATTTTCTTTAAAAGATTTTGTTAAAAGAAAGCTGTAATTCAGGTGTCACTGAAGTGTCAGCAAATGCTGAAGTTAAGTTTACATGTTGGATCTTCATTCTGCCCTCCAAGCAGTGCTTTTAAGGAGACCTGCACCTAGCAATGAAGGATTCAGCAGTCACAACCATGATGTTATCTCAGCTTAGTTTGAGTCAGGTCAAAACCAGGTGGCCTTTGACACTGGATTATTTGTTCTACTCTTCCAGTTCAGACAGATGCAACTGAGAGCCATCAGAGGTCATCGGCACTAACGAAGGCATCCCTCATCTTTTCACAAGTCTTCTCAGAAGCTTTCTGTATATGCTGAGCTAAGACATGGCAGCAGAAAGTCCTGGGAGCATACATGACATAGTTTTAGGAGGAGGAAGAATTGCTCAGAGGCTAGGAGGAAACACTCTCTGCTCTTCCAAATTCTTACCCTCGGCCAGATGCCTGCCTATAACTCCTTTTGGAGATTGGATCTGTCAGTTTTCAGTTTGACCTATGACAGCTGTCCTGCACTTTTTAGTGGAATTGTACTAATAAAGTACAATTGTGAGAGAGAGACTTCGAGCAGAGGTGGGGGCTCCATGGTCATCTGCACCACTTCCAGCCTCCCCACTGTATGCAGGCACTGGAGCAGGGCAGTGTCATGACCTGAAGGGTTACCCGATCTGTGGGTGCATAGAGATGGCGACCACGGGTAGGATTTGGTAATACAGGGATACTTTATCATTTAAATTTCTCTACTTTTATTACAGGTTACCACAAATACAAAGTTACCCCTAGCAAGTACAGCTAAGATTAATAAAGCAAATATGTATATATCTGTCAAACTATTACAAAGTAATGTCAGCAATCAGTAATATAATATCAATCAATAGTATCTCAACAATCAGTATTATTGCACAAACCAAGCAGGTAGATGCTATTACAGGTTATTACAAACTACTTTGCGTTAGCAAAACAAACAATATAACAGCGGATATACGTATGGATGTACTTCCATAAGTATGGGAGTACTTGTGTGTATATATAATACTGGTATCAAGCAAATAAGATGGATTTCAGAAGGGGCAAACCATCACAGAGGGGAGGGCAAATGGAACCAACCCCAAAAGCAGGCCCAGAGGGAGACCAAAAAAGTAACAGAGTCTCACTTTGTTTGGGTGCATCCTCAGCAAATTTACAGATGACACCAAGTTGAGTGATGTGGTTGACAAGCCTGAAGGATGGGATGCCATTCAGAGGGACCTGGACAAACTTGAGAAGTAGACCCATGTGAAACTCATTATGTTCAACAAGGCCAGGTGCAAGGTTTGCACCTGGGTTGGGGCAAACTTGGTTATCAATACAGGCTGGGAGATGAAGGGATTGAGGGCAGCCCTGCTAGAAGGACTTGAAGGTACTAGCGGATGAAAAGCTGGGCATGGGGTAATGGTTTTAAACTGGTAGAAGGTAGATTTAAATTAGATATAAGGAAGAAATTCTGTACTGTGAGAGTGGTGAGACACTGGAACAGGTTTTCTAGAGAAGCTGTGGATGCTCCCTCCCTGAAAGAGTTCAAGATCAGGTTGGATGGGGCTTTGAGCAACTTGGTCTAGGGGAAGGTGTCCCTGCTCATTGCTGGATGGGGTTAAACTAGATGACTTTTAAAGGTCCCTTCCAGCCCCAACTATTCTATGATTCTATGAAAGATGATCTGTGTCACAGGGTCTGCAGTTAGCCAGATGTCCCAGGTGAGAGTTGAGGAGATTGTAGAAAGCTTGAGCAAAATTCAACCTATTTAGGAAAATAAAAGGTATGAGAAGTTCCTGGAGAGAACTTCTTGCTTCCTTTGCCAGACTATTTTTTACCTCTTTGGACAAAAAGTTGCTATTGTTGTTCCTTTTGCACCTATCAATGTTATCTGAGGATGTCTTTGGTTTCTAGGTACCCAGCTGTACTGCAGGGAGACCAGCTGTACTTTTCAAGGATGTTTTCAAGTCTCACAGGATTTTTCCTGTCATTATTTTTCAGCAGACATTTTCTGTTTTTCAGTAATTTTCCTCTTTTAACCAATCCACCTTTTTGGCTGCTCACATCAGGCAGGCAAAACAACATCCCTCCCTCCCTGTCATCCTCCGTGGCCACCCCAACACCCCAAACATGATGGGTGTGAAATGGCAGCAACTTTTCATCCCACATGATCTTAAGTTATGTTGCCCTGTACGCTGATCATGTAAGCGTTCCTCATTGGGGGCTGCTCTGGCTCAAGAGACTTTTGATTCTCACTTTTCCCCACACACAAACTGGTGTTTGCTTGGCCTCTGCAGTGGGAGATTTCCACAGAAGGGAAGGCAACAGAACCTTTAATCCACACAAGTGTTTCTGGAGCACCGTGCCTAATTTAAGGTAATAAATGGTATTATTTCTGAAATTAGTAAGAATATTTGCTTGCTGATAATGGCTATTTAATGAAATCTAGAAACAGAAACGATAATGTATTTGAGTGGTTTTCTGTTTGTTTGGACCGATCAAGAGTAATTTATTAGTGACTTCTAATAAAGCTAAGTGCATGCTGGAGGTACTATAAAAATTCCAATTTACTCATGGAAATAATAAACTTTGGTAATTGATGCCAGTAATTCATTTTTCTACTTTATGCTGAGATTGGCACTTGCAGACAGAGAGTTAAAGTTCATAATTTGCAAGTGCCAGAGGCACTGGTGAACTATGTTCACCTTTTAATAACTACAGTAGGTTTGATATTAAGCAAAGCCACTGGAAGTGCCACATGAATATTCGTTTTAATGACAATATATTGGTATGCAAAGAAATGCAACTTGCATGATATAGCTGTCTCTTAAAAATTAAATGAACATATGTTAAATGATAAGCATTTTAAAGCAGCTCCAAATAGTTTCATTACAGTTAGCTGACAGTGATGGAATTAAATAATAATAATGAGGAAAAGAATTTTTCCTTCTGTATGCAGACTGAAGCTGTGATTACATTGGTATCACGTGCATAGGATAAGTGGGAAGGGACTGCCCATACCATCTGAAATTGCTGACAGCTGCTAAAATCAGTCTTGTACCATGCAAAAAGGCATTAATCATGTTGCTGACTACATCTGTTCTTGGGAAAGGGGACACGTCTTGCCTTTGAGGACAGTTACCTGGCTAGAAGAGGCTTGTTTCCAATTGTTATGCAGAAGCGTGTGTCATACCATTACCACAGACTGTGAGCTCGTGATAAGAACTAGTTGACTAGCAATTCCTTATTTGCATTGCGTTTTTGATTCTCGGAAATCAATGAGTAACCTGAAAGTCATGACATTGTAGAGGTCAGTGTGCACACACACAGAGAGCAAGGCACAGAATTTGATAAGCTGAAATGGTAACAATTTTTTTACCTCTGATGAGCAATGCAACCAGCTGAGATAGGTCTGGCTAAGAAGTATTCACATACGGTCTTTTTTTGTCTTTCATAAAAGTGGTGGCAATGTACTCGGGTGCCACTAAAGCTTGTACTGCTGACATCAGTTGGTGATCTTGGAGTTTCTGGTGACATGTCATGATCTGTGGAAGCAAATTTAATTATTTCTGACATTGTTCCTACACTGTCTAAAGAATAGATGGTTTTCAGGAAAAGCCTAGGAAAAGAAGGTAGTCTACTGAGGAAGACAATCTGATACCAATAGTGTGTGTGTTGAAAGCCCGAGGAATACCTTTTTGTTCCTCGAGAGCAGCAACTCTTGCTTCATACTAAGCAGGATTTCTAATATGGCAATGAATCTAGATTTTCAGATTCTGCGATGCAGTATGCGGTATTCTGTATGAATAATGAATCTTTTGAAAAACCAGCTATTCTGCAGCAAACTTATAATCTAGGACTGTCAGCCTAGGCACTGTGCATGTATTATCATAAGTGATCTTGATACCTGAGAA
Source organism: Eurystomus gularis (assembly GCA_013400335.1). NCBI lineage: Eukaryota > Metazoa > Chordata > Aves > Coraciiformes > Coraciidae > Eurystomus > Eurystomus gularis. The sequence continues at coordinate 305,353 of VZZY01022089.1, read as the reverse complement.
AAGGTTTCTCCGCGCAGCTCATTTTCCCTTTCCTGGGAAAAGGAAGGTCAGTAATCATTGTTCACACAGGGTCTCTAAAGTGTCCATTAGAGGGCATGTAAACAGTGCCATTTTTTTTTTAAGAGGACAAGGCTATTTGTTTATCTCTGTTGTTGCTAATATGCTGAATGGAGTATTGAGTTGAATAAAATGAGGGGCTGGCAGAAGACAGTGATGAGAAAGAAAGAGAATTGACAGAAGAGAAAGAGAAATGATACAGAGAAAATGGAAGTAGAAACCAGAAAGCTGTGTGCAAACAGAAAGAGATCAAGATGTCTCCAGGTAATTCAGGCTAGATGACACTGAGAAAAGCAGGCTTCTGAAGTCTTCTGCTGGGCTTTTGTTTCTGTTTTCTTTAAACACATGAAGGAGGAAAGTGAAATAAACCCCTGAAAAATATTGCCAAATAGAAGAAATACTGAAGAGAAGATAAATCAAGGAAAAGAAAAAGAAAGAGGGAAAGAAAGAGGGAAAGAAAGAAAAAAAGAAAGAGGAAAATTGAATGGCTGTGTCTTAAACAGCAAATTTGCTGCTCTTCCTGGCCCCACTCCCCTGCCACCTGCAAGCATATGAAATGTTAATTAAAATACCCAGCTAAATGAATATTGGATCAGGAAGAGAGGCTAGAGCAAAATCTAAAATGAAGGAGGGGAAATAACGGAAATCACAGAAGTCACGAGAGGGACATGTGAAAATACTACGTAGAAATAAAGGTCTCTGTAGGTTTGCCAAAAATTAATAGCTAATATTGTTTGAGACATTCTGTATGGAATGGGTTGGTTAAGATCCATGCCTTATGGTAGTGCTGTAGCCTCAGGAGTGATAGACACCAGGTCGCATAAGCAAAGGCATCCAAATTGGCATTGGATACCTTTGGACAGCAGAAGCACAGGCAACTTAGAGGTCATAAGCCCTCACCAAAAAAAAGCAGTGGTTCTGCAGATACATGCGTGCATGGTGTGTGCTTAGCACATGCCAAGATATACTTTGTATCAGAACACTTATGAACTTTATGCTGCAGTGCAGTAATGGTGGGCAGCACTGAAGAGCTTTGGTAATTATTGTTTCATAAGCAAGTTAGATGCAGATGTATATTCAAGTTTTCTTAGGACCTAGAAGATTCTTCAGCCTGCAAAACCACAGCGCAAGCAGCTATCTTCCAGGCCAGGCGTTTGGGTAGGTCTGGCTTCTGATTGGGTCAACATCTCAGAAGAACATTGTGGTTTGGTCTCTGCTATTTCTGTCTCCTGCCCCATGTGTGAAGCACTTGCCTTCTTTGTGTCACTGGTAATTTTTTTAATCTATTAGAGTTTGTAATGTGGGTCAAAATCAGTGTTTATTTTGTGTAATTTCATTCAATGCGTCTGTTGTCCTATATACTATTGAGTAGTTCAAGCAGGTATATTAAAGTCACATGGGTACTGCATGTTTGTCAAATGTTTTAATCTGTGAATCAAACAGTGGAATTTACAGTTACCTTGCAGTAGTAGGTAGTTTTGCAGATGTTCATGTATCGTATCATGCTGCTTGTTTTCCAAAATTGAGCAGAAGATTACAAAAAGAAAGCAAAACAACTTCCAGAAGAGTTTGAGTAAAAAACCCCTAACAACCCAAAGCTACAAGCCATTTCATAAGGAAGAATACTTCCATTGTGGAATACACGTTAAAAAGGGAGGGAAGAATGAAATGCTTTACAGCCTTCAAACAAATGGCTGATATGCACACAAGGACTAGTCTCCTTTTGTCTTAGGCATTTTCCCTTAACTACATTAATATAACTAGGAGTTATACATGTATTTACTGCTTAAAATTTTCCTCTTTAGGGAATGAAAGATTTCCATACTAGCACAGCAGAAATTTCCTCAAGTGTGTTATGATTTTACCTACTAATAAGGAAAATCTTTTTAGTCCTATGAACTGAAAAGAGACAAGAAGGTTTTTCATCTAAGTAGCTGTTATGCAACATGTATGTTAACACAATACAAATAGCCTTCATATCTCTCTAGCCATTTATGGATTTCATATAGAAATATCAGTGTTGTCACCTACCAGTATGTTACCATATATACATGCACCAATGAACTCATATGTTTTCTTGAGTTGTATGTGTCCATGAATTAGAGACATCCTTTTAGTAGAGCTACTGATTTTCATCAGTTCTTCATAAAAAAAAAAGCATAATACTATGTAAATTCTGTTTTTGTTTGTTTGTTTTTTTAATATGTAATACTGATTTTTTAAAAAATATTTAATTTTGAACAAGCAGATTTTTCCCCATTTTGAACAATGAAAAGCCAGAATCTGAAGATTCATTTAATATGAGGCATTCTTACACTGGTAGGAATGCATTATGAAATGGTGTTTTAAAAGAACTGGTAAGAAGATGTAAAATGATATTTGTAAATACAGTATTGTAGCAGCCCAAAGTAGCTATTTTATAGTTTCTGCTCTGTTGAGACAGTGATGTAAGTTACTTTTATTTATTGCAGATTGAAAAGTCCATTCCCTAAGGTAGAAACTCTTTTGAAGTTGCTTTATATGTTAGAGAAAACATCGTAGTACATGAACCTCTGCCGAGGTGAGGCTGTTCGTGCCACCTGGCTCAGCCTGAGCTCTCCCAGGGGCTGCCCAGCTCTGGCATGGAAGGAAGAGTTCCTTTCCCTGCATGCCTTTAGCTGAAGAGCTTTACTAAAAAAAGCTGTTGAGAGTCAGTGCTGGTTGCTGTCAAAGCACATGGAAAGTCCTTCAATCTCTGTTGTTACTTGTGGTCCTGGGGAGGAAGAGAGGGAAGCTGGTATGTTGGTGCTGCTCCCTTGCAGTGTGCTCTTTCTAGGACTCTGCTGCCCAGTACTGTCCCATGGTACCTCAGAGGTTCTACTCAGTGGTGAAGATGGTCAGTAGTATATCATTTGGTGTAAGCTTTGTGGTATTTTTTTTTTAATGAGTAAATAACATATGGTATCACCACCAGCACTGTTCTAGATTCTGTTGATCTCTGTAACCTGATCTTCATGAGGCTGGGACGTTGCATGGAGAGGGAGAAAAAGACACAACGATTTTGTAGCAGTACATCATAAGGGTGTGTGCAAGCTCTGTAGCATAAAGCCATCTGTAACTTCTGTCTTATGGAGGCATGTTATGGTTATGTTAAGCAGGCTTTTGTAGGACTAGGCAGCTGGAATGGATTTTAATTTTACTTATTTTCTTTAAACGCAGGTACCTGGTGTATGATGGTTTGTGCAGTGATGAGCTAACTTTTAGCATATCGAGGGTTGTTGTCTGACACTTTTCCAGGATAGATTGCACATTGGGCCTTTTATACCATAAGCGTTTTGGAATAGCAATGTTTTAAAATAGAAACTTGACTATACCACTACCTTTAGAAAAGCATTCTTTGCTTGAAACAAGCATACCAAAGGATGATAGCACAATAGAAAAGAGAGTAAATGTTCCAGTGTTAGCTATTAAAATACTATTGATTTATGTTGGTCTTTGAAAAAGCTTCATTTGGTGAAATTTGGAGGAGGAAGAGCAGTGGGCTGAATGCTTCAAAGGTCGCATCCATCAGCAGAGGGAAGAGGGCACCTGGGCTGCCTCACAACCTGACCTTTGGTATTTCCCTCTCAGCATTCTTGGTTTGTTTCTCTATTTTTCCTGATGTGCTGCTATGAAGAGTTGAGAAAGCGCTTTGCACTGTCTTCATAATAGAAACCAAGTACCCTTCTCCTCCATCAGTAGTATTACATTACCTTGTTTTTTAGCAATTTAATAAAGGAAAGGTTTTGCCTCATTCACTGAGGTGACAAGGATCTCTTCTGCTCTGTGACTTCCGTAAGAGACAGAGTTGGTCAAACATTTTGAGAGATCAAAGCAACACGTGTGCTGCAACAGTGTGGTGAATCAGACTCTGTGTGGAGAAACTGTAATTCTCTCCTGCCCACTGGAGAGTTCATGTGGGTTTGAAAGTGCCTGCTCAGAAACCAATGTGATGGGTCCAAATATTTTAAGCTAGTGATGTTTTTTTTTCACAAAAGATTTTTCATTTTGTGGGACTTTTTTTGTTACATATTTTGATAATAATATTTTAGAAACAAGAGGATTTGATTCTGTAAGCCTTTACTCTTTTAGTCAGTGCTGTTAAGTGGATTTTTCCCCTTTTACAACTATATTAAAGATAGACTTGAAGAAATGTTTTTGACTACTGTTCATAAATGTACCACAAGCCACAGTGTTTTTTACTAAATAGAATTTGAATTCAAGATGTCCTAAAATATTAGTATTAGAGACATGTAATATCTTATCTCAAATATCACTTTCATTAATATGGGAGCTGTTTTCAACTTTTGTAATACTTAAACCTTCTGCCTTGTAAATAATACATTTGTCCCCATTCAATATTCAGTTCATTGTTTTCTATTGTCTTTCTTATTTATACAGTCCTCTTGCTGTAAAATGAAAAAGATTTTGGACATATTCCCACAGGACAGGAAAACTGTTAGTAGAATTCAATCCTCTCTCCTACAGAAATTTGAATATAATTTGAATGCATTGAAATTAATCTTGAAAGGTAGCATTCTTTGCAGACAGGTGTCAATAGGTATTTTGCAACAAGTTAAGAAAGTGTTTTGTACATTCTGGTAGTTTGCTGTTATCTTTCAATGATCATAAATCTCAGAAAAATGACTTTCAGAAGTCATTTTACAATGTGGTAGAATATTAGTATAACTAAAGTTTTACTTTTTGCAAATATGATTCTTGATATAATTTTGCAAGTAAATGTACTGTCTCCAGTGCTGCAGCATACATTGAGAAATGACTTCCTGGGGACTGCAAGGAGGCAGCTTCAGTTTGGGCTGGTTACCAATGTACTGTTGGGTCTGAAAACTCACATATTTCCGCTGCCAGCTTCTTCGTTTTCCACAGGGATGAATTAAGGGGCATTGTGCATCCCACAGCTGTGTATGGTATTCTATAGGCAGCTTTCTTGAAACTGTAAAATTTCTGAAGTAAGGAAATCCTCCCCTGAGGCTCAGGCTGACATACTGTATTTGTCCAAGTAAATCTTGTGCAGCCTTTTCAAATACAGGCAACACAAAATTGTGAGCAAAAATTACCTGTCTGCGTAAGGATTGATAGAATAGGCATCTAACGTTGCACTATAGAAATGGCAATAAGAATGGAAGTTGAGTCAAGCTGGTTTATTCACACAAAGTGGAAAAGGACAGAATGAATCCCTTTTCATTGGACTCTAAAACTGCTGCAGATGCAGTAATACAAAATGGTAACACCATAGAAGTGGAGCAATACATCTGAGACAGGGAGTAGTTTCCTGAATAAAATAGCAATAATGCCAGATTCTTATAGTCCATTATTCATAATTCAGAAGACAGTTTTCTAAATTTTTGGTTTACAGCATAAAAATAAATCATAGAGTAAAATAATTATGTCAGATCATATGCTATCAATGTATTATACCATGTAAGTGGCCTTAGAGATCCTGTATCACTTAATCATTTTGTAAATATGGGTTTTCATTGAATACGAAATGTATGCACAGTAAAGGCAAGTAATGTGGACAGTACCAAAGTGATACATACTACAGTAATAAATAATCCAGATAGTTGGATTTATCTACCCAGGGATACTTAACTGTCACACTTTAAGGTGTATCGACCAGTTACAGTTATGGCAGTATAATATATCTCTTATTAGAGGTGGACTTTGACTCACTTTCTACCAGTTACAATTTATTATGTCAAAGAGTAACTACTTTTAAACTCAGCTAATTAATTATTGGCGTAATACTTGGCAGTCTTGTTACTTTACAGCAGGGTCTAAATCCAAGTTATTTATGAGGGTAGTTCAGGCACTGGAAGTGTTCAATTTTCATGAGCTCCAAGCTATTGAGGATTGTGGATCAACACACAGCCATATACATAAGATGAAGAAAGGAAAGCAGAATGGTGACAAAGAAATAGCTGCACAAAGAAGTGCAGCTCCCACTATGAGGCAAGAGCAGCAGCAGTTGCACCACACACAACAAAATATCAACATCTTAATTTTTAGAGGCAAACTCCTGTTTTGCAACCACAGTTACTTTCAGTAGGAGTGTGCATGTATGTACATCTGTCTGTTGGGCCAAGGGTCTCACATGCCACACAATCTCAGGTCTCAAAGTTATCTTAGTCCCTAAATTAGCTTAGGTTCTTTAATTGGGACTTCCACAGAGAAATGAGAGCATTTGTGCTAGATACCTGCCTCCCCTTATTGAATTTATGGTATCAGATAACCCAAGCATTTAATTTAGTGCCCTAACATTAGATACTAAACCCTTTCTTCCTATATATAGCTGAACACTTAAACAGCTAGGTAATCTACACGTATGGTGCCATGACTTTGGGTTTGTAGCAGCAGGGCAAGGGGTAATGGTTTTAAGCTAGAAAAGGGTAGATTTAGGTTGGACATTAGAAAAAGGTTCTTTAATACGAGGGTGTTTGATCACTGGAACAGGTTTCCCAGAGAGGTGGTGGAAGCCACAATGGGTGGGAAGCCCACCACATTCAAGGTCAGGCTTGATGGGGCTCTGAGCAAGCTGACCTAGTTAGAGATGTCTCTGCTTATTGTAGGGTGGTTGAACTAGATGACCTTTAGAGGTCCCTTCCAACCCAATACGTTCTATGATTCTATTACTTGATTCTGCCTTAATTTAATTAGTGTAATCAGAATTAAGTGATGGCATTTTGATTTATCATTTATGCAGTATTATTATGAGTAATGTAAGGTAGGAATTTAAAACAGCCTGTCCTTCAGGGAGGCATTGGGTTTCACGGGATAGATGCTGGGAGTGTTGCAGGAGGCAGCTGGAGGGCTGTGAATGGGCACATAGGTGCTTCCAGCTCATGTGAGGGGGTGATCCAATGTGCATTGCCCCCTGGTTTTGTCACAAGCAGTGTCTTGTTCAAACAGGTTTTTGAACAAGACCAGAAAACGGGTCTCTGTTAAGCTCCAGTGTTCCTAACCTCTGAACCTCTCCTTTCTTTTTCATCACCTTCCTTCAGAGGTGAGCCATAATGAAGCTAAAAATAACTAAGCTACTTCTGGTTTTATCTTCTGTGGTGTCTCACTGTGTCTAAGATGTTAAATCATCATTTCTACTGAAGAAAACCAGATATGGAATATTTGAGTTTTCTTTTGACATTATGTTTACTGAAGACCCTGAATGAACATATTTGTGAGTATTGTAAATTGCAGTCCAACCATACATAACTGGGAAATTTCCCTTAGTTGCAGGAATATATAATGAATTTTTATGAGACTTAATGAAAAAATGTAGGTAAATTTTATTTATAGATTGGGATCCAGAATTCTATTAAAAATGTGAATGCATTATGAAGAAGTGAAAGCCAATAATATATACCCGAAAAAAAATCTATTACAATATTGTGTTTTAGTTAGTGTTAAGTAGTGTCAAAGTCAAACAATTGGTAATTCTGGCTTTGTTATTTCTTATGGACGCTGATTTTGGGTGGGCTGAATTACTCTTGGGGCATGAGTACCAGTCCAGGGAGAGCTCTGGGTGACATTTCTATATTAAGTGCCTCAGTTGCATTCCTAAATCCAGGTAGAGATGGATTTGTCCTCTGTTTCATCTTTCCTTTTATGCCTGTGCAAGTCTTCCTGTAAATGTGTTAAAATACAGTGAGAGAGGAGGAATGAAATGGGTTTTATCCACCAGGTATAGTCACATGATCAAGATTATAAAAGATTGTAGCCTGCAATATGGTAAGGAGCAAATGCTGCTGCTGGCCCTGGCTTCTGTAGGTGGTGTTCCTATGAGGGGAAACTAAAAGATTTGGTCCTTCTGCCTTTCTAAAAGATGTCTTCTATATGTCGCTTTGCTCACACATTATACAATTCCCCTTCATTAGATCAAGCACACAATTCTTACACAGATCTTTAGATTTCTTAAATCAAGCACAAGATCAGGAGTGGTGTGATCTGTAACTACTTAATCTAGGTTTTATTTTTCAAATAGTAAAATAGAAGATGAATGTGGCCAAGAGGCAGCTTTGGCTGGTCTTGCCAGCTGAGCACCCCTCAGCCCTACCTCTGTTCAGCTGCAAAGCAAATGGCACCGAGCATTGTCATTTCCAGTGAGCCCACACCCTGGGCTCCCCCAGGAGCCAGGAAATAAAGCAGATTCCCGTTTGGGCCAGGCCCAATTTGGTTTTTGCACCAACCCAGTTTGTACCAGACGCAGACCATTCCTGGCATGTTCCATGTTCCTTCTATTCGCGTCAACGTATCCTTTCCCAGACCAAAGAGCAGAATAGGAGATATACTGATTTCTTATTCTTACCCTGTAAAAGAGATAAGGCACAGCACGCCAGTGTCTAATGGTGCTTAACAGGACACCACTGCCTGAAGATACTGCGCACATCTTCAATGTCAGCACACTTTATTGTTGCAAACAAAAATAAAATCCCATATTATTTTGAAGCACTAACAAAGCTATTTTCTTTCCCTTTTTTAAATAAAGCATAAAATAATAAAAAAAGAAACTCCAAACCCAAATGTCCTATTGCTTTTAGAGAATTCATAGCAAGATCTCTGTGAGAATGACAAGTTAGTAGAGCGTGGAGTTTACATTATAGAAATTATTTGATTTGAACATTTCAACTTGAGATGTAGATATAGATGCATTAAATCACAGAAGCTAAAGACAGAGCAGGCTTTACAATATTTAAACTTTTGCATGTAAAATTATGCCATTGTTGCTTGTAAATATGCTAAAAGCCTCCTGTAGTGTCTTGTAAATATGCTAAGCACCCCCTGTAGTTAGTTCCCCCACGACCATTATAAATGAGAGCAAAGAAAATATATTTCTTACATTATAGCTCCTTTTCCCAGGTGTCAATGTGCTGTTTTGTTTGGCATTAGCAGTTCCATTCCCTGACAGACAGGTTTCAGAGTTTGCCATAATTGTGAGCCGTGCTCACAGTCACTGTTCTTTAGAGTCAGCAGGGAATGGTACTGTGTGCTATTTTTTTCAAAGAAAGGGCATTACAATGCCAACATCTAATAAATCCTGAAAGCTTTATTTCCCCGCCCTCCTCCTCCTTTTCTTTCTTCATATCTTTCAAATTGCTGTAATGGCACTGTTACCTTTACATTAGAGCATTATTGTCTGAGCTGCTGTAGTTATAATTGTCTTAGCACTTCCATTTTAAACCTCAGTTTCTATGTGTTATTGAAAGAAGTGATGTAGGTTGGCCTGAGAGACTGTCTATCAGATACTATTCTGCACTTGCTTCCTAATAGTCATTCCAGGAGCAAAACAGTATAGGTAGAAAAAGAGGAAATTATTTTCAGGAAATGCTAGTTAACAACAGTGAGAGAGGGGCTGGCATATACGTGATGCCTTGGTGGAAAGATGCCAGAGCTATCTGTGGCCAGCCAAAATGTCAGTCATAGGCAAAAGTAATGGAAAACATTTGCATGATATGAAGTCCAAGCAGTGCAGTGAGGGGCTGCCCGCAGCACTGGGTGCCTTGCTGCAGGGGCTGCCACGTGGTGCATTGAACCCGCTGCTTGCATCTGCTCTGCCCTGCGGTTCAGCCAAGGGAATCCTCTCCTAGGTGCAGCCTCAGGGATCTGGGCAGGTCCTACTCAGGGTACCCCAGTTTTACACAGACTCTTCTAGTGAAGGGCCAGGACAAACATCACAAGTCCTGAGCCAGCCCCTCAGTTTGCGGAGTGAGGTTGTGATCTAGCAGCACAGACCACAGACCTTTCTGGTCCCTTTCCCAGTGGGGATAGTTTCACAGAGGTGCAGGCTTACAGTGAAGAAACGGGTTTTTTTCATTGTATTTTGCTGACATTTGGAAGGGGGCGCAGCACAAGGAGTATTTAAGGGCAGTCTGAGGATCAGGAAGAAGAAGAAAATACTGTATATTCATTGTGCAAGTCTGATTTTCCCATTGATTGCAGAGGCCAGCTGTAAGTTACATGGTTAAAATACTAATTCAGAAATCATTTTTGATGTACTAAAACTGGAATATCCCTGTTGAGTAATGTACTGTGGTCAGTAGAGTTTATCTGAAATGATGCCAGCTTAATGAAGGATATTGCATGGTCATAGCTCTGTACTTAGTCTTTGTTTTCCTTTTCTTTTCCTCAACTGCTGCAGCTGTTCAGATGCAGTTTCTATTATCTAGTCTGCCATCTCTTTGTTTCACTGTATTGTTGAAAATTTATTATTTCAGCTAAAATTTATTATTTTCATTTGTTGTTTGGCAGGTGTAAGGTTCTAGGTCTCTGAGCAGACCACACACTACTGCAGTCCTACTGTCCTGTAGGTTCTGCTAAAATGAGATCATATTTCTCTTGTTGTGTTCTTTGCTGTGTATAGCATACTTTGCATGCCTATTTAAATACCATTTTTCTGCTATTTATTATTTATGTACTGTTCTTCTGCTTTCAGCACAAGCAAATATAATTCCCTTTATGTATTTTCAGGTGAAGAATGATTTACTTACCAAACAGAAAGAAGGTATTGGGCATAAATAACTTCTGAATGTGTCCTAACATTCTCATGTGTATTACATGGTCAAGAGAGAGCGCTGCCAAGTTTGAAAGCAATTCTTTGCAGAAAATAGAGTGCAAAAAGTACAGCATGTGTCTAGAGAGTTTTCAGAAACACAGTTATATTTGTGGTGCAAGGAATAAAGAACTGTGAAATACATGGTAAAACATGATGCAGAGTGATTTTTACATACCAAAGGTGCTGACACATACTGAAAAACATATGTGCTAACAGAAACCTAAATGTTAAAGGTCTGATGAAAAGATGAATAAAATTCTAAATAGACTGGAAATATTCAGAAATATATTTTAGAGGGCTAAGAAACTTGAGCTATTATGTCTTTCTGCATCTTTTGTTTTGTGTCAGTTGGGACTTTATTTACATTTTTTGTATGCTGTGTTGTGTACCATCAGTTTTCTACAAAGTAATTCTATAATGAAGCGTCAGTAAGATTTATTACACTTCTGTAACTGATTACCAATAACTTGTTGCAGTACATTATTTCACCATGGGTTAAGCTGATTATTGTCTAATACGCTTTACTCATACTTCTTCCTGCTTCTATTTAACATTTCTATTAGATATTCTATTTAACTTTTAGTGTGGTATTTTGAGTGGCTTTTGTAAGATTGGGTACTGTTTTCTTTATAGAGCCTTTAACTTAGCGTCAGCGTTGCAGAACTGAAATTTTGAATAGCTCATCTAGTTTGGTCTGGATTGTTGTTACAGCTTTATTGCAGTTTGCCTTCTGAACTCTCTCTGCAGTGCATGAGGAGTCCCAACCAGTTTTCTTGCTTTTGTTTCTTTTTTAATAAAGTAAGAAGAAGGTAAAATTTGCAGAAATTATGACTTTTTTATTGAAGAATGGCTGCTTTTTGGGTTCTTTTTTTCAGGGCTAATTAGAGCAAGTCCTTGAACTCCACAAACTTTATTTACATAAATTGCTAATTTCTGAACAGATTCTTCTACAACTCTTCCTGTTGTTTTGTTGTTCCACTGGAAGTTGTTTGAATAACAAAAACATAGATAACCCTTTTTCAACTGAATTGTGCTTCCCAAAAGACATGGAGTGTTGCAATTGAAGACTACGAGTTTGTTAAAATACTGTTAGGTTTAAAATCCAAGCTCTTTGAAATTTGAGATATTTCACTTTAGGTGCTTTGCTATATATAAATACTGATTTTTAGTTCTCACTTGAGTCGTATGTCTGTCAAAAGCAAAGATGAAGTTAAGAAAATGAATGAAGAATATTCATTCTTTTTTACCGTATCATTTATCCTATTGTGGCTTTCAAAATTATCATGGATGCTGCCTGGAAACTTTGCAGTTGCGTGACAAGCTAAGAGACATGAATTATAAAAATTGGAGAGACTTCCAAGTCTCTTGGCCTTTCCAGTGTCTGAAGATACTTTTTGGTGTCCTTCTGAAAGAGTAACTTTGCTACTAGTTGTTTGTAATATGTGTTATGTTTCAATGAATCTGAATCTTTTTGTTGGGATATTTTTACTGGTCATTAGTGTCAATGCTAGATATTTTGTTTGGTTACAGTCTAAATTGCTAATTTGTGCAGTTGTCTACTGTAAAAGCCTATTGTCCAGAACTTGGTATTTCCACTCAGTCTTCTGTGTCCATCTACATGGCTTTTTCCTTTCTTTCTTCTGAGTTTCTCCATATTAATGTCAATCCCTGTTGCAATACCTTCCATTAGCACTCTGGAGTGCATAAACATGCTTTTATACTAATAGCTTTTCCTGGTGTCTTGGCACAGGTCTGTTCAACTGATAATGCTGGTGAAAAGCAATTTAAAACAGCTTGTCAGCCCTACCCAGTGAGTGCCAGCAGTCACTATCCCATTTCTTTCCCCTGGTTATTAAATGTAAATGTTCAACAATGTTCATTTTCTAGCTTCAGAAAGCTTATAAATTTTGTGACCCTACAATACTGTTGTGCATACCTGGGGGCATAAGGAGCCAGAAAAGATTTTTTTTGGCAATGATTTTATCTTTTCCACTGCCATCCTTCTCTCCTTCCTCACAAGGATCATCCTTCTTGAGTCCTGTGAGAACAAAACCTCTTGTTCAACCCACCCTTAATTATGCAAAGCTGCTTTTGAAAGTTCCCTGTCACCCCTGGAAGGAAAATGCCTTTTCCTATTGCCTTTGCCTGTTAGGGGTCAGTCCTACCCAAATAATGAGAGACCAGGAGTGGAGGTTCCTTGTTGCTTGGGCCTTGGGAGGCTTATCTGTGCTTGCTGAACCTGATATTGCTACATTTGGGAGACATCCTCTTCAAGGTAGTCTTGCTTTTTAGGAACTGCCTTTTCTTTTCCCAGACACTGGGCCTTGGGGACATTCCTTGTGCTTCTGTATCCAGGGAACTGGGCAGCAGGCTTTGAGGTCTGAGAGGAGATAGTAAGTATTGAGTTCAAAGGCTCTTGGCCTCTCCAGTATCTGAAGACACTTTCTGGTATCCTTGGAGAGAAATATTGCTACTAATTATTTACACTAAGTAGTTCCCAGAATATGTTACATGTAGCATCTTCATACAACAGTAGCTCACTGAAATATTTTCATATAATTATATTATATGGTATATATTTCCAAAACCAAAAAAGGTAGAGGGCAAGTTCAAGCTGAACAGCTCCTCTCCCATTCTTTCTCCTCTCCAAATTTTGTTTAAAGGCTTTTAATAAATCTTTTATAAACAGTACTTCTCAGTTAATTCAGAATAATTAAAAACTTTTTTTTTTTGTCTTAAGTGTTGGATATAAATTCTGACCTGCTAGTATGATGATAGAAAATATGATATAAAGGTTTTAATTGACAGCCCGTGCTGAATCACTGCGTGTGCTAGCTGGCAGGGACAACCTGTCCTGGCAATGTTCCTGCTGGTTTGCCAGGTCCCTCAGAGGTCCTGAGGAAGACATTGTAGCTCTATCTGCCAAGTTTTTTCTGTGTATGTCAATGTATAAGCTGTCAGGGTACTGAAGTCTGATTCTTTTTTTTTTTTTCTTTCACTCTCCTCTCAGAGATCACGTAGCCTTATTTTTAATGTGGTTTTTTTGCTTTATGTGTCTCTGCATCCACAGAGGAAAAAAAACAACCAGTAAATAATTTCTCCTTCACTGTTTTTATTTGATTTTCTAATTTGTGGTACTATGCCCAGGCCTTGAACCTTTTAAAAGTTGTTACACGCACTGCTTCAGGTCTTGCTCATGCTGATGCTTTGGGCTTTTGACTTAACATTTCTCCACGGTTTCCCCATAGTTTTTCCCTCCTCTGGGACTTCCACCAAACAAGTATTTAGATGTGAAATGGATAATTTCCTTACCCTCCATTCATTTGCTTTTGCTTCTTTCTTGTGCAGTGTCTCTATTGATGAAACAGATGCTTCTTTCTTTTAACTGAAATATTCTTAGGTCTGCGTGTGGTTGCAGGGTTGACATGAGCCAGACTTCCCCTTGCCATTCGGGCAGGACTGCTGTCACTCCACGGTCCCTGAACTGGCCAGACACAGGCAGAGCCTGGAGCTGGGGTGGCCATGAATGCGTGCTGTGGGCTCTGGGCAGTGCCTGCATGATGAGCAAATGTATCAAAGTTTTCTTGAGATGTGGGATCACATGTAATCATAGTTCCTCAACCTTCTCATTTGTAAAATGGAAACAATAAGCTTCCTTGTATGCTTAGTGTTTGAGAAACTTCTATAGGATTTGTTGATGTGATACATTAAAAAAATTAATGGAGACTAATGAAAAAGTAAGTGTTGTGCTGCATTTTTCATTTTGTAAGCAAAGCTAGTACAGGCAGGCCATTAAAATGAGAAATTGTGTCTTGCTTGAAGCCTTTTATTCCTTTAGTTTTGTAAATATCTTGTAAGTTGTTATAGGCAAAGCCGTCTTTAAATTTCTTCCCCTACTTCCACCAGCCAGTCTACCAAGATGGCATGCATTCCCATTGTGATATCTGGTTGCTTCCTCATTTAGTTGGGCTTAGGCCTGAACCTCACTTCAGTGTCTCAGAGGTACTGATGAATGTCTTCTGTGTACTCTTCCACAGTCAGAGTTATGGCATCTTCCATGTGAACCTCAGGCTGGGACTAGAAAGATGTGTCCACTACCATAGGAGATCTTGCACTCAGATCCAGCAGTAGGTGAATACTGGATTTCATTGCACTAGTCTCCAGTTCACAGATGCTTGTTTCCAGCTCCTCAGCCATTTGGTTGCTGTAGTTTTCTCTCTTTCTTATTGCTCTCTACAACTACCTAAAAGGAGGTTGTAGCGAGGCTGGTGTTGGTCTCTTCTCCCAAATTACTAATGATAGAATGCAAGGAAATGGCCTCAAGTTGTGTCAGGGGAGGTTTAGATTAGATATTAGGAAGAAATTCTTTACTGAGAGAGTGGTTGGGCACTGGAACAGACTGCCCAGGGAGGTGGTGGAGTCACCATCCCTGGAGATGTTTAAAAAATGACTAGGTGTAGCACTTGAGGCTGTGGTCTAGTGGCTAGACAGATGGTAGGATGAAGGTTGGACTTGATGATCCTCGTGGTCCTTTCCAACCGTAATGATTCTATGATTCTATGATTCTATTTCACCTGACAAATAAAAATATCGCTGCCAGTCCCCGGACCTCTGAAATCATATGATGCCTCAGTAACTCAATTCTGTTTGACAAAGCAATATGCAGAGATTCTTTTACAAATGCAAGATGCATTTGGCTATTGGGGTAAGATTTTGGAATCTATTATTGTCTGTAGATTTACAGGATCAGATTGCACTGCTGAGTTACAGATGTTGGGTTTATAAGAGTTTTGCTGAGTTAATGTCCTTCAAAAACCAGACCAAATTTTCAGCTGATGATTGCAAGCCTATTTTTATTAAAATCAATTATTTTTTCCTATTACATCAACAGGAGTAAATTCTTCAGTATCACTGTGAGATAATAATGTGGGATATGATCTCTCTATGGCAAAGTAGATAAAGAAAGGATCCAGAAGTATAAAATGAAAATTTGATAATAACATTATGAATGAAACAACAAACAGGTTGTTGTAAGATTTAAATAGGTATAATTTACATAGAAATGTGATAAAAGTGTATAAAGAACTGGTGATGTAGAATAAGGAAGTGTGATGTATATGGTGCAAATATGTCTCATATTTCAAGAAAATATTTCACAGAAATATTCCTTGAAATCAACAGCAAATTTTAACAAAACAGTCTTTATAAGTCACGAGTGCTGTTTTGCAGAACACAATTTTCTCATGGCATGCCCTGCTTCTGGGGGAGTGGAGTTTATTTAAATTCAATTAAACTAAGTGTATATGTATTTATAAATCTATATTATAAAACATATGCCCATGTGCTCCTCACACATCAAGCTTTGTATAAACACACTGTGAGATCAGGTGGGAGGACTGAGAACACATACTGTCAGTGCACATAAAAATAGCAAAAAGGCAGTGCATTTGTAGCATATAATAAAGAAAATTTTGAGTTAAGGAATAAATTCCGTCCTCTTGACTTCAGAGATGTTGGACCTTTGTACTGTGGATCTGATTCTGGCCAGGAGGGCAGGACAGTTCAGTATCTGTGAAGAAGATTTGGTAGATTTCAATGGGCTGGACTCATGCCAGGCCTCCACGAATTGCCTGATCATGTATTGTAAAATGCATTATACTATTCTCTTTTTTAACTTAGGAGAAATATTTTGTTTGCAAAACACGTAGCTGCATATTCACTTACACTTCCCAAGCATGTGAATGCATGGGGTGAGATGGATGACCATAATTTTCGCAGCTTAAGTTGCCACTTTATCATGAGGAAGCAAATAGGATCCATACAATGTACATGTTATTGCAGAGTGTGTTCTTCTTGTAGCATTCAGCTGCAGTTAAAGTCCATCGAATCTCCTTTATGACTCCTTACATCTCAAGACTCTGTTTGCATCAGATTTAGGGTATGTAATTCACTAGTGGCTGCATTTCAAAGCAACATACTCCAGACAGGGGACCAGCTGCTGGCTGCTGCGATGCTAGGATGGAAATTCAGGCAAAAAACATCTGCATAAGCAGGGAAAACTTGAATACTTAGTGCTAAAGGAGATGTCTGATTCAATAAAGAGTTTTTCTTTAATAATTCTTACTTAGTAAGAGTTACTGGAATTTGCTGTTCGTTAGTCTCATTAGGTTGGACAAAATGCTTTGTTTTAGTGTGATTCATACTAGGAAAACCCCCCATGTTTAGACATAAAAGGCTAAGCAAAATGCATACAACTGATTGAAGAGCACAATTCTTTATCAGATGAAGGACCTATTGTATCCTGGTACGCTTTATATCTTATTTCTTGTAACAAAACAGGCAGGAACAATAATGTAATGTTTAAAATACACCAAAAATTATTAAAGATTGCCTGAAATGCTGACCTGAAATTTCAGTACTAGAAACATTTGGAAACAACTGCCATTTCCATGTGTTAATAAAGCAGAGATACTCATTCTTGTGGAAATGCATTACTATATCTGTAGATTCTCTGACTTTTGGACAGTCTGTTGTCAATTTCATAGCTCATATTGTTTTATTGAGGATTCTGCTGAAAAGATCTATCTTTTAAAGAAACCATGATTTTCATAATGATCTTTCTTGGGTCTCTACAGTTCTGCTTTGGTTCACATACTCCCTGCATCTGTGCCATGGTTTGAATGATGAAACTGTTGAATGTGCAGGTGGGTGTACTCAGTTCGGTGTGTCCTGCATCACCTCCAGCATGAGGATATGAGTTTGATGCAGCTGCCCTCTCAGAATCTGTGTCCAGGGCTCTGCAAGCAATTAGGTGGAATTATTGTATATTACAATATACTGAAACATTTGAAAAGAGATTATTCCAACGGTGGGATTTTTAGAAATGAAAGTTGTCTACGGTGTTTCAAGTCTGCCGTGGCAAAAAGCCAGCCTAGTGTGATACGCTGCCAGCAATGATAGGCTTTTTTTTAGAGGTTTC
The DNA here is from genome assembly GCA_013400335.1 of Eurystomus gularis. NCBI lineage: Eukaryota > Metazoa > Chordata > Aves > Coraciiformes > Coraciidae > Eurystomus > Eurystomus gularis. The sequence goes on along the minus strand of VZZY01022089.1, from coordinate 287,732 downwards.
AGTAACCTGAGTTTCCCCTGCAAAAATATTTTATAGCGGTAGTATGTCTTGATGAGGATAATCTGTAGAGAGTTAATCTTTGTAAACTAATTTGGCAAATTATTTGCTGAGCTGTTTTTTATGTATTTTATCCTCACATGCACAATATGTACAGTAGTCCCAATTTACAATGATTTTTTTTTACCAATACAAAAATTGAACCTGTGCTTTTGAATGCCCTGATTTGGGTGAAAAAGCCAGCGCGGTCCCTTCAGATGAAATGTTGCCCATGGCTTTCCTTTGGTAATGCCTGGGAACAACAGCTCCAGTTTTACAGTCCAGGCACCACCACAGTCCCAAAAACGCACTTTGGGAGACATTGCTTGTGTGGTACTGCAGCATGTTCTGCTCGCTACTTTGAATTGTGGTGAATAACCTATATAGTTATGCAAGAATATGTAATAGTGTCATTTGTTGGAGGCAGAGTTGCAGCTGACATTATTTTCTTCCTAGCAGAGGTCTTCTCTTCTGCTACCACTGGAGAACATTTCAAGTAGTTAATAAAAAATCTAGTCACTTTTCTGTGAGCTAGTTAGATGTGGCTGTCGTTTGCTTGCATTCTTACATCAGCTTTTAGAATATTGTCATTCATTTTCAGGGTATCTGAAAAAGGCAATAAACTACTTTAACTCCTCCCCCATCCGCTTGCACACACTACAGGGCCTTGCAGCTGCAACAGCATTGGTGTCTTGTGGTTTTGGGCTGCCTGTGCGGTGCAGACAGGTCAGGAATCTGAGACGGAGCACTGGCACTGATTTCTGAGAAATTGTGAAACTGATTTTTAGCTGAGAAGAGTAGAGACGAGGTGTTGTGATAGCCTCTGTTTGAAAGATGAATGCTCAGGAAACGCAGAGGGAGGAAAGTGAAAGGTGTAGGAGGAGGGTGAGAGGAACCTTTGGGTATACTTAGACTAACAAATTACAGACAGCTTTGTGAAAAGCAGGTTATGAACTACTCTAGGAAGCAGTAATACAATAGAGAGAAAAGATGTAACAAAACATTTCTGCATTTGAAGAAATCATCTTTGCTGCTAACCTGAACTTAAGTTTAATTTTATTTTGAATATTGAAGAAAATTATGCATCATGTGACAACACAGCTTTTCAGATGCCTCTAGCAGTTTGCATGCTAAATCACACCTTAATCAGTGATAATTCATTCAGAAACTCTTGTAGGCATGGCACTCCTGTAATGAGATCACATACTTTTCTCAGGGGACATAGTCCTAGTGTAGAAAAATGGCATTGAGCTAATTTTGAATCATTCTGATTTGGCATTTCAGTGGAAGTTGCATGGTAGCTCTGAATGGCAGGTAAGTAAGGGTGTCTGCCAAAAAACCACCTGAATCAGAGTGTAGAAATGGGTTTCAAGCTGTTCTGTACACAAGAAACTGTAGCTTTTATTGTTGAAATTTTAATTCTCGAAGAAAGCAAGCAAGGCTCTAACTGGGAACTTGCTCCCACATCCAAATGATGAAAATGTGGATTTAGACTTCAGGTTGGACTCCTCTCTAATTACCGTTCTTGCTGGATGCTCTTGGAGATTATCGCTATCTGAGAGTAGAGATGAATCATTAAATTCATGGGAGCATTAAGTGCATGCGTATTCTTGACAGCTTCTTAAGTGCCACCTTCTTAAATTAGTATATTCCTAACAGGCAATATCTATCAGATCATAAGATGAACAATTGCAGTATATTATATTTCATTGTCAATCTCTACTTAATTGCTTTTTTTTTGGTCTTTTAAGCAAAGGCTATAGTAGCAAGTTTATTTTGAACTCAGTTTTATTTTTTAACATGTACTGTTGAATGTACTGAAAATCTGTGCATAATTAATTTTTTTAGTAAAGTACTACTACAGATTCATTAATTTGGTGACAGACACACCTAATACAGTCTTGTAATTTTTAGGAATTATTTAAACCAGCAGATAGCCTTCTGCATTTTCAGATTTTCTATTAAGCTAATACTTGAAATACCTCAGAACCAGAGATTTCTGTAGCAAATTTTTGAAATGTATAAGCACTTTAAAATATGTATCAAGTAAAAAATATAAACTTGTGCCATTCTAACCTGTTTGTTGCTTTGAGGGCAGGCCAAAATTTCAATACAAAATCTCGATACTCATGCTTGCCAGAGAGTTGATTTGTGACTTACCCAGAACAAAACTGGATCTGTTAATGGAGTTGCTTGCTACTGCAGAAATCCTGCCCATGTTAAAGCACATCACTCCTGCAGCACACAGAGCAAGCTTAGGCAGGTCCAACAGGAGAGGGGACGTGGTGGCTATTGTATGTGGACATCCCTGTGCCATGACCCTTCCATGCTGCCAGGACACAGCAAGCAGAATGGCTCTTCTGGCATGACTGCAGCAAGTGGCCTCAGCCAGCACTTAGTGAAAACGTTAGTAGAAGTGGCAGAAAAACTGCAGTCATGGGTTAATAGAGCTGGTTCAGCTCTGCTAGTGGAAGGAAAAGCTTTGGATTGCTACTCAATCAGCACATCTGATCCTGTACGGGCAGGGAGCAGATTTGCTGCAGAATTTTGTTTTCTTTTATTCCATTTTATTTTAAATTTTTCACAATTGGTTTCTACTCTGGTACTATATTTAAACAGGGTTTAGGAACATTGTTTGTAGTGCACGTGGAGTGAACATAACCCAGGGAAAACCATGCTTTTACTATGGGAAGCATCATACTATCATAGTAAATGTTTTGTTACAGAAGCTGAAATCTTGTACTTTGGTGAGGGAGAGGGCACCATCACTTCAGTTCTGTGAAATCTCTGTGGGGATGATTGCCATGTTTGCCTAGTCAGTTTTTAGGATTGTAGAGCATTAATGAATATTGGGAAGAAAATATGATACCATTTTAAGCACTTTATCAAAGCAGTAAGCAAACTTTTGTCAACCCATCTGATACATTTTCTGTGACTGCACAATAAAACTAGACTAGCTTGTGGACTGGTTCAGGGCCAAGAAGTAACTTGTCATCAAGTGGAGATCTTTCCATTTATTGATTTATTTTTGCCCTTCCGCAGAGGGTGGCCAAATAAAATGTTTTCTTCATACTTTGCTCATCACTCTGGTGTTTTCAGCAATTTGTCCTCCATCTTTGGGGTTACAAGTGTCAGTCAGCTGTAATAAAGTGTCATTTTTGCCAGTTCTGTGTTTATTGAGAGATCTCAGATATTTAGTGCCCAGTTTCTTGGACCTGTGCCTTGGGTAAGCCACATGGGACACACGCTCAAGAACTGTGAGCGAAATGTGTGTAGCTGATGCCTGCACTGTAGTAATAAAATACAGAGCTAAGGATTGTCTCCTGCGCACTGCCAGGCAAGTTTAGCTAACTTTATGTTTCTTGCTTGATGCAAATTTTTGGCCTTTATGATTCAGAGGATAGCTTGAAAATGTTGTCAAAGTGAACTGTTATGAATTAATAGCCAAATAATAAGAATCTTGGCTTAGTTAATCATAGAAAAATCTTTGCAATTTTTAATAGCTTTCTTCACTTGTTTCCTGTTCAAGGAAAATGGCAAAAATCTGTGATTTTTTTTTTTTTTTT
>VZZY01022089.1:88238-284044 GCA_013400335.1 Eurystomus gularis | reverse complement strand
TTTTTTTTTTTTTTGGTTGCTTAAGCATGGTGTTACTGTAAATGCTGTTTCTCAACAACCTTTTGGGAAGTGGGCAAATTAAATCTTGATCTGGTGTTGTAAGAGCAGACACAGACATACAACAGCTGGGAAGCCCTGGAGGGTAGTCCTACTATATGCTGTCTGCTCTTTGAAATGAGTCCAGGATGTTTCCTAGAGCCTTTCTGGGAATGTGTCAAGAAATTCCTGTGACAAGATTCCTCCCAGTGCAGCTTCCAGCCAGGACAGGTTAAGGTGAAGCTGCGTAATGCCCCAGTCCCCTTTTGAGTTTTGAAGCAAGCAGTGGGTTGAAGGCTGGACAGTTAGGCAGCTAATAAACATTAAGCAGTTTGAATAGAATTAGGGTGCAGAGGATTTGGGGACTATATTGTGCACCTTGACTATTTTCCCATATTAGGAGTTAATGAGTATATTACCATTCTTCAGTGAGCCCCAGACTAATAACCATGAGCTTAATTACCTTCAAGGTCACGTTTTTTTTCCGTTTAACTCAGGTCAGTTTTGTAAATGTCAAGCAGTCTGGGACTAAGGAATGACTCATTTTGTGTCATTTTATATCTTTTGGTAACTATGATTACATCTTTCCTGAATGTGATCAGTTAACTTAAAAAGCAGTGCTTTTTTTTGATTTAGGCAAGGTAGTACCACAGCAGCATCTAGTAACCCTTTAAGATTTCTGAAGCCAGAATGGTGTTAGGATCACAACAATTTTAAAGATGCATAGTGTACTGTAAATGATGTAAAAGCTCAAAATTAAACAGAACACTTCAGCTGCATATAAGAAGTTAGAGATGCATCTGTCCTTTTTCACCTGCTGTGTGGGAGTACTGCAATGCAGTTTTGTTTTGGGCATCCTGTGTGCACTGCCTGCTACTGTCTTTGCAGGATGCATGTGCAAAACTCAGCTGAAACTGCAGAGCTGCTTGTGGAGTAACACAGGAGCATTATGTTCTGAAAAAGCATGGCCAGGAAACAACCAGAGTAGCTAAAACATTGCCTATGGTAGAGAGAACACAATGTGCAATTTAAACATCAGTAGTAATGAATGTAAAAAGCAGAAAGTAACTACAGTCCATCTTAGACTCCTGTCTATAGCATGGATGAGGTGGGCGTGCAGCACCTCTCAAGACTGGTGGGCAAAGGGAGATTTATGGAATAGGTCTCCCTCATTAGAAAACATTTTCCCTGCCTGATGGTCTCCAAAAATGGCCATCAACATAGGGAGGATTTAAAGAATTATACTGGAAAAGTAATGGATGAAAAGATGGTTGGAGAGAGTTGAAATTTACAATTACTATATGTAGCAATTACTACTAATATCTACAAACTGAAGGTAATGGTGTGGGAGTACCTACAAAGGCAAACTGAGGTGTACTTTCACGCTAATTCTGCTGCTGCGAGTTAAAGCTGATGCTTTTAAAACTCAGAGGTATTCATTCTGCAGCATCCCCAACATGAGGACAGACCAGTGTCACATACAAATTGTGTCACTATTTCACCCTAATCTTAGGGCAGTTAAAAGACATTAGTGGAGCCCAACCAAAACCATCTAACAAACCATCTCAACTAACGTTTTAACATTAGAACAGTTATTAGGTACCAAAGTCATGATCTAGCTTTGAGATTCTGCCTGCAGTTCAGAGCATTTTCTCAAATGAGTGAGAATGTCTTTGTCATGTCTCTGCCTTGTACTCTCATTGTTAGACTAAGTCTAAGTCCGGGGATTTTAGAGTGACTAAATAATTAATGAACCATGCTTGTGTTCAGAGTCTGAAATTGCTGATGAGCTTTGCAGTAAATAAGTGGTTCAGAGCATGTGATACCTGCTGCTATCCCTTAATAAATGAAAGGAGGAATTTATAACAGATGCTGTATCAGTCATTTTTGTAATATGCTGTTGTATGTTTCATTTTGCTCTATTAAATCTTTTACAGAATGGTAGGGGTTGGAAGGGACCTCTAGAGATCATCTAGTCCAGCCCCCCTAACAAAGCAGGTTCATCTGGGCAAGGTCACACAGAATGTGGAGTTTTTAACCTGTTTTTTGGACAGGTGACAAGTGAATCAGAAAAGTGAAGTATAGATTAAGACAGTCTGACAGCCCATGAAAACAACGACACAGGGTACCAATGGCAAATCTGATTTATAATTCTGGTTTTTATGCTGCAGAACAGTGAAAATTCCTAGGAACAGTTGCACAGTCTTGGAAGTTTCTTGTTTAAATATAAGCTTCCCCTGTGCTGCACGTGAGTGTCAGCAGCTGCTGCTCAAACCATGGCCCAATATGACTATTGGAATGTTAATTTTGTTTTCACTTTGAGTGCTCTCTTCATTATCCACCAACACTGCAGTTCTCATGGCTCTCTGCCTTCTGTGATTTCTGAATGACTCCCGTCCCTTCAATGGCTGCTTAATTCCTACCTCTGCTTTGATAATACTGTTTTGTCAAGGCCTGCTCAAACTGTTTGTAGCTTTGCTACAGTGCATAATGTGGTTATTAAATCCATGATGCTCTAGGGTTTCTTTCCCTGTTCCCACCTGAATGTTTCTGTGCACACACATTGGTGCAGCTGGTGCTGAAAACCCACTATAAATTTCTCTGCAGTCCCTATGAAAAGTCTTTGTGGTTTGGCTTGGTGGTAGTAAGGCAGGTGGTGCCTGGTGCGCCGAGACACTCTCTTGGTGGCACAGTGATGCCAGGGCTCCCTTTGAGCTTGCTGCTGGGCATGCTTTCTGGGGTGCAGAACTTATATTTTCATCAGTTTACATCTTCATCACCCCAGCTGTTGCCAAATAGGCCAATTAATCAATATGCCTGTAGTAATTTCTGTATCTCCTTACTGTGTGTTAACACAGTAAGTTAATTAGGAGTTCAGCAGAGTTAGTTGAAACTGCTCCCTCAAAAGTGCATTACTTCGAAGTTATTTTCACTCAGAGTCCTGTGCAGTTCTGAGTGTACTAAGGAAGTTATTATTTGAAAGTCATCTGTCTAGAATCAGGTAACAGCTCAAGGACCTGCTATAAATTCTCCTAATGTAATCGGGAAGATGGGATTAGACAGCTTTCCCAGCTGCAGGCTGCTGGTGCTTGCACTGAAAAGAGAAATGATATTCATATGATATTCTGAAATCCAGAGGTAGAGAAAGAATTTCTTGTGGAGGTTTTCATTTCAGGTACCTTTTTTTTTTTTTTTTTTTTACACTTCACAGTCCAGTTTCTTATTTTCTTTTTCTTTCTTTTTGTGGAAATCTGTTGATTCTTCAGAGTCTTTTACGGTTTGCCATGATGGCTGTGGCTTGATGCCAGCCAGTCACAACCCGACTTGCTGTGAGACAAGATTGGGGACTGTTCCAAATAGCTGGCAACTACAAATATCTGCAAAACAGAGACAGGCAACCTTGCTGCCAGCTGTCTCTGTCTGACAGAATGCCATCTTGGGTTATGTGTATGGAAGAGAATGAATAAAAAAGGTGATGGGTTTGGGTTTTTGTTGTTTTGTTTTAAAGCCAACTGAGCTAAAGAATCCGAGTTTTGACAGCTTATATAGGATTTAAGAGCGATACATAATCTGGCTCATGATTCACTCTTCAACAGATTAAAGATCTTTGTAGTGACCTTAGCAAAAAACAGTTATTATTTTTATTTGTGTTTTGAGAACAGAATAATTTATGTGTAGATGCTTTATAATATAGAACATGTTCACATCATTACAAAGAAAATTTACTCATAGGAAGAAAGGGAGGTGTTTAAGATAAATATGCATTAAATATAAAGGAGAAGTAATAAATGGGAAATAGAGCATATCACTGTGTGATGGCTTGTATTAAGACAAAGAAATGTCTCCAGGCTTGGACTTGGTCCAGACTTTGGATTAAGGTCCATCTCTTGAACTTGCCAGCCCAAACATTTCTTCTGAAGTCTGAAATGCAGAACTAAAGTGGAATTAGAAGTGTTTAACTTCAGTCATTCTCTGGTGGTCACTGTGGGTCTCTCTCAAAGGATTGTAAGGTGTTTTCTCCTGTAGTTATTAGTATAGGAATCAACACCATCAGGCTATACCATCCGTCTCAAAGCAGTCAGGTGAAGTCACTTTCTGTCTATAATCTCCTCTTTCCCCCTTAAGTGTTACAGTTCTGGTTATCCAGAAACTCACCATTATTGCTGGAACTAGCAGAAGTATAATCCTTTGAGGTGCTGGTGTATGGGGATGGGGAGGAAAACTGGTGATGGGGAGGAGAGCCCTACTGAACTGTCACTCCCCTTAGGGAGTGAGTGACAAGAGGAGGGTGGTCTTTGCAGGTCTTTGCATGTGCTGTCCCCTCTGTGAGAAAACATGGGAGACCTCAGTCAGCAGCAGCAGCAGTGAAATGCCACAAGCCAGGGGAGAGAGAAGTGAACAAGCAGAATAAAAATATTAACAAGCAGTGTCTCTTACCTGTCTTCCTTTCTCCTGAAAGGAAAAATCAAAATAATGCCTCCAAGCCCTTTGTTGTTCTGCTTGTGTGATTTCTGTTCCTCTGTGGAGGTCAGAGGAGCTATGGTGGTGCAGCTGGGTGAGAACTGGGAATTACGAGTAATCAATCCTATTTATGCTCACTCTCCAGAGGATTTAACTTTCCAGGTTAGTTTGAGGTCTGTAATTTAAATGTAATCCTCTAAAACAGTAATACTGGAAGGAAGGTGCAGTGGTTGGAGGGATGCTGAGTTGCAGAGAGCCACCCAGTGCAGTGGCACTAATACACACAAAGACCCAGGAGGCAGATGTCTTCCATGGCAGTGGGACATACAGGCCTTTCTGCAGTGTGCCTCCTGCTTCTGAGACATCAGTGCCAAAGCTGTAAGCCAATGGTTGTTTCCATGGCCTCAGTATGTTGCCTTACTTGCCTCCTGTTGACAATTCTTTAAATGATGCTATAAGAGCACGTACCACTTCTCCTAGATTTCTTTGCTGTTGTCAAATCAGATGAGGTATAGTAGAGCAGCATGTCTTTGGTGAAATGCAGAGTTGTTAATGAAAGGCCAGATCCAGCTTTTCGTCTTCAGCCAAAGCCTTATCGTTAGTCCTGGGCAGCACACCAGAAGCAGGCTTCGGATATGTGGAATCTGCTGTATGATGTCTACATTTGTATTTGTTTATTGACTTCAAGATTCACTCTGAATCTTGAGAAGGCCATTTCCTGACATTTTAAGGAGACACAAATCAGCTGAGTAAAGCTGAAGATCCCTCTTAATCACCTCACAGGAAGGTGGCATAAAAACTATGCATTTTCTCTTGGTGCTAGAAGCTGTGAATGAATCCTTCTTGGGAGCAGAGCAGTTCTCCTCCCAGCACTGTCTGCTCAGCTCAGTAGTGGATTCATAAGCTACCTGTTTTGGTTTGATTTTTTAAAAAAACTCACTTTATTTTATACCAAGCGCCAATAAGATGTAGCAGGATAATCTCTCTCTAATTCTCGTCCATCTCTGAAAAGTAGCATCATTCAGGATGAGATTCTCCACTTGGGAATCCTCACAGAGAGCTACTTAGGGATTCTGGCCTTTCTAATTCATCCAAGGATCATACACACGTTGTCAGTTTTCACTGAGCTCTTTTTGCTCTTAACAGAAACATACAATTCCCATTCATGAGGAAAAAACCGAACAGTTTTAGGTGTGTCTATCCAGGGCAAAACCCAATTATATTATGTGGCGTAATTTAACCCTTGAAAGGCATAGCCTGGCCTTTTATCAGAGGGAGTGGCTTAAATTGGAAGACAAAAGTGTTTGTTGTCCATTCTGTTTAAGGGGCACAAGATTTTGGAAATGCTTTATGTTGCTAGCGAGATAGGAGACAGCTAATAGCCTGTGCTAGCAGATCTTGCTGAAAGAGGCATTTGTAGGAGCAACTGAGGCCTGGATACCTCCAGCCCCACCATAGCCTTCAATATGCCTTGCATGAATAGTCCTGGCATGAAAGGACCTTTCTATGTGGTTCTTGTAAGGGAGAAGATGATGCTTTTTAACCATTCTACACTTGCACACTTAGCATGGAGATGAGATTTTGTTTCTAAGCCTCCTCTAGTTCTCAGAGCATAGGGAATTGTCTGGCAACATGTTGTAGCGAATTATTTGCAGCTGAATCAGAAATCTAAATGCAAAAATGTTATTCTTAGGGGTTATCCAGCAGATCTCTGACATTTCCTGTGTGGCAAAAGCAGGTTTCTATAAGCCTTCATAGATTTCTTCATTTAACATTACTATTGTAGATGGCTCCACAGATAAGATCTTTTATGTGTATTTTTCACAGCTCTTGATGTGAGAGATAAATCAAGATAGAACCCAGATTATATGGTATATTTCAGTAATATTAGTTATATATATTTCATTGCTAAACTTCGTGCGCAGAATGTGATTGAAAGAGTTACAGTTAAAGTAAAAGAATAAAACAGGTATCATTTTGCATTAATGATTACACCAAGTAGGAGATCTGATAGTTAAGGTTGAAGTGATGCTTGAATTTAAATCCTAAATTCTGGCATACGTAACTTCTTTTTAAAATCTGTATTTCAAAGTTTCACTTGTATAATCTCAACTTTGAATTTATTTAAAGTAGTGGTTGAAGAATAACTGTTCATCATTTCTCCTAAATTTGGAAGAAGTTGTTTAGAAATTATTCACAGACTTCTGAAAATGCACTTTAAAAACACAATGTTCAGTAGAATTTTCTCCACCTGTGAAAAATGGGTCAGAATTTGTACCATTGATTTGTCTGAATGTTTTACTATTGTTGGATAGGCAACATACAAGTTGCAAAATGCATGTCAGAGCCAGATTTCTGGTTCTGCTACATGTGTACCTCTTCCCCTCTTTCGTCAGTCAAAACCACATAGTCTTAGAAGTTCCCTTCCTGTAAATGTTGAGGTGTCATTAGCATAGATTTCAAAATTTTGATCTGTCCAAATCTAAACTTGCACAAGACCTAATGGATTTTCAGCGTGACACTCCACATCCAATTCTGATTTCTTAGCCCATTAGAAGATTTTTTGTATGTTAATATAATAAACGTTACAAACGTTCCAAATAGTTACTATGCACTGAAGGATTTTACTACTGGCATTAGGTGAGGGACGGTAATTTTCCCCAGCTGAAGATGTCACCCATATATTCACTGTCTATTGAAAGTATTTTTCTGAACCAGTCCTGTGTTCTGGTGGACATACTCTCTGCGTGTATAGGTATGACTTTATGAATATTCTGTAGCTTAACTGAGTTATAGAAATGTGTGCTATGTGACTGTTGGATTGAATTCACTGTATACACAAACTGGTTAATCAATAGTAGAAGTGTTATGAAACGAGTCTTATAGTAGTGCAGTGGACGAACCTTCTGCTTTAAGTGTGTGATTACACAACTCTGATCTAAGAGGACAGCAGAGCTGTGCATCATGCCACCACAGGGTGATATGGAGGAGAAGGTCTTTTAAGTCCTGAAGTCCCCTGGTCAGAAGGGGGGAACAGTTCTTACCAAGTCATGAAAGGAGATTTCACTTCTCCTTTCCCTGAATTTGCATCCACTGGTGTGCACACAACTGTATTGTTCTTCTGTTTAGGCCCTGGGCTGTCAGATTTTGCAGTGGCCTCTTGCTCCTGGGCAGTGTGATGGCAAAGACTGGAACAGGTGATTCTGGATGTCTCATGTCTTTGAGTCCTGGATGCTCATTATTGCTTCATCAGCTGCTGAAGTCACTCCCGTATTGGCTGCTGGTCCTGCTGACAACCACTGTATTGATGAATTCTACTGGGAACCACATATAGAGGTTTGCAGACTAGAAGTGACTCGTTAGCTGCATTATGCAACTCTACTGGGGAGGGGTTGAATTTTTACTTACAGTGAATGCTGTGCTACACATAGCCAACCTTTCACGGTGTGACAGAAGCTAGGGAGTCACTGACTTTATATGCCTCCTAGAACCATCCTTCAGTCTCATGGAGGGCTATTACTGACAGAAAAATCCAAAGGGTTTTAAAGCTCAGAGGAGTAATCTACTGCCTTTTTGATACAGACGTCATGGGTTTGGAGGAATTAATTTTTTACAAAGTAGAATAATCTTATAGTTGATGTTCAACTCTCACAGTCACATGCTTGCATCCATTTATTTATAGTCCGCGTGAGGCTTTGTAGTTTGAACATGTTATCTGACTGGATTGCACATACTTGTGCATGGCTGACCTGATATCCTGTTTCTCAGCTTCTGGTTGGGAAAAAGCTCAATGCTTGTTGAAGGTGTTGGATTGATGACTGGGGAGCATTTTTAGAGTAAAGGGTAGGAATAGCCAAGTTCAACAAAGCTTGTGGACCTTGAACCTGAAACAGAAAGATTGCTACAGGTGTGTGCAACACTTGGCTAAAGGCAATTCTGTCTCACTCAGTGAACCAGAGCATGTTTTTACATCATTTTTATTCTAGTCAAAGACCAGTGTCCACATATTTGAAGTCTTTTTGGATCCATGTGATGTAGGCTGTCGTGAACCAAACCTCCAGCTCTGAATATCTCTGAACAGGAAGTCTTGTCTCCAAGTGGGCTTTTTGTCTTAAGCTTGTTTTTAAGCTTTCACAATTTAATTGAAATTTCTTCATTTTCTAAATTTTCAGGAGTATTTTGATAACTCTTTTTGATAAGACATGAGCAGAAGTGAAAGTCTGGTTTGCTTCATGAAATATCTGCTCATTTGTGGTTCTGGACTTAAATAGTCTAAGGCAGACTGGTGTTTTCCCCTTTGTCATCTTCAGTACAGCAAATGCAAAAGAGCTGAGTTTATGAAACTTATTATATGATAAGAACTCCAGCAATTATCATTCGGTTTTCAGTTCTTAATGCTCCTTTCTATTTCCTATGAAAATTAACATTTTCAACAATTTGCTTCCTATTGAAAATCTAGTATTTGATAGTTTAGAGACTTTCTTCTTCTGCAGCATGCAGCTTCTCTTCCTATACTAGAATTTTTAAAATATTCAGTTGGCAATTCCTATTATAGTTGCTTATTTGGACCAGGCAAATTGACGAATAAAAGATTTGTAAATTATCTGCTTTATATTTGTGCTGTCCTCAAAGGACTGAAATTTGCTTTGGGGAAAAGAAAAGGACCAAGTAATAACGTTTTCTTTTTTTAAAGCACTGCCAGAAACTTAATTTCAGAGAGCTTTTTCTTATTAAATTTCCCAGCCTTCCTTTCAGGCACTTTATTAGGAACATGGCTCATTTATTTGGGAGGGGGAGGAAAGAGTTGAGGAAGGGGGAGATGAAGGTGAAAAGCAAGCTCATTAATTCATATCGTGATCTAAGTGTAGTGTTCATATTGGCAACAATTTCAGTTTTCTAATGTGCAGTCATTGTGAAAGACTGATTTTTAACATGGAAACTGAAAAGAAGTGGGGAAATTGTTCCTCCTGAACTTTTTTTGGATCTTGTTTATATTGAAATTTTTAAGACCTTTGGAATCAAGTGGTTCTCCTAGAGCAGGTGAAAAAGACCATGGATGCTTTATCAGAGGGAACAAGAGAAATCAAACCTTTGCTTGTTTTAATTACAAAGTAGATGCAGCTTTGAGCTCTGAGATTGTGTCTAATGCTGTTAGAAAAGTAAAGAAAAGTCTAAGTAATAGATACAGTGTCAGGAGGAATTGATGCTGCTTGTGGGTGGTGTTCCGCAAATACCATTTTGTTCATTTACGTTCAAGGCTTAGCAGATGGCTCCTAACATTAAGAAGGGACCATTTGTTTCCAGCCTGCAAAATAAAGCTGTCTTGATAAAGTGCAACTGAAGAGGTCAATGGCTGCTCTTAGTTGTATAATAAATGCATAGATTTTCTTGGTGAAAACCAGAAATGCTGTGAGCCTACTTAAAGAAAACTTTAGGTGTGGGGACAGTCCAAAGTCTAATTTTGTCATGACACCTGAGAGAGCTGACTGGAAACGGGAATTTCCATTTCCCAGGAGAGCTAGACGTTTTGAAATGTTCTGTTGTTCTGGTTTGAGGCAAAATTAGCATTCTATGATATTCTGGTTTAAAGACAGAAACATTTCAGGCTTAGTATTGTCCAAAGAAATAAGAATGCTCTTGTTTTTTCTATTTCAATGTTTACCAAACCTAATCAGATTACATTAAAATTTTCAACAGCAAACAGCTGTCTCTCAAAATGCTATTTGATTATCTGGGAACTGAGGACATGTTGCTCTGAGGGAAGGCCTTCATTTTCTGGCCGTTTATTTTAACTACTTTTCTGCTTTTTCTACTAAACGTCTAAGCTGGAACTCTGAGCTATTGGCTGTCCTTCTCCAGCAGCTGTTCCAGTAGTGTGTGGGTCTTGTCAAGGAAAAGACGGAATAAATTTCTACTTTCCTTAGCACCATTTTTGAGATACTTCTAGCTTCCTGAAATCACTTTCAGGCATGGCTAGAGCGCTGAGGAGTTGTGTGTCTCTGGTGTTTTTAGAACTTGAGATGAGGAACGTTCTTCTCTTCTGCTCTACTTTTTCTTTACTTGATTTAACTCTTTCCTCAAAAAACTTGCTGCTGCCTTATTTATACAATTTATCAAGCCGTCTTTTCTTGTTGTTGATTTTGTCTTTCACAGAGTTGAAGTTTTTAAACTCTGATTTGTATTTTGCGTGCTTTTTCTCTCTGACTGTGAGGCATAATCCTTCAGTCATTATTGTGATGCAAGCTAAGGACAGGGCTGCTCTACAACAAGTTGTCTCATTTAATGGGCAGGGATGTGTCTGCAACAGCATCTAGGTGGGTGGAGGGAGCAGTGCAAATGGTGTGCTTGTTCCAGGCGGCACATTGCATGGTTTGTAGGCTAGAGAAGTGTAACAGCATAGATCTGAAGGAATACACCATACTGTTTTAGAAATTGCAGTGTCAAGGTTTAGGTTCAATCCACCAGACTGAAAATAGGACATGCAGAAATAACAGTCTGCTGAGAGGAGGCAGCTGGAGCAAGGTAGAATGGGCACATACAACTTTTCTGTGTTGGAGAGAGCTTCTGTGGGGCACAGCAGAAGACAAGCCGTCAGGTGTACCTTCAGGTGTTTGAGAGATGCACTACAGTGGTAGAGTGAAAAGCAAAAAAGTTATTGGCACTTTTGCAAAAAATGGAAGAGATAAAAAATCTTGCCACTGCTATTCAGAAATGCTAAAAAAATTTTGTGGATGCTTGCTGCAGAGAAACAGAGGAAAGTGTCGGATAACAATTTGGTGCTAATATGTAGCATATAGGTGGTAGTTTTCCTACTGTAAATCCAACCCTGTTTCATCAACTTTACTTCCCCGATCTTCACCTTTCTATGAAATTTTCAAACCCCACCTAATATGATGGGGCTCTGATGGGATGGCACTTCCAGATATTTGCTGCTAGACATGTTTTTTCTTATTTTCTTCTCAAATTTATACCACTGCATCTTTTAGCTTAAAGCCCCTTTTGGACTGTTTAATTTTCCTGGTAAATGACCGGACAGGAATGATGTCATTCTTATCCTGGTTCTGCTCAGGTAAAAGGTGAGGTTGTTTAGACCTGATGCAAAATATTATCTTGATAATTTTGAAGCCTGTTTCTGGGCCTGTTCTTGTTAGAAGGACTCTTTTTAGAACATGGCTGGTATTGTACATATTATTTGAAAGAAGGAGCTCTCATAGGGGTCCTTACCATGGGAGTTAATCTTCCTTTGCTTTCCTGAGATACATCATCTGATGGGTTTACTCTTTTCATGGCTGATGATTTGCAGACATCCCCTATTCTACAAATATACCTCTCCCTATGTAGCTCCTCCAGCTGACAACCTCATAGTTTATAGCAGAAAGTCTTGTTATTAGTTCCAAAGCTTCTGACCTTGCACACTGCTATTAAATTTCATCCTGTGTCTATTACCCCTCCAGATACTCCCGCTCTTGCTGTGTGAACCCCCAATAATCCTCCTCCTGTTGACAAGGCCTCCAGACATTTGGGTCTCAAGAAATTTGTTTGCTTTTATATTTTTGTGCCAGTGTCATTAATACTAGTATTAAGTGAGACAGGTCCCAACTCCAGTCTTCAAGGGTTTTCATTATTAACCTGCCTGAAGTGTAACAGTTTCCCTCCTGCTGCAGACCATATGCTCCTTTAACACGCAGTAGCTAAGAAGCAGAGGAGAGGCCTGCTCCGGCCCCTGCACCTCCCTTTCAGTGGATGCCTTTGGGGCACAGAGCAGGCTGCCCTTTCCCCAAGCATCATCACTGGGGAAGCCCATTGAGGAGAGGCTGGTGGAGCAGAGCTGACAAGCGCATGTGGTGAGCATTGCCTCTGCAGCCAGACAGACCACTGTTGGGAGAGGCAGAGAGACACAGCCAGCCTTTCAGGATGGCAGACAGGGATATATGTAAGTGTATCAAGAAAGGCTTTGTAGAATTTGCTCTGATCCAGGAAATGTGCAGGCACTGCTTAGCTGAGAGCCTGTCTGGAGAAAAGGACCTGCCCTGCAAGGGTATGGAGGGTGGAGGAGAGACTTTTGCAGTCTCCCTTGCTTTCAGTTGTTTATCCAGGAGAGCTGAGGGATATGTAACTGGCTTTCTGAGATGTTGGGGTACTCGCTTTAGGCAATAGCACCTGGCACTTCTTCCTAAAACCTCGTGTTGATTTGAGGTCTGTTAGAGTTATGAAAGAGTTAAAAAAATTAAAAGAAAAAGTAGAAAGCTGAGAAATAACCTGCCTTTCACCAGGTAGTACAATGTAAGGCATTGTACCAAATCTGAGTAAAGATATTTTAACAAGACAGCACCTGCATAGCCTTGCATTGCCAAAAGTGCTAATGTACTAGACAGAATTTGTAAATTTGTTGATAATCACACATATTTTGTCTTTTGGAAGAAATAAATTGCTCAAGATCACAATATGTGCTGTTGGTAATCAATTTCTGACTTAGTTTCAATGGTCAGAAATGATGCAGAGACAATATGCTAAATGCTACCTGTCTTGGGCAATAACTGTTATGATTACAGTGTGTTTTCTTTTGTTACAATGCTCATGAACATGTCAAAGTTGAGAGACCATGCTGATACTTACCACTTTGCATGTTCACAGCCTTGTACAAACATTAATTAACCAATGTAAACAGTCATTTTGATAATGTGGCTTAATATAATAAGGCATTGTGAACCCTACTTTGCCTCTGTATTCTCAAAAGATTGTAATTTGTACCCTTTTGCATGCACAATGAAGGCTATGCCCATCATCTACCCTCTCCCATTCATCCTTTTCATGTACAGTTTCCACTTTGACTTCAGAAAGGGCTCCAAAGAGCCTGGGCCATAATTTGTCTGGCTCCCTTCCGGCTTTCTGGATGGTGCTAGTTTGCTCCAGGTTTCCTTGGTGCTGTATCATTGCAAAGCTCATTTTTTTAGGGGGTCGATTTCCCCACATCTGGAAGTACCACTTTCATTGTGCTGACAGGAAGAAAAGCCCACCTGCATTTCCAAAGTGTATGTCTACTACATTTTCAGCAGGAAAACAACATCTGCCTTATGCTAGTTTTACTTTTAGAATGCCAGTTATCCTTTTGCTTCAAGTTAAAGTATTTACCCCTATTTTGGCAGCATGATTTCAAATACCTGTGTTTCAGATATTAAGAAGTGTTTGCCCTCAGGACTTGCAAGAGTTGGGAGCAAGTGAAATTAGCAGACTAGAATGAAGTCAGGTAAAGTACTGAAAGGCTCAAATCAGTTTAGAATTACATCAGAAAGCATAATATAAGGGCCAGCTCTCCCAGTTGCTGAAAGTGTACTTGGAGAGAGCTGAGAAGAGAAGATACCAGCAGATGTTTTGCCTCCTACAGCTGGTGCTAACTGGGACTCCCACACCAGTGATTACAAGATGAAGTAATCTTTATTGTGGCCATGTCTATGTGATGCCCACCTGCACTCAGGGAGTGGCCTTTTTAGCCAAACTGGGGGTTTTATTGACTCCATAAAAAGACCAGACCCCTTTGCCTTCAGGGATGGTTAGTTTCTTGTCCTGAAAGGTTAAGGTGAAAGGGGTGTGTGTGGGTATGTTGATTTTATTATGCTGTTGGTGGACTACAAACTTCCACACTGGCTAAAATGTGATGAATTGAGCAGAAATAATTCAAGCCTCTATCCTGCAGTTTGTTGAGGGGAGACATGCACCTGACAGCTGATAAAGTTGAGTATTTTCAGCTGAAAGGTGTAGATCCTCAGTGCTTCTGAAGAGCAAACAGGAGTTGAAGTATTTACGTTATTCAGTGCAGATGTCTGGCTTTTAGTTTTATCCTTCATCATTGCTCAGCAAGCACCTGTGTTCATACATTGCATCATAAATACTGCAAAATGGGTATGTAATTTTATGTTCCTTGAATACGACTCTGAGTCAGAGCCATACAATGACATTCACAACAGCCATGCTTTATTACTTCTTAAATATGTATTGGAGAATGGTGGTTGAATCCAATTATTCCTGTATATAAGAGATTTCTTTACTTAGTAGCCCCTGTGCCAGTATGGGATTGTGCTCTTTTA
The DNA here is from genome assembly GCA_013400335.1 of Eurystomus gularis. Taxonomy (NCBI): domain Eukaryota; kingdom Metazoa; phylum Chordata; class Aves; order Coraciiformes; family Coraciidae; genus Eurystomus; species Eurystomus gularis. The sequence goes on along the minus strand of VZZY01022089.1, from coordinate 269,462 downwards.
GACTAGACTAAGGCATGCCAGGATGATCTCTGGGAGGAGCTCCTGTGATGCTACTTAAATGATCAGGTGGACAAAAGTAGGTCTGTAATTTGTTTTATCTTCCAACTTTGAAAATACAAACTTTAAGGAGCCTTATTCATGCCAATAGCTACAATGATGACCTCAAGAGCTGAATAGAGGGCAAGACTAGAATTCCATAGGTCAGATGTACAATACCTGTAGAAAAACCTAAATTCTTCTTGTCTTGCATGGGAAGAAAGATCTATATGGATGAATAACCACCTGCAAAACAGAAGTTGAGAAAAAAGCCTAAAGCTGTGTTGAGCATTCAACAGTATTTTTCCATGACTAAACAAAAATAACCATTTTCTTAGAATGTTGACTGAATTTTCTTCAATTGTGTGTTTTATTTGGCATAATTATATGCCCTTACAAGCAATTTAAGATGAATTACAGAACTGCAAGTTTACCTAGTGCTTTGTTAATCCAGCTAAGAGTTTTGTTTTGGACAGCCTGGTTCTGAAGCGAACTAAATTAAAGTGAATTCCAGCTGAGAGCTGGTTCTACAATTTGTGAGTCTGAAGTAATGATTTGAAGTTTTCAGTTGGTACAGGATTTCTGTATTTTATATTTAATTTCAAAACAGTTATGTATTTTGTGACCATCAGTGGGATAGAGTAATGTGAGGGCATTGATGAAACAAAAAGATATTTCAGTGTAAAATAATGGCTTTATGTTAAACATATCAAGAGGAACAATGAGAGGCCTTAGGCAGAATACAGAAATACCAATAAACAAATATATGAGAGGCAAGAAATGACATGGGAGTTCAAGTTAAGGAAAAGCATGGAAATGTTAAAGCGTATTTAAGAGGGTTTTTTTGGAACAGGAAAGTGTTAAGGAGGTTATCAATAGAATGGTTTCTTTTCCAATATTTAAAAATCAAAAGCAGACAGTAGAAAACAACAGGGCTGATGAGAGATGGGATGAACAGTGGTTTGGAAAGGCATATGCTACTTAAAAAGAAACAGAAGTTGTCTGCTCAAAAAGGGGATGCCTGACAGATGATCAAATGTTTTTTGCATAAGGGTCAGCCACTGATAGTGATGGCAGTGTCTCTAAGTTTTAGATAAAACAAAATCTTTGAACTAGATTGATCCATAGGAGTGTTTACCTGAATTAACAGAATTGCAGACTGGGTTGTGTGAGCCCCCCATTGTTTTGGTTAAGATCAGGTTTTGCCTAGAATAGCTCAGCATTGTTGGTTGGGAGTTTTTATTAATATGCAAAGCTAAAAATAATGGCATCTCTGCTGCATTTCAAGTGTCACCTTTTAGCATAAGCACAGACTTTCAACCCCACCAACCACTGAGCTTCTGAAATGAATTGTTGGGATGAATGGCTTTATCCAAAGCATAGATTGGATAAATCCAAATGAATTTGACATCTTCCAGAACAAAATTTTCATCAATTTCTTGTAGTGTAATTGTGCATATGATCACAGCTATTATTTTAGCTGTTTCTAAGTAGTTTTTATGCTGGTAACATTAGTAAGTGTTTGATGATTGAGGAAAGAAGTGTTTTTGAAAATGAAATCTGGAGCTGCTGCATTGCCATACTGGGAAAAGTTGAAAGCAAGGTGATCAACTGTGCTGCAGCTTTCATGTACCTGCTTTCATCTTGACAGCGATGACTTTCAACATGAAGGAGAAGAACTTGTTTGTAGGGAAGAGATGTGGATTTTCTAAAGCTAATTAACTGAGTTTGTATCTTCAGAAATAATTGTTGCAATACACATGAAAACTTACCCATATTAAGTCAGACCTGTAACAGAAATTGTGGTATTACTTAAAGATCTGCTGGCAAGAGAAATTTCCCTATCTGGGTTAGCTTCTGAGTCTGAGCTCAAAACCTGGTCCTTGGTCTAGTAAAAGTTAGTTCATGATCTGTTTGAGTGAGAATTCTAGGATTTTGCCCCATAAGTTAAAGAGATGAAAGGATTTTTAGAAAAGAACCAAAGTGCATTGTTACAGTAAGGGTTCAGATGTAATGAGAGTACACGGAGATTGACATTTAATTTACAAACAATTTTTTATTTTTAATCACAAAAGTCATTAGATTTGATATTAGCCTTTTTATCCATTACCAGTACCTGGATAACAGTTGTGGTTCACTGTTTATGAACGGAGAGAATGACATGATTGTTGTTCTTTGATAATAAATAAAATTCTGGCTCATACTGAAACACTAATTTAGTGGGTACAAGTTCATCGATGTTTATTTTTTAGGGACTACTTAAATTCTGAATTTTTTATTATTATTTGTGGAAAACTCCATTTAAAAGATAGTTCCAGCACTGAGTTAAATGTTTTTCAGTGCAATGAAATATGCTGAAAAAAAATGCTTTATTTGAGCACCAAAAACTTCATCCAAATACCAGTTAAAAATCAGTGAAAGTTTGATTTCGGTATGCTATTAATCAGGCCACAGTGTGTAACATGTTTGAAGTTAGGTGCATCTGACATACCTTTGAAAGCTGGAACACTGTTTAGGAAGTGAACAAAAGCAAACTTTTTAGGCAGTAACTTTTATTACACAGTATTGCTCTGGTTGGAAAAGACCCTCAAGATCATTGAGTCCAACCATTACCCCAACACTACCACATCCACCACCCAACTCTGTCCCCATATTTTCATATCCTCGAAATCTCAGCAAGGATAGTGGTTCAGCCACCTCCACAGATAGCTTGGGCCAGTGCATGACAATCCTCAAACTATGTGTATGAGGGCATTGTCCAAATGCATCTTGAGCATTGTCAGGTTTGGTGCCATAACTGCTTCCCTGGGAAGCCTATTCCAGTGCTCCACCACCCTCTGGGTGAAGAACCTCCTCCTAATATTCAACCTAAACCTCCCTTGACACATCTTCCTACCATTCCCTTGGGTTCTGTCATTGGTCACCAGAGAGAAGAGATCAGCGCCCACTCCTCCCCCTTCCCTAGTGAGGTAGCAGTAAGCTGTGATGAGGTCTCCCCTCAATCTCCTCTTCTCCAGGCTGAACAGGCCTAGTGACTTTAGCCATTCCTCATAAGGCATCCCCACTAAACCCTTCACCAACTTTGTGGCCCTCCTCTGCACACACTCCAGTAGCTTTATATCTTTCTTGTACTGTGGCACCCAAAACTCAAGATGGGGCTGCACCAATGTAGCCAAGTACATTAGTTATAGCGTATATGGGAGGTGTTTATGAAGGAGAAATGCAATATCCTATCAGAAAAATAATATACACACGTTACAGAAATACTTACTAAACCAGAATTTAATCTTAAAGTATTTATATTAGTTGTCCAAAGGAATAAATCCTCCTATCTGGGCAGAGGTGGGAGAAACCAGCTCATAGGATCTCTTCTAGGCTTAAAGAAGGGTTTTCATTTCAATCAGAGATTTTTGGTAAAGCCAAAATGTTGCAGATTTCTATTGGGATTACAATAGAAGACAGTGAGAATTTTGAAGGAGAGTTACAGGGATGCTCCTTACCTTTTGTAGGGAAAGCTTTTCTGCAGATATATGTTTTTGTGCAAACAGAATGTCTCTTTTCTGTTTTACCTCAAAGGACCTTGGCATTGTTAGTATGATTAGCATGTATATATAAAAATGGTGAAGCTAGAGACACTCATTTGAGAATTTAGAATTCTGTAGCAGTGTGGGTTTGCCATGTTTGTTCAAAATATAGGGAAACACTCTCATTTCTTTCACGTGATAAATGAATTATAGCCTGTTGACCAAAAGCACATGATTGCATCTTGTAGCCTCATTCAGCTATGTCAGATATTTATGGGATGAACTAGCCATTCGATGAATTAACAGCTTCAAAAAGCAAACCAAGAACACCTGCAGTCTCTGTGTTGTTTTCCCTTCTTTCTAAACTCAGTAAAAATATAACTTTTGTTACTTTCCTAAGGTTGGCAAAGGCTTTTCAACAGCTCTCTATAAATCTTTGAGAGTATTACATTTCTGCTTCCTTGAGGAAAATGCTCATGGTAGGGTTCAAGCCAGCCATTTAAGTGGTCCTCAGGGGCATGGCATCAGATTGTACTGTTGGTACCTGTCGCGGTCGGTTCACCACAGTACTTTTTTATTGTCATCATATGAAGGCGACAACTGCTGCATAAATGGAATTTTTGGATGAAGAAATTCTTGAGGGCAAATATTGGCCATGTTTCTGTGGCCAGCTTGAAGCAGAATTTTTCCAGTGTGCAGGAGGGACTAACAGGACATCAGGTGCTATCAAAAGGCAGGTCTGGAAAGGTTGTGAAGCCAGATCAAATCTACTTGATTTCTTGTTTTGAGTGGGAGCAGATACAGAACTGCGAGTCAGCTTTCTGTTGGAGAAGACATATAAGATTTGAAGAGTCTTGGTTATTCCTTAAAGCGATGTATCTTAGGGGAGAATTATTTACAAAGAGCATGTAAGTAACGGGACTATACAAACACCAGAGTTGGATCTCCTAGGAAATTACCGTTGTTTCCAGAATTCACTTTAATTGGAGAAGCTTTTCCCAATACCTCTTCCTTCCCTTTGCGAGTTCAAATTTTTCCAGTATCCTGAAGACTCAGCAGTGCTCATCATGCCCTGTGGCAAGGACTGCAGGTGTGTGTGTCTCTGCCACCCAGAGTCTTCACCGTCACTTGCTGACACCTGTCTTGGGTTTCACACAGGAGTGGGCAGCAGACTCACATTGTGGCCGTGGAGCCGTGGTGATGCGAGGCCTCAGGAAGCTGTTTGTCCAGGGTTGGTGTTGGGGGCAGAGTTTGTCCCCGAGCAGTGAGGCTGAGCTGCTCAGGGCACATTTATGTTTCTCATAGTAAAATGTGTTTCTCACTGCTGATTGCCACTAACAACTCTTTTTAGTCTGCTCAGAGACTTAGCTCAAGGGGAGAAAAAAAAATGATGATAATAGTTTCAAAAGAGTACAAAAGCCATATTTTTAGCAGGTCATAGTTTCAAAAGAGTACAAAGGCCACATTTTTCGCAGAGCATTTGGCTTGCTTTACATTAAACATGCCCTCAAGTTCCATATTTATTTTTAATATGTTACTCCTACAGCTTCTCTTCCTCCACAGTGATTTTCCCTTGCTGAATAACATCTGCTCAACTTTCCTTGTCCCTAACAGAACTGTCAGTCTTAACGATTAAATTGGCATCATCCTTTCCCCAGCCCCAGCTGTCCTTGGCTTCCTTCAAGTTCTTGTCACTGCCATTTAAGTGTAGTGCACTTGTACCCGTATATTTTAAAATCTATCTTGGTTTTGTTTCTTTTGAGCAGTATCCAGGCTACCACAGTGGTCAAAATTGTTTCTGGCATCCATGGAGATAATTGTAGTGTGCCATAATGTTGTGAATAGTGTATTGCAGTAATCTCTTTACATCACCAGGGGATTCTAGATATGAAAAATAACTGTTGGGCTTACAGTCAGAAATCTAAAGATTGCTGTACTTCTATACTTTTATCATGATTAATTAACAAACTTGCCTTAAAAGAGGAACACATCAATGAGCCTTTTCTGGATTTATGTAGACTGCACGTGAGACCTGCTTCAAATTTTGAGCTGAGATGAAATGCATTTAACAAGAATTCTAGCGTGATCAATGGCAAAGCTATCATGGGGGATGTCTTGCCATTTTTAAGGCTGTACTGCTGCTTCTGTCTTCATCCCAGTGATTTTGATTTATTTATTTTTCTCTGCAAAATGTAAATTTTGGTTATGGCAAATTTTATTGTTTGAATTTTTATTATCTTTTAAATCTTCAAAGCAAAAATAATCATTGCCATGGTGGATTGTAATAGATGATATTTCTAAATGATCTTCTGGTCCACTTGTCAGTCTTGTCTGCTATAGAAGCTGCCAGGACCCCAGTATGAATGCAAGGTGGGTTTATGAATTTAGGTTTTGGACATTGTGTATATGTTGTAAAAATGTAAATTTGGTATGTGTGTGGACTGTAGATAGTTTCAAAAAATTTGTGGCATCTTCATATACATTTTGTGATTTAAAGGATAAATATTTGGTATAGCAGTGCTAAAGATGCTGTATGCCAAAGAGTATTCAATTTTCTACAGACTTTGGATTTAAATGAAGAACCTGCTAACTTTATTAACCATTGTATCTCTAATTACCACAATACTAGTGTCTACTGTAAAAAGATGTGTAGTACATATTGAGAACTGTTTAATTTTAATATTTCACCAATGAAATGTGAGTTGCTCCTTGTTTAACCCCTTGTTTGATATTTCTATTTCAAAGAACACTAAAATCAAGAATTTATCTTATTTTAAGAAAATGCACTGCTGATGGAGGAAGCTGGACTAGATGACATCCAGAGGCTCCTCCCAACCATTTCTGTCATTGTTTGGTTAGACACACTGTTGTTAATGACTTACAACCTTGCAAACTTGTCACCTTTGATAGAAGCAAAGACAGCAACAGATGCTACAGATTAGCAGTTTTTAGAAGGAAAAAAGTTTCAAAAGAAAAATGAGGCCAAGACATGGCAATGTGAGATCCGGTAATGGGAGTACTCTTACCCAACTCTTAGTGAGCGTGTACAGTGCATTAGCAGAGTTTGCTAATGAATTTATTCAGGTTGTGAAATTCTGTGTAATATAAACAATATTGGTTCATGGTTCCTGTGAAGTTAGTCTGGAAAAGGAACGTGCTGGAAACTGTACCCCATAAGGAGCTTGTATCCCATGTTTCAGAGGCTCATCTTAGGTGGGACAGAATCAATTCTGAGAGTCAGAGTAAACAGGTCTTTGTGCAAGATCTTTGTCTCAGCAGTCTCACCATCACCATGGGGACAGTGGAGTTCAAGTCATAAGGGATATTTGCTGAGATTGAGCTTTGCACAGCCCATCACCATATTGAACCTGGAGTTTGTAATTCATTTTTCTTTTTTAATAAATCCTTGTTTCAGTCCATTCTTCTGTCTAACTCTGGTCTTAAAAATAAGAGTCATTAACCACCAAGCCACCTAAATTATATCCATTGTCCTATGCAGTTTATTGTACTGTTGAGTAACTCTGTTTATTTGGTTTGTTTTGCAGGTAAGTAGCACTTAGCACCTGTTTATCAACAATTTGAGGTAAGTATACTTAGCAAAAAAAAGTTAAACTCTTTTTTTTTTTTAAGGGGAATATACGAACTAGGAAGTTAGTCATACAATAACATTACTTTCAGATGCTAGTCTGTGCCTAGATTCTTCGCAGATGTTATGAGTTTATGTTTTTCTCCTTTAAGTGTATTTCAGGGAAGTTGAGCAAACAATGTTTACTTTAAACAGAAGAAACAAATGAGGGTTTTGTTTTTTACTCTTAACTGTTTGAGCATTTGATCCTCTTAGAAAGTCACTGTGTTTTTCCTCCTTTAGTGTTAACTTTGTAGATTTGTTGTTATTGCTAGACTACATACAATTCCTGGGGCTGGTTTTATTTTGTTTTTTAGGGGGATTTAAAAATTATTTTCTCCTTTCTTCTTTTTGTAGGTCCTATTTTTTTATCCTGCAGCATTTTTGTTTTGGATTCATACTGTTCTCTTCAACTGATCACACAACTCAGTTGTCCTTAGTCACAGAGGCTTTTTCTTAAATCTTTACCGTACTTTGACAACAACTGTAAGTTTATGATCTAGTCTATGTTTATTTTAAACTCTAGTCATTCAAATGTGTTTGTTATACCAGTTCCTTAATTAGCTGATTTTCTTTGACTGTATTTTCTCATTTTCCCATGGCATCTTCTCCAGAGGTTTACTTGTGCTGCCTGCTTTCTCTCATCTTTTATGAAATACTTTGCCAGAGGATTATTGTTCTATGTCAACTATCATTTTCTTCCCAAAGATTTTTCTAATACATATTTGTGCATGCACATGCAAAAGTGAGATAGATATGAAGTCACATTTAAACACAGGCTGACAGAGAAATATGTGTCTGCTGAAACTGTCGAGACCCAAATCTAGACATAGAGTTACATATTCTCTGCAGAGGTCAACTCTGAATTCCTTCTACCCTTTGAGACACCACTATCACCTTGCCATCCCCATTTTATGTTAAACACTAAGTTGATTATATCACTGTGTTTCCATAATTTAACTTTTTGAGGGCAGGCTACAGGGCTGGTATGGTCAAATATGAAGGATGAATGAATGCTTTTCATTCTTCTTTTTTTTTATAATTATTTTTTTCTGTCCGGTCAGGGGTGGGGAGGTGGTTCTTGGACTTACAGCTTTTCCTGGAAGAGACTCAGCTCATGATCCAGCTACAGGGAAGGGTTTCAAGAGGTGATTTCCTAGCTGTAGTGCATCATGTTAGCCCTGAAATTAAGGAAAATCTAGATGTACCTGCTGACTATGCTATGGCTATCCCGCTTCAAAGCACTAGCAGTTTTTTTGGCTGAAGAGAGTATCTCTGAACAGCAGAGATAAAAGCCCTAGGACTAATTGACTTGGACATACTTTTTGTTGTTGGTGGTTTTTTAAATACGTTTTACATAACTTACTTTCAATATGTTTTCCTAAGCTTCAATGAATTTCCTAGCATATTTTCCACCTTCCAGCAGAACAGAATTTATCATATATGCAGGTCATACTGCAAAAGCAAATCTTAGGATGTTATGGTCTCAGAAATTTGTAGCACGCAGTTTTGCATATTGCTCCTGAGGCTATGTTTTCAAAAAAGTTGTAGAAATACGGAGACTTAACAACAGTTCAATTAAAATTCTGTTCCATGAACATGCTGGAAGTAGTAGCAAGGGAGGCTTTTTTGAGTGCAATAAGCAGAAAATAAAGGTGAAAGAATTGTCCTTATTAAAAAAATACCCACTGTACCTCTATAATTATGAGTTTTATAGTTAAAGTAAGGGCTGAAATGTATCACAAGATTATGTATGAAAAATATTATGCATCTCTTCTAAACAATATCCCTTATTCTTTAAGCGCTGAATACATTTTGTGCATTTTCCCAACAGACCAGTCATTTAGACTGAGGTGAAATTAATGTTTTAAAATTTCCACATATGTAAAAATTTTCTTTTATCTTGAACTATGTTTATTATTGTTGCAAATGATCTCAGCCAAGGCAATGCTTTACATGCCTGAAAGTTTTGAGAAAAGTGACTAGTGAGTACACCTATGTAGTTTATGAGAACATTTCTAGAGGTAATTATTTTTTTGCTTTTTCCTGGGGTTTCTGTACTGAAGCAGTTGAAAAGAAATTGGTTCTTCGAAGAAACTAATGAATATTTGTCCTTTAAAAAGTGTTTTTCCTCTCCTATTCTGGATGAGCCTATTAATTAAAGATAACCTTAACAGAAAGGTCACCCTCTGTTAATATGTTGATTCTGTTTTGGGATGGGCACTGCTGTGTGCCTGACTATGTGACAGTGTGGGAAAGGAAAGTTTGTCCTCATTTCTACTGGCAGCAAGCATCATCCGCGATCACTTGTCCTTTCACCGTAAAGTTTCACGCACTGTGTAGTTTTGCTGTTTTTCCTTTGATACATGTTTTGCTGTTGTACTCTTTATTCTGAAACAGTATAAAAACTGGTCAGAAATTAGACTTTATATTTTCTCGAGAGTATCATCAGCATTATAACAAGTTATGTAAAATAGTGAACATCAATGGAAATAACGGTCCTATTTCCTTTGTCTCAGTAGTCGTATTGTACCTCTCTTTTATAGGCAAGATTAGATCTCCTGTTGGCTTTAGATGGCAGGGATTTACTCTCATATAGCACCAAAAACCATAAGCAGGTTGTGTCAATAGAAATAATTACACTGTATGCAGTGCATTTCATTTCATGTCTTATCTAGGTAAAGCAGCAAGATTATGTATTTATTAAAATAATAATAAAAGACAAGTTCATCTCTATGTGACTCAATTTGCATAACGTGTAACTGTCACATTTGCTATTTTAGAACTCTTTCATTGCTGTCGTTTCATTGGCGAAGGTAAGAATAAAAGCAGTGGCTGGCTGAGAGATGTTTTTGCAACTTTCTGTTCTCAATGGGCTGCCCTAATACATGTATGTCTTGTTGTTCTTCTCAAAATCCTTTGCTAGCTGCCTTTTTTTGGCATATATAAGGTGAAATTTTATGTGCTATCTTGGAAGTGTGAAAGGTGTGCTCTCACTAGGCTTTCTAAAAAGCTTGGGAAAAGGAAGGAGAGTAAATGGTATATTTTATATAGCAAGAGAACAAGGCACTAACTTCTTCCATCCAAAATCTTAAAATCCCACTCTCGTATTAGCGGATAAGTATTTGGGAGTTTGTTCTTGTAAAAAATCGGAGGGATTGATTGAAGATTTTGTAGGGTCGTAGTTGCTGAAATGTAACAGTTAACTAATATGGTTTTGGTTGTTTCCTACTATTTCCTTTAGCATCCCTTAAAACAAATCCAGTTTTAACTTTTTTAAATGTTAAAACTTGCATCAAGAAGACATACATCAATTGGTTTCCTGAGAGTGGAAGGATCTCGATCTGAGACCCTTTAAAGTTCCCAGCTGCCAGATTGGAGGAGCATACAGCATTTATAGAACAGCACAAGTGGCAATTTCTCTGCACTGTTTTGTCAGTGTGCCACAGGAGGAAGATCTGAGGGACCACATCTGGGTGCACGAGATCATGTCCCTCTTTTTGCAACTTTCATCCTTTTTGCTGTCTTCAGGCCCTTTCCACAAGGTTGAAAGTTAATGCTAACTTCAGTGGTGACTTTGATGATGATGGGTACTTGTCTACAGGCTGGGTTGATACTGCCAAGATAATGTTCCTGAGCAATCAGGTGCTGCTAGATTGTAGTGGTAATTAGAATGGTTTGTTGGTTGAATTCATGCTAATAGCTTATGGAAGAATTTCTGTTCCCCGTTCTTTTTTTTGACATTTTTTTTCCTATGTGCTTTGTAATGCTTTCAAAACAATAGCCATTTTGCTAAACTTGACTTTGAAGCTGAAAATTCAAGTTACAAACTAGAACCAACTGATGAGATATCTACACCCCAGTTAAAGCAAGGAGGCAGCCTAGGCCCTGGTGCTGCTGCTGCTCAGGTCCTCTCCTCTTCCTCCAGAGTGTTGTGGAATATGGGTGAGCATGGGACCTCATCCTTCAACCAAGCAGTACAGGCTGGTTGTGAGTAGGGGTGCTGGTGACCCTAGTATGCTGTCCATGCCAGAGATCCCATGCCCTGTACTCCATGCCTATGAGTAACTAACGTGCACATTGGCATACTTTTTAACAATAAAAATCACAGGATCTTGGAAAGAGGGGATAAGCCAGCTGCAGAACAGGTGCACCTGCTGAGATGGTAAGCTGTGATTAAACTAAGGCTGAAAATCATTCAGTTTCTTGTGGAAGAAGCGCATATATATATATATATATGCTTCAAGTCTGGGGTGGGGGGTTAGGCACTGTTTTTTGTAGCTACAACAAAAATACAAATCCTATTACTGTGGTGAGCTTCCATGTGGTTATTACTGAGATATGCTCATTTGTCAAAACTTAATGGACCACAAAAAATGAGTGTCTCAACAAGTGCATCTATATTCATATTTTAATTCAGACCAGGGATGCTATTCTGAAGTGAACTTCCCAATCAATTAGAAGTTCAGTGTTACTGAAGGCTGAGGGAAGATGACATGACATTGCTAGTGTGACAGGTATAAGCCAGTGTGGAAGTTAGGGAGGCTGCTGGTGAGCAAGAGAGGAAAACTGTGTAGAAAAGGCGAGGGTAAAGAAGCAGAGCAGATGAGTGCTCTGTAAAAAGCATTCATAGTCCATAACAAAGTTCAACAAAGTTTTTGTTCAATTAGTAATGCTGAAGATGGGCTTTAGCCATAATGCTCCCAGAGCATTATAAATGCCTAAGGATTTGAGGAAGTAATAATTTCTTCTTATAAATAACAAGCTCAAACTGCTGCTCAAAGGAAGTTGCTGTTATTACCCCATTTCTCCGTGTGAGGAAATAAGATGGTGGAGGAGTGAAATTATGTGTGTGAATTTGCTCAGAAGATCTAAACAGATTGAGCAGCAGTTCCCAGATCTCCCTAAAGTCTCAGATCAGTGCTCAGTGTGTATAGTATCTATAAACCAACAAATGCCAGTTTGTGTCTCTGTGGCATAAAATGGGCTCTGCATGAGGGTGCCCACCCAGGTTCTGGAAGCTACGACCACTATGGTGGCCTCCACAGCCTGCAGAGTATCTGATCTGGCATGAGGGGGAGGAAGACTGGGAGTGGACTCCTCCTCCTCCTTCTCACAGAGGTGGCCAGCGACATCCAGTTGCTCCCGAAACTTATGTGCAGTCATGCAAAGTTTGTATGTAATTTAACTCTCTAATTGGAATGGTTTATATGAGCTACTGCTGTGTTCAAGTTTTGTTGAATGGCAATATTGTTAGTGAGTTGTCCCTCATCATTTTGTAGGTATTAGTAAGTTCATTTTGTGTTCTTTGATAGTGCTTATTATGTAATTTATTTTAAATGGTTTGTGTCAGTTCAGTAAATACTGTTTCTGGTTAAAAAAGCATTTTCACAGGTGCTTTACTGCATTTGTATTCAAGAGGCATATGCTCCTTTTGAATCCATTGGATCTAATCACATGCCTGCATCACAGGGTTGTGCAGTGACTTTCAGAGGCAGGTATTTCCACCCACGTATAGGTGAATTTCTGTGAGAGTTTCTCTATCAGAGAAAACCATTGTCACTGTGAAATTCTTTGGCTTGTAGCTCTCCTGGATCTTCCCTGAGTGCTACATTTGGTTCCAAAGTGTGCAAATGACTTCCAGGTGGAGGGAGAGGTGATAAAACATCTCCAGAAAGCCTTTTTAACTGATCCAAGGGTTTCCTTCTGTCAGAACTGCTGGAAACTATGTAGCCTGTGTGTCATTTGTCAGAGAAGTTCCAGGCTCTAGTTCACTGTACTCCTGGTAGACTTCAGACTCAGACTGTATTCATGGTGTGGTGCTGGGTTATACATTAGTTACCTCATCTACTTTCACACCTTTGGATTGGTTATCTTCTAAACTTTAGAAGGAGGTCAGACTGTGTTAGGTTGGGTGTGTGTGGTTGAAAGTGATGTAAGGGTGTAAGAAGAAGGCTTTATAGGAGTTCCTAATAAACTTGGCAACCTCTTTTGCTGTCTGGGTGTCCATTTTCTCTTTTTTCTGAGCTGTATTCTTCCTCATGTCCAGTAGATGGTAATGATGTGTTAAAAATGCTGCTTCATCCCTATTTTGATCGGAGGAAATACTGGTCTTACAATCACATGGATGTGCTAAATTCCCAAGGATTATATGGTTAATTTTTACTTAAAATAAAATTCATGTAAGTTAATCAAGCTGCTGCAATAGCAAGGTCTAGGTCTGTATTGCTTACTCATAATAATTTGGCTTAGATTTTGTTAATCACCTACACAGATGTCACTGAGTCTGTATTATCTGTAGACTTTTTATGAAATAGTATGATAAAGGAGGATGGGCTACTTGATTCAATGGCCCCTTCCAGACCTGAAATTCTATGCACGTCTCTTTTATGGTATATTGAAAAGATAAGTAGGACTTCCTACACTACAAAGGAAGAAAAAGAGTTTTTTTGAACTAAAACTTCCAAATGCATTTCTCCTGCTTCCACAACCTCAGGGTCAACTGCATTTTATAACTGGAATAAGCATTTTAATTTCATTTAATAAGATGCTAGGGACAAATGCTATCTCTTTATGTGCTACATCTACTATCTCATTGAGACCAAAAACAAGCTCCTATTGGGAAAAGCTTCTAAGAACTAGTTTCTATGTATTCCTATTTGCATTTCTATTAAAAAAATACCTGCATTTTTGAAATATTGGGCTGTACTAAATTATATGAAGATTGGGCTACATCTGGCAGGGCTTGTCTCTAAAGTTTCCAGGCTTTACATATACTAACCAGTAAAAAACCCCAAACAAAAAAAAAAGACATAATAAGTAGGTAAGTAGTTAACATTGAATACACTGAGAGCAATTTTTAAAGACAAAAATATTGCTCCCTGGTGTTTCTGTCCACCTGTTTACTTAGGCTTTTCTATACATTTAATCAGCATAATGCCTAAACAAGTAATTTAATGTAAAATCAGCATTATAGGTTGGCTGGATTCTGATAGCTGATTTAACAGTTATGTGCTTATCCTCTAAAAGGTATTTATGGAGACACCTATATATATATGCACTATTATAAAGATGGGTATTCTTTACTCCATCGACTGTGGGATTTTTTTCAAAGCTGTTGATGTTGTTTTTGTAATGCGGCTTTTTTAAAGCTATTCTGAAAGGAGGTCCAGTCACCATTAATTCCTGTGAAAATTAAGTATAATCACTCGGAGAGGAGACCCTTTATTTAGTGAGTTTAAAGCTCATTATACAATTTTGTAGGGGGAAAATTACTGTGCCTGTAAATTAGCTGCATTTCCTAATGAAATTACTCGCCAGTTTTTTTCAGCCTCCCTGGATAGGAATAAGTATTATAGTGACACTGGTAAGTAAAACCATGCTATTCCTACTGGCAGTTTTCCCAGTTCTAGAAGAAATTATAACTGTGAACAGATTTTGATTCAGATTTATCTCAACATGTAACAAAAGCATCTTTTGTCATGGTGTTTTTTCAGCTCCTCTTTTCTACCTCTTTTATTAGAGCCTAAAGCCGGCTTCCATCAGATTTACTCATGGCATATGATGACACAAATTCTCTGGGGGCATGTGGCTTTCTCAAGCAATAAAGCATCATTACACTCCTCATTCTTGAGGACACACTATGTCATGTGTGAATCGTGTTCTGAGGGACAAAACAGCAGAAACCACCATGTTCATTTTCCCAGAAATGAAGCTTGCATTCTGCCATTGGGCTTGCAAAGGCAAGTGTATTTACTAGGGTAACATAGGTGTCTGTGCTTATCTAGTTTTATTCTGATATACAGTCATAGATGGCAGCAAATAGATGGCATTTTAAGTGCTTTGGCTACAGCTAGCAGCAACAGGAATGGTAAAAGACAAAATAATTGTTCTTGAGCAGACTGTCCTCTTCTGACCAGCAGCACCCTCACATGTGAATTAACAAGACAAGCCGGTGCCTGCAGCTCTGCAATGCGTACACAACCGTCTGCTAAGCCAGGTGTCATGACTGTAACTAAAAGTGGAGATCCATGGTCCTGCTGTAAAACTGAAAAGAATTTTAAGAATGCCTGAAATAATTGCCTTTTCCTGAAATTGGTTACATTTTATAAATGGATATTAATCATATGTACTCATAGAGTGTGGTTGGTTTTCTTTTATTTGGGAAAGGTATACATTTAGGGGCATATGGATTAGTATTCTCAAAGTTTCTTTTCCTGTTCCTGCTTTGTATAGTTTTTATCCGTATAAAATAAAGGCTTGAGAATAGTTAAGATTAGGAAAATAGCATTAAGACAGCCCATAGAGGAGTATTTAGAAATGTCAGCTCAGTGTGTGTGAGCCTTCCTAATTTCTTCACAAAATAACTCTGTTCTACAGTAACAGCAAGACACAATGTTCCTTAAAGGCTTTTGCAGTGTATTAAAATTAATGAAAGATTAAATGGGGTTTTGTTACATTTTGTCAATCTGAAGCTTTACATCTCCTTTAGCAGTTAGGGGCTGAAATTCTGCTGCTGGCTAGTGGTTTTGGGTCAAGCTACTGCAGACAGTTGATAACTCTGGTTTCAGACTTGCTCATGGTCCAGCACAGAAAAGTAAAGCCTTTTCTCAAATACCAATTCCATTGATTCCTGTGTAGAGTCCCATTTAAAACATAGAGCTGACCATACTTGTCGAACAGATCATGAGAGTGAAAAATCATATTTCTGTTTTGGATGGTATCATAATGTAGCTTCCTGAAGTTAGTGTATGTAGGTCTGAATTCTCAGTACCTTTTTGTATGTTTACTACCACTGATTTTCATTGCTCAACAGTAGATGCTCAGCATTTCTCCAAGGTGGTGTAATTCTGCTTGGCATTTTCAGCATTTGAGGGTGGACCCCTGAGATAGTCACAATACTAAAATTCATTCTCTTTGGAAATGTGGTGAAAATATAATATTGTGAATTGTGAGTTTCCTAAGGCAGCCATTTCTGGAAAAAAAAAAAAAAAGAAGGTTGAAATATTTATTTCTGATGAAGTTGAAGATTTTTGTTAGATTTCAGCGTTAATGTATTTTTTCTTTTATCAATTAAAAGAGAAATAAGGTTGCTTGTTGTCTAGAACCAACAATTAGCATTAACAAAGCTATAGGACGGAGAGAAGGAAAAAGAAAAAAAGCAAATTTGAGGTGAAGGGCACATTACTCCATCACTATTCTGATAATTAGAGAAAAAAATTAATAGTTGCCATAAAGTATTTTAAATATGAGAGTCTCTTATTAGGTTCTTTGAGAGTGTAATTAATCATTTGCAGCCACATATGTTCTTTGTGTAGTGGTATACAGCTCTAGCATTTCATTAAAAACCAGTTCAATAATAATGGGTCAAGCTGTCATTTTCTTTGGAGAAAGCTGGGAAGCTGAATGTGTGCTGCTTCATCTCTCATCTGCTGTGCCAGGGCTCTGAGTCACCTAGGAGGAGAGTGGTGCAAGCTGAGTGCCTGGAGGTCACATTGCAGAAACCCTCTCGGTCTGGGTGCAAATGCTGTTGTGAACAGAGGGATGGGCGTAGGGTAGCGATCTGGCAAAAAGACAGCGTGGCAGCAAATGAACAGAGGGCCAACAAGCCCTTTGGCCAGGCTTGCTCACCCTCCTGCTGGGACCCTTTGGCCAGCACAGGGGACAGTGTCCCTGGAGCATCTGTCCATGGCTGGTGTGGGAATTTCCACATGCACAATGACAGCACTCTAATCATGCATGTGTCAGTGCATGATCTGTTTGTGTTTTTTATTTTATTATGGATGCGCTGGTGACCCTACAGTCATGCTGAGGTGGAAATGCCACTGCCAGAGCTGTTTGGGGATATTTATTTGATCTTATTGTGTAACTAGATGCCAAATTAGATGAAGTCTTTAGGCCAGAACACCGTTAGGCCACTGAATTTACATACTGCTAGCACTGGCTGTGCCACAAAATTATTGTGGTCTTGCCTCTTACAGACTACTGATAAAGAGACTGCAGGTTACAGGCAAATTCCTACCAAAAGGAAGTCCCATGGTTATGTAGAAATGTTTCATTAATGATTTTTTACAATGCAAGTAATATATTGCTGTAATGACAGAGTTTTTTGGCCTCTCATGAAGCATGCAATAGGTGAAAGACATTTTCCCATGCAGGAACCTGAATCCCTGTCCTGCACCATATTCTGTGTGTGACTTATCTTCCTTTTGAAATACATCTCACTGGCATTACAAGAAAACACATTAGTCTCCTAGAGTTGTGCTTAGAGTAGGTGAAGAGCAACATATGTTGTGTATTCGCATGCTATTATTTTATATTTTACTGTGGGAAGAATATTTTGCAGTTTGTTGTTGAAGTCTATGAAGTACAAACACAGGAAGCAAAGTGCTTTTGATAGGGAGGGAACCTGTCAGTAGCTGATCAGGGATTTTTTTTTTAATCTTCAATATGATTTAATGCTCTGTGAAAAGAATTAAGAATCCCATTTTACAATGAAGCATGCTGTTAATGTGCATATAAAAACCTCAGCAATTTTATTGACAGTTATAAATTCACAGCTGCTGCTGGTGATTTTTTTTTAAAGGCTGCCTCCCTTTTCCCAATTCTTTGCAGACCATTGTCATTGTTTGCTATTAGCTGAGGCAGAACCTTATTTAGCAGAAATGCATAGGACTTCAACTTCACTGTATACATCAGGAAAAAAGAAAATCAATGTGAAGCCCAGACTCTGCTGATGCCAGAGATGACTATCTGTAGAATACAGAAAGAAAACCAGGCTCATATTAGTTTTTTCTTACACTTGTGTGTTAAAAATGACAGAAAGAGGCTACTGCTGGTGAGAGTTGTTAACGACTATTATCTTCTATTCAAAGTTGAGGTTAATCCTAGGACTCTTGTGTGAGTCAAATATTTTAAGTACTTAGTATGAATTTCTGTTCAGGTTAATTGAAGGAAGGATGAATGTTAAGAAACAGTATGTGCATTTGCAGTTTCATATTTGCATTGCATATCCTTTGTGTGTGTGCAGACGATTGCCACGTACCCAGGGTATAAGTGTATGTATATATACACACGTCTCTATATGTCTGTATACACGTATGTGACCTTCTAGTCTATTTATGTATGAGAATGTGGGTCTGAAATACTCTTTAAGTCGTGAATGAATGTTCACAGTTATTCTTGTGATATTTATATGATATCTAATCATCATTAATATAAATGAGTAAAGACAATTTTTATTTTCAAAGTCTGAAAAAACCCCAACACCCAACTTGCAGAGCCGAGGCCTGCTGAAGCTTCACAGATGGTGTCTCTGCATGGTTCTCTGCAAACACAACTATGGCTACAGCAGCAGTGACCAAAAACTGCTAGGAGTGCTATCTGGCCAGAGAAACCCAGTGAAAGACAATGGAGATATAAAGTGAAGGTTTGTATGATGCTCTTAATTTTCAGTCTAGGTGCAGCTTCTATTAAATTGACTGTTACCAAGAAGTATCTGTGTAAATGATGTTCTTTAAGCTGGTTAAAAACAAGGAACAGATTTTGTGAATTTTTTAAAAACTTGAAATTTGTTGTTTCATTTGATTTAAAATAAACTTGTTTTATTTTTTGTATAACACTTGCCATGATGTTTTCTACAGAAATGTTTTTGAAATTATGTCTCAGATGTGCATGTTGGACAAAAATATACTTCTTAATAAGAAATCATGTGTGATGGTGAATGAGAATCTTTAGTAAAACATTAAGAAAAAATACAAAACTTTTGAGAAAATGGAAAGGGACGATTGTGGCAATTCTGCTTTGGAAAATAGAAAGGCTTTAATGAATCATTTGTCTAACCCCTCTAAAGTTGCTATTCTGGCCTGAGGAAAATGGCATTGACTTGTCTGTCCATGATAGTATGGGGATATTCCTTATGAGTCTACATTAAGAAGAAGCTGGAGCTTCCCAATTATTTCTACCAACTGTTAGATATAACAGAATAAATAATCTCATAGACTTTTCTAATTATATTTCCAGCAGTTGTATTTGATTCTGAGTTTGTGGGATCAGGGTCTGCAAGTCTAATATACTAACTTTTCTGATAATTTATAATTGTTACATATTAATTCTGAGGCGTTATCAACAGTTGCCTGTAGAGTCTGTAAGATAACTCAATTTCAATAATTAATTCCAGGGGAAATTTGTGCTGTTCCTTGCCCAAACTCATTCTGTGGTTAAAAACAGGTCTTGGGTTTTCAAAGACATGAATTCAACATACTTTAGCAGTAAATTTGCCTGACTTTCCAAATATGCATAAAGGTGCATAACTTGGCTTGGGAACCCAGCTCTGAATTGGAGCTTGGGAGATGCTGGTTCCGGACTCTGTCCTGACCATCTTGCCAGCTGATCCTGCTTCATTCATCTGATCTCGTTGAAGTACCTCAGGATCCCTGTAAAATCTGTGTATATTGTTTACTTTCTATGTAAAATTATCCTCTCAAGATGCTGCAGTTTACCACCGTGCTTCAGATTTTAATATGTCTGAGTTATTACATACCTCAAAATACCCCAGTGTGAGATTTTTTAAAAACTATTCCCAACTTTAACTTCCTCTATTTCTCGTGTTTCTTTCAAAAAAAGGAAGTATTTGGTTTTTGAAGGCAATTGATTTTTAAGCTTCTTTTAGGAAGGTTTTTTTCTTTTTTCTTTCTTTTAAAATTTTTTTTTCATAAAGTTCTTTTATCTAAGGAGTATCTTAGAGGTGCTAAGACATATCTCATTCTTTCAAAAATATAGTATCTATATAAAATGAACTCCATGAGAAGCCAGACTATTACTTAATTTTTAAATATACAGGATAAGTGTGATTGACAAAAGAAATGCAACGTGTCACATGTTGTGTAAGATATTTTCTGTACCTAATAATCTGTGGTCCTTTCCCAAAAATGACTGTTAAATTCCGAGTGAGCTATACTTACATATAGTGATTTAAATTTAAATAACAAACATTTTTTTCCTAATTTTAGTGATGTTTCAGCCTTAGAATTGGAAGAATCCTTTCCTTTTTGGTGAACTAATTAGATATAATCTCACTTCCTATCTCCATTGTCTTGAAACAGGTTTTTCTGGCCAGATAGCACTCTACATTCAGTTCTTTAACTTCCAAACTGTGTTTATGTATTGTAGGCATTTATGGTAGTGCTTGGGCTTGCTTGTTTGCATGAGCCTCAACATTTCCCTATAACCCTCCAAATGGATTTTGATTCCCATGGTGATCATAAGATAGTGAGGGAAACTGCTGCAGTAAGGTGTACAGCAGTTTTATACTACTGCACATGAGAACAAAGTGTATCATGTTCTTCACAAGCTGCTGTTCAGGATTTGATCTTTAGGAAACATTTGTTTCATGCATCTGTTTTCATTCTCTGAGCTGACAATTTGGGGTGGCATTTATAGGATTCCTGTCTCAGCTCTCTACCTGTTTGGTAGAAACGACTCCATTGCTGCAGGATGAGTTATGGGCACATCTGCATCAGCTGGGAAATGAGTCAAGCCTCAGCCTAATCTGCTTCCTCTGCATTCAGAGAAAATCTTCCATCTCTAGTTTCATGAGCAAAGAAATTGATATTTTAGGAAACTAATGCCTTAATGTGTTTCTGCCCCCCGCCTGGGCCATGGGGACTCTCTGGAGTGCTGTGGAGGGGAGTCCCCCATTTTCTTCTGCTCTGCACTGGCAACATTTTGCCTGAGAGTATTTAAGTTTCTCTTCCTGAGCAGGTCCCTGTTGGCACAAGTACCAGGGAGCTGGCACTTTCTCTGCAATGCATCTGAATGCAAGTGTTAGAGCCCTAGAAATTACTGAGTACCTTTCTGGATAAGGTAGTGTGGTTCATGTGGAGCACCTGATGCCCCTGAAGCCTTGTCTTGACATGCTCAATTACTTATATAAAGCCATTTTGTTTAATATTGTAAATGAACCATTTTTAAAAGACAGCTGTCAAATGGGATCATTGCTGTGAAGCTCAATGATTTCAAAGGAAAGCCTTTCAAGGGGCTAAAGAGGAAAAAAATTATTTCCTCCTGTTTTGTTTTTCCTTCATTCACATTTTTATCTGCCTTTAATGTTCCTAAAGCTGTTAAACCCAGTGAATCATCATTTCGTGTGTTTTAATTCTTTTTTCAGAAACTTTTACTGTAACCACAGGGAGTGCATTTTGGCTGAACCTTTAAAATGAGTTCTAGAATTCAGTCAACTTCTATTGTAACTTATTTAAAAACGAAACACCTTGAAAATTCTCTACCACCAAAAGAATATTTCCTTTGATTGCTCCTTGCTTTCTCCAAAAAACCAAAGACTAACTCTGAGCAATATTTCAAGCATTTAGATAGTCAACTGTTAAGCCATTTTAAAATAGTTTTCCATTAATAATTTTAGCTAGACAGCAGCAATTTAAATTAAATAAACCTTAAATTTGACTGAAAAAAAAAAAATTATGGTGTGTACTGCATGTGAAGTCAAATGTCAAGGCAGGATTGGTTTTGTTTCATTTAGATCAAGTACTAAGGTCCAAAATGGCAAAGTATTGAAAGTGGGTAAACATTTGTGTTTTGTGTAAGACACATGCCTCTGATCTGCTGAAGAAGGATTTACTTTGCTGCTCTAAGACACTTTTTTCTTTCACTAATTAAGGATCAGAGCAAAGCATTTGCATCAAAGCTTATTATTCAAACTTTGGTTTATTGATGGCGACACACTTGCTGAATTTGCAAGCAAGCACCTTTATGTAGTTACAGCAGCATGAAGTGTGCCTGCCTGTTGGAAAGAATCCAGGACATCCTCAGCCTTTCAGCTTCCCTCTATGGGGTGGGGTTTTTATTGCTGTTGCTGTTGTTGCTTTTCTTCATTTCCTGTACTGCAACAATTTCTAAATAAGTGCTGGTTGATTTCTACATTTGTTATTTCTCACTTCAAAGTTACAGTGTTTGCTGATCCACTGAACAGTATAAACTGTTTTTTTTCCTGGAGAACTTAAATTAGGATCTCCTCACTTTGCCTAATTGTAGTACTCAACAGCAGGCCTGCTGGCCATGTTGGGTGGTCCTCTGGAAGAACCCCGATAGCACACGTGGTGCGTGAAGTCTGAGGTACTGAAGATTGCCTTCTGCTTATTTGCAAACTATACTAGCAAAGGGCAAGACTGGGCAGTGGGCACGCTTAGGGCTGGGGCGCAAGCACACCTGGGGCTGTGCAGTGGGCACCAGCAGCGGGATGCCAGTTGCCAGTGCCTCAGCAGTGCTGGGATGAGCCCCAGCCTCCTCCCAGCTCTGAGTCAGTGAGGATTTCAGTAAGTCATTCTGTCTTAAGGTTACTTGGTGATGGGATTTCTGCTGCTTTTCCCCAAGCTTCTCCCTTTCATTTTTATAAAGCCTGTACAAAAATAGTCTGTAACGGGTACATAATGCTCTGTTTCAGAGATGAAGGCTGCCATTTTTGTCTCTTTTGAATACCGACACCTTTTAAGAAAGAAACTTTGTCAGTGATGAGAACATTTGAATTTCATTGAACAAAGTGGTGCTTAGTGTGCTGTATTTCCCAGATTATATGCCCCCCTTTTTTGTAACAGTTTCATGCAAATTCATCAGTGCAAATAAAAAGTGCAAAAACAAAAGATCTGAACAAATACAGATTATGAATTATGACAGTATTTTAGGAGGTGATGCTGCCTAGCATGCCTAGCATGAAAATAGCATTTTCACTGCTCTTGCAAATTTCACTCAATTGTGTTTAATGTTCAATTCCCAATGCCAGTGAATGTATAACAACATAGCCCTTTTAGAAAATAAAAATCCTTGTCCAGGGATAGATACACCACTTAATTAAGAAAGAAAAATATATTATTACCATTGTGCCATAGGTCTGGTAAATGATTTCTAGCTTAGGCAGATGCATACATGATTATGTTCAAGAACAGCATAGGTTGAAGTACTAAAATGTTGAGTTCTATGAATTCATGTATTGCATTGAAATATCTAGTAGAAATAAAGAAAAAAATAAGTAATGTTTACAATACACGACCGGTAAAATAGTAGACTGAGAACGAATGGAGGAATCATTCTCAACTCTACTGTTTTGAGGAATCATAAAAACACTGTTTTGAAGGCCTTTGGGCAGTCACCTAGTCCAAGGTTCTGCTTGGAAAGAGGGCTGTTGCAACACGGGAGCGGATCAGACATTGCTGTGTCTGGATGAGCCTTTCTAAGGACAGAAACTCTCAACCTGTTTGACAACCTGTTCCGGTACAGCTAGGGAAAATATTTTTCCAACTGTTTGACTTTAACCCCTGAAGCTGCTATGGCAACTACCAAGAGGAGTTTGGTGGTGGTGTCCACATAACTGCCCTTCAAGTAGTTGTAAGCAGTTATTAAATGGCCCTGTGGTTTCCTCTTCACCAAACTTACCCTGCCCAGCTCCTTCAGCCTGTCTATATAGAGAATGTGTGTTGGGTACCTTGGTGGCCCTTTTTTGGACCTTTTCCACTTTCTCTGCATCCCTCCTGAACTGAGGGTCTCCTGGGGCTGCCTCACCACTGGCTTCCCTTGATCTGCTGCTGTGGTCCTCTGAATGCTGTTCAGTGTGCAATTTGTTTTTATGGTAGTGAGGGCTTGCTGTTGCAGCCTGGTGTCTACTGTAACATCACAGGTGTGTTGTTAAGGGCTGCTGCTTGGTAAAGTCTTTCCCAGCCTGTATCAATGTATGGGGTTATTCCACTCTCATTGCAGAATTCCCTATTTTTCCCTTCACCACATTTCTATTGGTCAATCCTCAAATTTATTGAAGTCCTTGTGGACCGAGGCTCTGGCATTCACTATGTCAGCCACTCTTCCAAGCTCAGTGCTGACTGAAAGTTTGCCAGGTCTCTTGTTAACTTCATATCTGAGTGGTCAGTCTATAAAAGCGTAATGATAAAGACCATCCTGTTATTTTTATTTTGATAGCCTCCTAAGTTTCTCAGCAATGCTTTTATGAGGAAAAAAAAAATAAATTACATGTAACATTATACTCCTACATGCAGAGATGATGTAGATATATTTAGGTTAATGTATGAATTTTTTTTTTTTTTTCTGAGCACAATGTTCTCTGTTTTCTTTATTTCACTGGCTAATATGAACACTCTACTGTCTCTAGATTTAGATATAATTTGTTGTGGCTTGGAACTAGAAGTGCTTGGTTTGTGACAAAGAAATTTTTAGGTTAGACTCTAAGTCTCTTCTGGAGTAGAAATGCCAGCATCACATTTGGTCTTCTAAAATCTTTATCAGACATTTTAACTAGTTTCCACATATTTCTGTGAGTTTGTATTACTTCAGGAACTATTTGACAATTTTAGTCTGAGTAAGGGACACTGGCTGAATTTCTGTACCATGTTAAAAGTGGAATAGCAGGATTTAGTACTGGGGCAAATTAATGCATCTTTGACCTTTTAATTTTTTATTTTTATTTTTGTTAGATACTATTTGTCTTACATGCTACCCTGAAGCGAGATATGTATTTATTAAACTCCTTATATTTGCAAATTTTAGTGTAACTCAAGGAAGAAAACCCTGGCAAAACATGAAAAGCTGCTTTAATCTCCTGTATTTATTGGTTTTCTGTGGTTTTTGTTACTTGTCTCTCATTATTTGAACCTGTTAACTAAATGACCAAGTGGTTCCAGCTCTCTGTTTATGAGCTAAATGATGAATGCTGCAGTGTTATAGCCATTATTCTGAAATAGTTATTTTTTACAAGTTAACCGGTGCTTTGTAACTGGAAAATGGTTGTTGTACATTATGAGCATGTTAATGGAGCTAGAGGAAAGAGGAAGGTCTATAGAAATTCAGAGGAGGACTTTCAAGGCTTTCTGGAGGAGCTCAGGGAACTGAGCTCAGTCCACTTGGAAATCTAAGGAGGCTTTTGGTATTGTGTGGAAGATATGTATTTGACTCAGTTTATTGCCTTGTTCCAGTAAATTTAGCTGAAGGAAAGCTTCTGAGCAGGGGTGGATTTTGTGATGTGAGTCTGCTTTTATTTCAGTTATAGATCACAGTCTTCCCTTAACCTCATCAGAAGAATGAACAAAATCTGGTTCACTTCACCCTTAAATTCGCCTAGATTTCCTCATGTGTTCAACATGCGAAATACCATGAATACGAGGCTAAGCAAGGAATGCATTTATAAAAGACTTTGAGAAGTATAGTGTACTGTGTAAGCACTTGTTTGCTAGCAGTATGTCAAGCCACAATGAAGACAGTGTATAAGGCTCTACAATAACGTTAAAGAAAATGAAGAAAATTGCAACCCCTTTACCTCTCAGAACTGCAAATTCATAACTAGTCCTAAAATACCACATTAAAAACAGGGTTATAATTTATAACTACATGATTTAAGTAGTGTGGTTGCTGTCCAGTACTTTATGCATTTTGTTTATGTGTTTTATTAAAGAAAAACGTAATGCGAGTATTTTATTATGGTGGAAGATTGTAGGTTGAACCACATGGCAGTAATTTTCCTTGAGAGAGCCTGGTTTTGTCATACATGACACAGGACATCCTGTGCCTTGCTTGGCTACTGAAATCAACAGAAACAACCATTATTGTGTTAGTTTAGATAGTATATTGTTGTTTTTTTTTCCGGAAAGTGTAACTTCCCACTCTTGCTTTACAGAAGGAAGTAGAATGGACTATTATTTGTTCAAGAAAGCAATATTTGGTTAAGACAATTTATCGCAGTGATTCCTTTGCCCATAGCTTCTTAGAGCTACACAAAATCATTGGAAACATGATGGCAAGTGGGCTCTGATGATAACAGGATCTTGACAGCAAAGCTTCAAAGAGAAGGGAAGCAAGGAGAAAGAGCTATCATAACAGGGAAATACTTGCTCTGTTAACCTTGCACGGGCAGCAGATAGATGACTGGAGCTCAGCACTCCTTCACCTGAAAGCCTTTGTGGTCACGGCTGCTGCCTTCAGTGCTAAGGTGAAAATACAGGTGGCTTCCCTTTGCTTGCATGGGCAGCTAAAGGACACTCCTGACCATGAATACAGCATGTTGGCTGTTGGCTGGCTCCTTGTGGTCTGTGATAGGCTGTCTTCATACTCACAGCCTTGCCGCTGGTAGTGTCACAGTGTTTTCTTCTTATTTAAGGATGTTGAAATGACTTATGTTGTGGATTTGCTAGTTAGACCGATATTCTTAAATTGAAACCATATACAGTTACATGATATTAATAGTGTGTTTGAGTTTAGTAACTTCTATTTTGCTATGCATTTCTAATTCAACACAGGCAAACTGCATTCAGCTGAAAGTTTTCTGATTCCCTAGGAACCAAAAAGGCAAAACAAACCAGCTTCTTTTGCATATTCATATCTTATGTTTCAAATACCAGTATTTTCAAACACTAGTCGCTTATGGTAAGCCTCTGCAAATAGGTGTTTATAATAGAAGCTACATTTTTAAGCAAAAAGCAGATCTGTGGTTTCTGTTACAGACTCTCCGCAGATCAGTGACTAGTTTAACTTTATACAAGTATACGAGGGGCAAGACATTGGCCTTGAAAAAGACCAGCTTGATACGTCATGGAAAATATCAGGATACCTTAGAGTGAAGCATTTCTTTTGGAGAAATACATACAATACCTTTCATAAGGTCAAATCCTACCCTCAGATTTTTCCATCTCACTGAACCCAAAACAATATTGACAATTTTGTTTCCAAACATAGCAGAATGAAGCTTCCCATTAAAGTGCTCTTTCATAACAACCCATAGCATAAATGAGTTTAATGGTATTCTCAGTTACAGCTGTATAGTCTCACAGGCAACACTAGAAAAATGTTTACTATTGTGTTGGGGTGGGGATGGGGGAGGCTTTTTTCATGAGGCAGTTCTGGGCATTCTCCCTGTTCTCTTCCTTTACTCTCTCCTAAATCTCTTATTTGGTGACGGGCTGCCAATGTCGTTCTCAAGTATATGTAGAGAAGGACATAAGTTTGAATAGCATACTATATAAATTGTGTATTTTTGGTCTCTTCAAATACCTTTAGCTTGGAGGTTATAGATTACTCCTTTCCATTGTGTCTTATTGTGGAAAAACGCTGCAAATGTAGTGCTGAGCAGGAGCTGGTATTCATCATGTTGTAGAGACGTGTGCAGATTCACCTGACATTTATACAGAGGAAGCAGTCAAACCTTTGCAGTGAACTTCTGTGTCCAGGGGCTGTTTTACTCTGTACAGGTGAGGGTGATTGGCAGCAGATGACTCCATCCTTCAAAATGCTGGTCAGGACCAAGTCAACCATTTCCCCTGTAGTGATTGCTTCACCCAGCATGACATCTGTCTTACCAACCTCTATCTGTATAGGTCGTACATTCTCACTGACTGAGAAGCACCTGCCTCTGCATTGACTGCCTTTTTTGAACACTGAAATGGTTTGAAGATAAATGCTAGAAGAACCACTGGAAAAACTATCTGCTGGTGAGCTTCATCAATGGCAACAGCCCTAGAATCATCTTAAGCTGATGGATACAAGTGCTCTTGAAAATAAAAAATAAATCCTGCTGCCCTTCTTTTGTTCCATCTGTATAACTTTGACCTCATTATATTTTTGTTAATGTGTTGCTGTGCATTTACCTTGGCAGTCCAAGCATGATGGGGCTATAATCTAACAGGGCCTCAAGGGCACCTACCTGATCTCTGAGATTTCTAGATTTGCTAGAGAAACTCCTTCTGGCTAAACATGTCTGTTATAGGGATTACAGAGCAAGTGTTGTGGAGCTCCACTGTGGATTCTGCCAGCATCCCTGCAGCCGGCCAACGCAGTGATCTGTGTCACAGCCGCAGGGATCCTTGTTGCAGCTGCAGTAGTGATCCTTGTCACAGCCAGCGCTGCTGTCACAGTGCTGTGAAATAACCGCTGCAGCCACAGCCTCTGCCAGCTCCATCTGGGCTAAGCCTGCAGGCAGAGAGAGAGCACAAGCTCTGCCTTCTCCTGGTGACCCAGCAGTCGTGTGTGGTCTGAAGTCATCCACACAGCCCTGAAGAGGGTGTGCTCACCAGAAAGCATTTGAGCTGAACCATTATCACCTGCTACATCACTGTATTGATTTGAACATAACACTGGGCACCAAGACCAAGATCAACCCCTTGGCAGGAGAGAAGAGGCTTTCCTCAGGGAAGCTCTGACTCCATAAGCACCGGTGGGAAAGGTTTAAAGACGTAAAGACTCAGAACTTGTTTCAGTGATCACTTAGGGGGCACAATAGCAGCATAATGGATTTGAACCATGGAAAAAAATTTCTCTGCTTTTCTTCCCATGCATGTATAGACTACTTTTAGATCTAGAGCTCACCTTAGCCTACCTGTGGCATTACCAGAGCACATCTGTGCTTCTGCATGATACTTCTGCAACTTCTTTTGCTTCATCCCTTTCCAACTTCCTTGTGTGTCTAGCAAGGTAAAGGGATATTAAGGGACAGCTATTAACCTTCCTAATATTATGCAGGTACACTGTTTTCATTTCTGAATCCAGCTCTTGAGTTTTCTGAATCTTGAGAAACTGAAGAAGACAAAATATGGTGAAATACATTTATGAATGCACGTCTGACACTGCATGCCCTTTACAATTTGCATCTTTCCTGCTGGCACAGGACTGGTTATGAAGAGTATTAAAAGACAGTTCAAGGTGTATCCAAATCTTAGGTCTTTATGTCATACATCACTGTTCCTAGCAAAAGCTATAATAAGTATTACTAAGTACAAAAGGCAGTCTGTTTCTAATGTCATTGACAGTCATTTGCTTTACTGACTCCAGTGTCCTGTAAGTTTTATTAACCTCAAAAATAAATGACCTTAGTTTGTGCATGCACTGGACAGTTTATAGGGGTTTCACAGCTAAGTGTGTTTCCTGGTGGTATCCTGCTTTTATCCATGCAGCACTGTAAATCGAAAGAGCAAAAAGTGTCTCTCAAGTATTAGCAACTGCTGTGAAGTTAGCCGCATTGGCCACAGAGTCACTGCTTGGAAATAAACAATAAAACCCAATCTTCATGATAACAGTTGCTCAAGTTGCTTCTTTATACAACTGGAAAAGACCTTTCTGTTTGATTCTGAGGTAGTATTTCTATAACTCCTTATCAAGAGAGATTCAAAGTACTTCCATTTCCCCTTGGATATTTTCCCCTATGGAAACGAAAGTTATTTCTTTTGTTGTTAAATTATATAGAATACTAGCAAGGCGTATATGTATGTTGCTGTTGTTATTATAAGGAAGTGAATCCATTTTTTTTCCCTTGTGTATGTTGAGGTCTTATTTACAGAGGAATGGTTCTGATTGCTCTTCCAAAGGACATGTTCAGATGGAACCTTTTTCCTTAGATGAGGACTAATGCAGCCAGTACTGCTGCATAGGTGTATACATTAAGTTACTCTGGATTAATCCTGTACTCCTTGGCAATAACTTTCCTTTTGCTTCCTTATCATTCTGAGGTGCTGTGAGGGTTTGATCTGAGGCACCGTGGGTAGAATGGACATAACGATTGCATCAGTTGATTAAAGGCATCTAATGTAATCGCTGGACATCAATTACTGCTCAGTAATGGAAATAGTTCAAGGGAATACTTCACGAGTCTGCCAAAGGAAAGTATTCCAGTTGACCAAGCAGCTGGAAACCTAGCATTTTTCTTAGAGGCATGTACCAAGTTTCCTGTGTCCTCATCACAAAGTGAAGGATCCCTGGTGGAAAGGTAGCTTGTCTTCTGGTTTAGGTTTACCCATGTGTTTGGTGTGGTTTACACAACTTCCTAGCTAGAGTTGCCCTTTGGATTCTCTGTGGGCAATAACATCGTCCCAGGCTCAAACTGGGAATCTCTTTGCTCAGGTTACATTTATCTTACTTTGCCAGAGACGGAAGCCAGTGGCTGCTGCTATGTATAATACTTAAGAATAATATAGTACATAGGTATAGTAATTGGATCTGTGTGCCAGTGTGGGAAGTTCAGTATATTGTGGTTTCAAACTTCTTCACAGCTCTATTAGGATTTCTTTCAACTATTATTCACATTTTTTTCTGTGAAGCTATGTACCACATTACATTTCTTTTTTGAAATTATTTTTAAATTTGATGATGCTACTTTATTGTCTTAAATCTAGTTGGCTCTTGCCGGAATCATTTCTAAGTAACAGCAACATAATTTAGTAGAGGAAATCGGTTCAGGTGGTCTATGAAACCTTTATTATAAGGGCTGCTGTCTGCATGCAGTGAATATTTAATTATTGCCTTTATTTTCTGCTCTTATTTTTGATTTAGTGTGTTTTATAAGTTTTAATTACCTAAAAAAAAGGACAAAGGTGTGCTCTTTCTTTCTTTCTCTTTAGTTTTCCTAAGATATGTCTCTCATATGAATTTGCCACAGAAAACTGTCTTTTATTGTTTTCAAGTTTGTTTTAGAGTCCTCTAGAGTCTCAGAGTTTATATTACGTTCAGCATTTCTGGATCTGGTTAAGAGCTTGGTGCTGTTAAATTCAATAGACATTTTGCCATTGACTTCAATAATGCTTGGATTTACACATTTATTTTTGGGTAGGTTAATAAGTTCATGATAATGCAGGATTTTAGTTGAAAATTATTTAACATTTAGGGATACTCATTAGTACCTCGTGATTTCTCAAAGCAGACTATTTTTAAGCAACAGTAAATTTATGGATTACTAGCAAATAAAATTACTTGATTTTACAGTTTAGGAAGTTCAAATTCTGTTAGATGTGATGTAGTTTTAAAATGTATTTTTAATACCTGTCATCTCCTACAAATAGTTGGCATAGTGTATACGTACAGCGTTAGTATAAGAAGGATACTTCAGGAGTTTTCTGTTAACTATTTTAAGAGCTATCTTCTCTCTCTCTTTTTTTTAATCTGAGTATTGAATTTAGTTTTAGTTACGTTTTTATTGACAACTCCATAAGTTATTAAACAAATAATATAGGTGGTTGGTTTTTTATTTTCAGAATTAGAACATTAAACTAAGTTCCTCTAGAAGGCAATAAGATGTCTAATTTCAAAGAGTCTCTTGATCTGCAGTATGCTAGATCTTATCAGCATCAGTATTCACAGTGGCCTTTTGTTCATCCATGACCTAGCAAACTGTACAAATAACAAATCAATACACTGAGGTACAAATGGCAATTAAATAATCAGATCCACAAAACATTTACTATTTAATTCCTGTTATTGAGATTATCCTAATTGAGGGAGTCCAAACAATTAGCAAACATTACATTCATTGGAAGGAGTTTGCAGGCATTTAAGTGATTATGTTCTTAAATTGCTGAACTGATTCCCACTTGCCGGCAGGGTTGGTTATTTATATCTGGGGACAACTTTCCATATGTTGGTGAGAGCAGGAGCAGGGGAATTTCACAGTTTCTGCCTCTTGATGGTTTATCCCACTTGACAGAAAAGCAGTGTTTTGTTGCTGCTTTTGGTGAATGATTTGCAGGAAGAAAATTTTAGGACACGGATGAAGAAGGGAGAGATGTTATCAGCAAATGTCAATATATGGATCTTGAATGGTTTTGTCTACCTTCATCTAAATCCCTTTAATCACAGAAATGGTCTCTCAGTGCTTTTTCTATAGAGTTTAGCCAGGTTGAAGACTCACTAGCAATAATGGTTTTGTATTTCCAGGTATGTCTTTGAGATGAAAACTGGTGAGTTTTAAGATTTGAGCTTATACATTTTAAGATAAATGATTAGAAATTCCCAAAAAAGCTGTAACAAACTTGCAGCCCTTTTTTCTGTCAGTAGTCTGCACCCACAGAAGTGTCCTCATCAGCTTCAGTCAGGTGAGGGTCACAGGGTTATTCTGTATTTGTTAGAAGACTTTGTGTATGAGTTCAGGCTGTTTGCTATTCCTGAAGACTATACGGTGCAGCTGAGAGGCTGGGACTGTGAAGATGAATGTAACC
Source organism: Eurystomus gularis (assembly GCA_013400335.1). NCBI lineage: Eukaryota > Metazoa > Chordata > Aves > Coraciiformes > Coraciidae > Eurystomus > Eurystomus gularis. The sequence continues at coordinate 237,294 of VZZY01022089.1, read as the reverse complement.
CCCCAGCCTTACCTTGTTCAAGGTCATGTTTTACATTGGCTCAGTGAGACCCTAGAAATGAATAGAGAGATTCCATAGTTAATGCATTTTTCGTGTTCAGATGCTTGTTCTGCAGGTTCTGAGTGTCGCTGTTGCAGCTCTTGAGGCAGCAAAGCTTTACTCATCTAGTAGTGTTTGCGTCTGTGTACTGAGGCATCCTTTACATCAGAGCAGTAGCAAGAGGTTACCTGCCTTCACTGGTTTGTCAGATCCAGGACTTGTACATGGTGTCTGCTAAATAATTAAAAAAACAGGGCATGTAGGGAGTGGAATAGGTTTTAAACATGCTGAGCTAAATTGCACATAACATATCATGCAAATGCATAGCTACCTTCACAGCATAAAATTTGCAACATCGAAATAAAAGACAAGATTTGCTAGGAAACCAGGAGGCTATTATTGATTTGCTTCTGTTATGAGCATTTATGCTTATATCTCTGGGTCACTGGTAGCTCTGGCAAGTTCTAAGTATTATGGAACTAAATCAATAATTGCTTATTTGTCCCTTATAATTAATTCAAATTCAGATAGCAGAGTATGTTTTTTTTCATTTCCATGCATCATTTTGTTTTTTAATTTGACACTTAACAGAATTAGAATTGATCCTGCTGTGAAAAGATGCTAGTATTAGCAGCCACTGATGGTACTGAAAAACAAAAGTTGTCGATATTGTTTGTAACTCTTAACTGGGTCTAATTGGAAAATGGAACATCCTCTTCTTGCAAAATGCAACCTTGGTATTCTTTATTCATGTAGAAGTTAAAGTGTTATGGAAAAGACATTCTTAAATTTATAAATTCAAGAACCTTTATAAAAATATAATTCGCATAAGGTCTATACCAAGTTAGACCTCTTTGTCTTTCCTTAGAAGGAAATTCTTTACTCTGAGGGTTATGAGACACTGGAACAGGTTGCCCAGGGGGATTGTGGATGCTCCATCCCTGGAGGTGTTCAAGGCCAGGTTGGCTGGGGCCTTGAGCAACCTGGTCTAGTGGGAGGTGTCCCTGCCACGGCAAGGGGGTTGGAACTAGATCTTTGAGTTCCCTTCCAACCCAAACCATTCTATGATTCTATGAACAAAACCAATTCTATTCAACATTTATCAGTTTAGTTCCTGTATCATAATACAAGCAGTGTTGTGTGTTTCATTTTGTGTAGAGAAATATTATATATGACAGTGTGTTGTACTGCTATTCTGTGAACAGTATTGAATCTATACATACATTTGACAGAATCAATCAGAGAATTTTAGAGTATTCAAGATTGAAGGGGACCTCTAATCAGCGGAGTAGCCCTCTGGACCATAGGTCATCTGGTCCTATCTCCTTTCAAAGCAGAGCCAGGGAGATCAGGTTGCCCAAGGACTTGCCCAGGTGAGGTATCTTCAACAATGGAGATTCCAAAATTTTGTTACTTATGTTTTGGAAATATAATTCAGCTTTGTTTATTTAAACACATTAATGTGCTGAGGCAAAGTCCGGTTGTTGCAGAATGATTTGATCATTCCAATGCCTTTATCTAACAGAAATAAAAAAGGGGAGGGAAAAAAAAATTCCCAGAATGATTATTCAAAGAGTTGCATGAAACTATCTTAATTATACAACCTGTAACATACTCCTTGTTTTCTTGATTGCTGTTAACTTCTTCTATGATCTGATGGAAGCAGATTAGTTTCTATCACATAGCTGCCTTTAAGCCCTTACTCTTAAGAAAGTTTCCTCCCAGACTTTTTTTGTTATACAGAAACCCAGGAAAGGAACTGGAGTGTCCGTTCTAAGACTCGGAAGTGAACACTTGTGTGCAACCTTGAGCGCATCAAGTCCCAAAGAATTGGGACAGTACCTCTGTGGTCCAATTAATTTTATTTTATCTACTCTAGATAGGTTTAACACTTGAATATTCAGTTCCTGATTGGGCTATGAGGAAAGTAACATTCCCATCTGTTTGGCTACAGCCTGAACTTTGGGAGCTGGACAGTGCTCTCATGACATGTGGGCTTTTTTCTTTTTTTTTTTCTTTTTTTAATGGCCCTTTGTGTTAATGTGTAGTACTCTGTGCTCTCTCTGTTCCTGACATGTAGGCATGAAACCATGACTTTATGCTACCTTTGCATTCACAGACTAACAAAACGGAGCACTGCTTACTATTTTTCTGGCATGAAGAGAGGGCTTAAAATGAGCAGAAATCACGACTGAACTTGTATTAGGTTTCTACATGCATTTTTCATCACCTGAAAAAATTGTCTTTGCAAACTAACTTTTTAATGAGAAAGCTTCTAGTGTTGCTGGTAGCAATGAGTAAATGTCTAACTACCTATAGCACTTCTTGTTAGTTCATTAAAAGGCTAGCCTCCCTAATTACATTTGCATGTTTTTCCATAATTTGTACAGACCTCAATAATTAAATAGGTGATAATCTGTCAGCAGAACTGCAAAAGACCTTGATCCTTAAATATGCAATCCCTCTGGCAATATTTACAGTTATATAATAGTATGTTGCCTTTCTTGATTTTTAACTGAGTATTAGATGCTCTTGCTCGTGTTATCTTCACAAATGGTGTATCCTGGAATAGATTAAGGCATTTTGGGTCAGATACAGGCAATCTGTCCTCTTGCTCCTTGGTCATTGCAAAGACGGATTTCATTTCCATTTCAGCACTTTTATTTCACAATAAGTCATTTTAAAATGTGAAATGAATGTTATTTTTTAATGTCGGAAGGCCAGTTCTCTTTATGGTGCTTGGGTGGCCAAATGATAGTGAATAAAACACATATTAGATACCTGCAGCACAATTTCTAAAGGTGCAGAGGTGAAGCTGGGGAATGGGTGCTCATGCTCTGAAGGTCAGAGCACAGATTGAGTTCCATGACTGGAAGTGCTCAGGGCTTACAGCACTTTAAGTACATTTAACTGTTTTCTCTTTTATTTGTTCTTTCCTCCAGACAGATAGAAAAATAAGCCATCCTCATATATTTCTTTCATGTTTTTTTTTTCACCTGGTCTTCAGTTTTAGTGTAATTTTGCCTCTTCTTTAATACTCATATGAGTTAAATGCTTTATGTCTGTATTTCATGTGGGAAATACCTCCAAAGACACTCATTTAAATATAACAATTTCAGTGCATTGCCCTCGGAATAATGTAGAGTAAAACTACCCATCATTACATAAAATTTGTGCACACTTATCAGTGCAGTGGCTCATTTTCTAATCATCCAAAAGCCTTCAGACTCTCACCCATGAGTTACACAGTTATCAGTGCTCAGTTTCTAGTGGGATCACCAGGTCTACGTGTGTTGCCTGCCCTTGGCTCACCAGCTCCCCTCCTAGCCTTCCCTCAGAGCAATGCAGGGTGACTAAGTCACTTGGCTTATCACATTTAAGATAGTTCTTCAAGAGCAAGGTCACAGCTTTACACAGCTTTCTCTTCTGAAATATTGTTTTAAATGTGCCTTTTCAGCACTATATTGTGCATTTTGTCCTCAGAACAAGGGAGCTAAACTGGAACACGGAGAATGGAAAATGACTGCTATGTTTTGAGTTAACATTCATACCTGCTGGGACATGGCTTTGACACAGGGTCACGTGAAGGTAGTGCAAATGGTGCAGGAAAGCACTTTGCTGAGGTTGGAAAGAGAGGTCACAAGCTGAAAGAGAGGTTTCTGACCACCTGCCTGGACAAAGTGATTTCATCTGGGCTTTCTGCTGTTGGAATTGTCCCTGCATGGTTTAGCAACTGTTTGCAGCATCCTTTTTAAATTATTTCCGTTTGTGCACATGTTGTGAATAAAAACTAACTAGGAGAAAATAAGAAAGGATATCTTCTTTTCCAGAAAAGCTTGTAAACTATGGCTGATTCCTCCAAATCTTTTGCAGACCAGCAACCATATGTTGTAAATAACAAACAGTAATGATAAAACAGCTGAGAAAACTTAGGTAAGAACCATGTATTGAAAAAATAGAATTAAGGTCTGAGAGTTTTCATGGTGTGCAAAACCATGGACTTCATAGTTTTTACTATTCCATTTTTTACACCACTTTTCATTAAAAGTTAATTTATTCTTATGAAGGGTTGTATCTGCTGCTTATTACACGTATCTGTCTATTTTGTGAGCTTTAGTGGTGCCCTGAGTTTCGTGTTAAATTTTTAGGCAGTGCCACCATGATATTTGAAAACCAGTCTTCATTTCAAAAAAAACCACATAAAGGTTATTGGCCATTAACTGTACTTAGCAGAGGCCTTCTTCATCTCTGACAGACTTTGATTTCTTAGGCTTGCACTGTTTTTTCCTTTTAGGCATGTTGAAGTGGCCATATAATTTTTATACATATATATATATATGTATGTACATATTTATCTGATTTGGAGCTCCTTTCTTCCAGCATCCTCAGAGCTTACCAGCATCACTAGTAGAAGAGCAGAAATAAATTCAGCCTGTATTTTCTAAACGTATTGATAAATGAACAGCAGAACCTGCCTGGCATGCAGGCAGGCAGGTTAGGTATAAAGACCTGGTTTGACAGGATTTTTGAGTGTAAGTCAAGTGACTTGTAAGCAGAGGATAGACAAAATTTATAGCCTGCCTCAGTATTTTCCCCAATACTCACTTGGAAGGGACATCAGAGTTCCTGCTGTTCAGTTCAGGTGTTTTATAAATTTGCCTTCCTTCTTGCTATCAACATACTGGTGTGAAGAATTAGGATTGGGTGCCTGGGTGATGACAGAGTGAAAAGGATTGTTCTTCAAATGATGCTGAGATGGTATGCAATGCACATAACCCTTGTGAAACAGTCAGGTCAAAGCTAAAAAAAAGCTCAAAACCATTAGCTTTTTAAAAACATGTTTTGCTGCTTGCATGAAGGTATATTTTTTAACCTTGTGACTCAGATATAATTCATATCAAGGTTTTAGGAATTATCGTTACCTAGGATACCCTGGCCTCCATCAGTGCTGTGCCCACAATACACACAATCTTTGTATAAAATACCTAGAGCCACCCAAGTTATACTTCCAGAATTGGCAATAATATTAAATAGATAATATTAAAGGTAAACATTTCTGGCCTCATTTTCCCCTATGATTATCAGGGGGAATAAATTGTATTTCAGCTTCCTTAGTGCAGTAAGTGTTGGCTAAGGTGGATTTAGCTACTTGATTGTGTGATGATAGATAAAAATTAGAACTGTGGAAATTAAATACTAGGCACGTGATTAATATTTTTCCAGAAATCAGCAAGGCAGTTTATACAAACTAGAAGAAACAGCTGAAAAATTGGGGTTTGTGCATCAAGTTGACTTAAATAATACAGGATTTTGAAGCTTGTCCCATGTTCAATTACCTTTTTCTTGTTCTTTTCTCCTTATTTGGTGAGGCTTGCTTTATGTTACCAGGGGTCTACTGAGTAACATTGGTACAATATTCCCCACGGAAACTCCAGCATTGGTGTCCATTGTTCAGGAACATCATGTGTCCTATGTGGTCAATCCCACCAAGGGTGTTATTGTACCAATTGCTCTATGTTTATATAGATTTTTTTTTTTCCTTCCTAAAATTAATCTAAGGCATTTCAAGTACTTGGTCTCAAGGGCACAGCTGATTCATGTGGGAGTTTTTCAAAGGAAAAATGGTAGTAGTGTGCCCATATTCTGTTTTTCTGCTGTGGGAATAGGGCACTGAAAGAACTCCATGCCTTTGAAAATGCTTTTCCTTTAGATCCCAAATTTGTCTTGATTTTGATTGCTTAAATATTACCCATGAAATATTTGACAGTTATAGTCCTTGATGAAATTATGAATAAGATGAACTAAAAAAAAAAGTTCTTCTGTGTTTCTTTGCGTCATTGAATAGCTCTGATCTGATTTTTGAAATATATTTACAAATTCTTCTTGGAGATTCATGATATCATCACAGCTGTAGATTTAGAGGTCTGATGCAAAAGATGATGTGATTCTGTTAAAATAATTCGCCTGCCAAAATATTAAAGTTTTGTATTCTCTCCATCTGCTATATGCCTGAATACATTCCAGTATTTTATGTATGTTATGGACTTTGTTTTGAATTACGTTCTTTTGCTGCTTTTGTAAAACTTTTTGTTCATTTAAAAGAGTAGTATTTCTGTTGTCTGACATCATTTTAACATCATGTCATTTGTAGTTAATTGCCCACACAAATAGAAATGAAAGGAAACTTGAGATTCGAGAAAGTTATTTGGATTAATTAATCCCTGTTGAAACTTCATTGACCTATATATGTGTATATTTTAGGTCAATATAGCCCCCAATTTTTCTTCCTTCCTACATGTAACGAATCATTTCTTTACAGCCTGGATGTTTGCTTCCATGTGCTTTTCCTGTGAGCTCTATTAAGAATAACGCAGAGATGTTCCTTGGATTTAATTTTAAGAGTAATCTCTGGAAGACTATTGTAGGAATAGTCTCTAAAGATTATGGCTTAACAGTTGTTTTCAAAACACTAAACAGGTAGAAGGTGTAAGAAAGCTCCTTTACCATGCAATCAAATATTACACGAAATACATACATAGTTTGTACTCCAACACAGAATGTAAGGAATCATCTTTAGATGGCTACCAGCATAATGTGTCTCAGAGAAGCAGTGTTTCCTGGTCTAATCAGAAATGTTAGCAGAAATGATGAGGATCAACCATTTTATGGATTAGTGTATGGGCAGAAGGGATTTTTGGGTCTTTCTTATAAAAGAAGTCATCCAGTGATTCTGTTGAAAAGATTTGGTTTGAACACTTTCAGAGAAATATTGCACTGAAACATGAACAGATGACTTCAGAATGACTGCAGTAAATTCAATTATGCTTCAACCTACAATAATCTTAAATGAGATTTTATTAAATGTTAATAACTTTGGGGACTACATTGGTTTCTACTTAGATCTTTCAAGTAAGAGTTACTCTGTGCAACAGGATGCCTGCAATATAAAGAAGGTGGAGTGTGTACCAAAGTATGTTTCTAAGGGCTTAAAACCATTTGAGATTCATTAATTTTCTGGATTTGAGTTAGCATGGTTCCATGAATAGGCACAAGGCCTGGAGAGTGGGATTAGGAAGATTTCCAGAGGCTCTGAAGTTATGTCAAGCAAAACTGTCATGCCAAGCAGCTAAGTCAACTGAATAGGGAAAAGCCTTGAAAGTGCTTTATCAGTGCATAATGTTTGTAAATTTTATTCAATTAATTTACAGCTGCAAGGCTCATGAGGCTGAAATTTCGGTTTTGTAAAGTTTTGATAAAGGAGCAGCCAAAAACAAATAAAAAAGTTTGATTAGCTCTGGATGTATTTAAACAAGTTGGCCGGGGAACAAAATTACAAGCAAGCATTGTGGAAGAAGATGCATCTAGTCTTAGGAGTTATTGTAGCTGACTGGACTGGTAGCAGGATGCCTGCCAGCACCGTGCATGAAGTGCCTGCAGGTGTGCTTCCCATTTGCTTTCCCTTCTGCCAACAGGTGCCTCAAATTAAAGTCACGTTGCAAAGAAAAGCTTCTGGAAGCTAGTGCCACCAAAAATACTTAACAAATAAAGGTTTTGCTAAATTGCTGTTATTTCTGTGACTAGGTTAAATGGGATTTACTTCAGACAATAAGCAATAGTGAAACACAGGATGTGCCAGAGGACAGCCAGGTTACTAAAATACAAGCTTTACACAAAGTATTAGTGCTTCAGTTGCAGGCTTGAAGATGACTAACTCCTGAATAGATGCCATGCCACTGCTTATTCATTGTTTTTTTTTCTTAGGAGGATCAGGGAAACCCTCAACTTTTCCAAGACCCCTTTGGATATATCTTGGGAAGATCAGAATTGGGGTTGTCGCCCCACTTCTCTGTTTCTTGTGGGTGAATTAGAAGTGATGTTGCCCATTGGTTATCTTACTTTTGTTCCTCACATGGGGCCAGGATAGATCAGAGTTTTGGAGCCAAGCTCTTGTATATACGAGTCCTCTCTCTCATATGCAGCATGTGTCACTGAGGTAGCAGTTTCTATTCCTCTTAGTCACGTGTATTCATTATTTCATGTCCGCATTAGTGAAAAGAGCAGTATTTTGGTTGTTTTCTTACATGCATTGTTAATTTTTAGACTTGAGTTCCCATTTCTCAGTATTGTTTCTTAAAATAAGATTAGCAAAGTGGATTATCCAGACAGCTATTTCACTTCCAGTCATTGTGAAGTTTATATTTTATTGGAAACCTTCTGGCAGTGCATCTACAATGAAAAGGGAAATTCCATTAAAGTTGAATTTTGACATGGGAACCTATCCACTTTTCCTGAAATATTTTTATTTACTTTGGGAAAATCTAAACAAAATACTTCCATTTTAGTCAGGTCGCTTTAAAAGCAAACATCTCAGTTTTAACAGGATATTTAAGGGGGTGAGTGGTATAGATTTGATGTATTCCTGTCACATCAAAGTTGTGGCAGACATAGAGAATGCTGATCTGCCTGGAAACAGTAGCTTTAACCCAGTCAGATGCTCAGCACACATCTGGGGAAAATGTAAACTGTCTTTTCTGGAAACAGATCAGAGTCTTGAGGGGAGAAATCTGCTGCATCTGTCATTGAAGTCTTGCGATTTAAAGAGAGACCTAAGGACAACAGGAGGTTGCTGAAGGTGTTGGTTGTGGTGTTTGCTAGTTTCTACAAAGGGCACAACTGCCTGTGTAGTTACCAAAGTAACTTCGATAGTATCCAAATGGCAGTGAATTGCTTTCAGAACTTGGATTAGTTTCTGAAATTACAGTAACTGTATCAGATTAGGATCTTTCCTGCAATGCTGTTGGTCTGGAAGAACTTGAAGGCTTTGTAAGTGTAAATCGTGCCGTGCGCTATTGTCATTTGACTTTGAACTTACTGTTCATGGTTGGTTGCTAAATGTGTTTTGCAATCTCTTTTCCATAACTGTTTGAAAAGAAGCAAGTCTTCCTTTCTTAAGTAATGTTTCCTTCAGAAACTCTGTTGACAGTTTTAGGATTGGAGAAAAAAAGCTTTCAGTGAGATTTCCTTCTGATCTTAGAGGATACTGGGACTGAGCAGCCAGAATTTCTGGTGAGGTTTGCATGCCTTCCAGTGAGTCTTTTACACTGTGACAGCTGGTGATGGGAATCTTGGTTTTTACTGGGAGTATTTATGCAAAGTCTTGAAGGATATTTTTTAAGGTTCTACTGAAACCATTAATTTTTCCCATGTCCTGTACCCAAGTTCATGATTGTGAAACATAGTGTATGGATGAACATTCATTTGTGCCCAGCTGCATAATTCCTTTAGATTTCATGGTTTATGAGTAGTCCTTAAAATTTAAAAAGTACAGAAGGAAACCTTTTTATCACAATACTGCTTCTGATATTATTTTTTTTTTTTTTTTTCAGTATAATAGCAATAGTTCCCCTAGAAGGAAATACATATGTAATTTATGATCTTCACCACAGACTGGGTTTTGGCTATGTTTTTAGAAACATACTCTCAACTTCATAGAAGTTGGTAATGTTTTTTGATTCCTCTCTGCAGTATAGAACAGATATCAGAATTTTGTTATCTTAATGGTTTGGCATGACCATTTTTAGGTTTATGTGCTATTTGCAGAGGTGAATTCTGGTTTTCCATATTTCCCCCTTCAAATCCCTCTGTGGTTTGTTCCTAAATAATGTAGAAGTTGGCAGAGCTCTATCTTAAAACTGAAAATTTAAAGTTTTGGTACAGTGTGACAGCTTATCTGTTGCTTTCCACTGTCACTGATAAGAGCAAAACAATCTTGAAGTGCTACAAAATTGCACACTTAAAATCAAGTGCTGTGTTTATGTGGAGCTATACCTGAAGTTAAACATCTACAGTATCAAACTCTGGACAAGACTCAGACTTTTCTGTCCTAACATTGCATGACAAAACAAGGTAGAAGCTTTCTCTGAAGTCTCTGAAAAAATTTGGTTAGGTATTCATGAATGTATATGTAAAGATATAGATAGTTTGTGCACTTTAAAAACAGGCTCCTAAAGCCCTGTTTCCATTGGGTGTTTAGATGATCATAGTTTGTATCTAACTCAAGTTGACAGTAAGTTTCTTGAAAGGTAGTCGTGACATATCATCTCCTTAATCACAGCACTAATTGCAGATAGTTTTTCAATGTATTGTGGTCAGCCTGTTTATATCTGTGTCAGAAAAATAAATTATGTTTCTGTATAGGATTCTTTAATGATGGCAGAAGAAATAAAGCAAAACTCTGCTGTAACTTGCATCTATTATTAAGAATCTTAGAGTATTAAAAGCATTAGGATAATAACTTGTTACAATAAACCTATGACCAACCTAATTGCTCTCCTCTTAAAGGGGAGAAAGTCTTGATTTATCAATTATGATATTATATGACATACAGTGATGCTATGAAATGAATAATAACTTTAAAAACAAAGATACTTAAAGAAGCATATAATGAACTGTTTGAAATACTAGGAGTCATGGGAAAGAGAGACTTGTTCTCATAAACAGTGATTTGGACAGGACTTAAATGAGACCATTTTATAGCAGAAACACTAGAATATTCTATACATTATACTTAAAATACTATGAGATGAAAAATCTTCTATACCTATACAACATACCTGCTTTCTGATAGCAGCTGTAATTTGTTTGTGTCTGATTTTTGCAGTTAGTCTATTTTTAAGTCTTTTGCATTGTTCCCTATATTACAAAATTCTCATATACTGTTAGCTTTTATTTTGGTGTAAGAAAAGTAAAAACTACTTCTATAAAGTCTAATCTAGAGACTTGGAAAGCATTTCTGGACTTTTAATTTGATTGTATTTGTCTAGCATTCAGTGTGGCTTAAAAAATTAAAGTTGAGAGGAGAGGGAGTACTGTTCTTCGTGAATTATCTTGAGCTCTGTGTCCTGGTGAGTTTTAATTCAGTTGGAAGAGACCAATCTTATGGCTGAGGACTCCTAGTCATATGCAGTTCCTCTCAGTCTTAGGAGCAGCAAATCTTTGAAACATGCTTTTGCTTTGAACTTTAAAGGCTAGGAGATGCAGATATGTTCAAACAGGTACTGGTTTTTGCTCTGCCTTTATCCTTTTGGAGAACATGTACTCCAGTTCCCTGTAGCCTCTGTGCTGCTCTTAGGACTGCTTTTTGCCTGGGTCTGACCCTCAAACCATCCAGATACCAGGGGAATGTCAAAAAGCCACCATTTGTTCCAGCCCACCGTTTGTGTCCCTGGTGCATTGCTTGTCAATGCTGGCCTGCGCCATTTTCACCGACAGCTGTGCTTGGAAGTATTGGCAACTGTTAGAGCTGTGGTCGAAAACAGTTTATTTATAAGAAGATAATAGAGGTGGAAATTGGACACAAACACTGCTGACACCTTCATTTAGGCATAAGAGCCCCAAGAACGTTATTTGATGGAGGCTGACTTTCAAAACACACTTGCTAATTGAGGGAGTGCTTAGCGGTGAAGCTTCCCATTTAAGAAATGTCCATCTTAGGGGAAGGCAATATGATAACAAAACAAGTAGCCAGGCTGATGTTGTTTCAGAAAACTGGTTTATTGATTAATAATGGTAATTCTGTGAATGCTGTTAAACAACACTGGGCCAAAAGCAGTATTTGATAAAGCTGTTCTTCCCAGAGAGGACTGACATATGAGGTTGAGGTGTGATGGTTGTAACTGGTTGACTTACAGCTAAATTTTCACCCTATTTTGTAGCTTCTGTTTAAAGCATATTGAATTTTTAATAAGATTTCAGGAAGTTACTGTATTTGCAGCCATCCTTTTACTTTTTGTAATCTACTAATATGCTCTTAAAAAAAATAGCTGTCCACAAATGGTAGATAATGTGAGGGAGATATGGTTGCCTGCAAATGTTCTTCTAGAGAAATTTAACTCTGCGTTTCAGAGAGTCTGAATGAAAACAAGATTAGTTATGGTCAAGGGTGTATTTATGAATACAGAGATCTTCCTGCTACAGGGGCATTTGACAAGAACCAGAAAAGGCTTGTGAAGAACTAAACATACAGCAAGATTGTTTATATCTCCATGACTATTTACCTTTCTATGCAAAAATCTCTGCATTTTCAGTCTTTATTCTTCTTGGTTTTATGTAGCTTAATCCAGGATTGCCTATGGTAATTTACTATCTCTTTATAGTGCAAATGTTTTAGTCTCTGTTTCCCATGAGACAAGTTTCCTTTACTGAGTTATTTTCTTACCTCTGTGCAGTCTTTGCCCTGCCTCAGGTGGGAACTAAGGCAACAGATACACTCGTATACTTTCCATGTCTGCCTGCAATATTTTTCTGTTACATCGCAGAGAAACTTTGGCTTGGAGTAGTAGTGTAATCTTGCAGTAGTTTATCTTGGAAAGAGGGAAGGAAAGATTAACAAAAGCTTTATTCTTAACATTATTCTCTAAGTGATCTAGATTTGCTGGCGTCTATCTCAGCATTGCTAGTTGCATCCTAACTACACTAAAATCTTTGGCTTCTTTTCAAAATACATTTTGTCTCCCCAAGATGAAATTGCTTACAATACTTCCTAAGAGATATCAACCAGAATCTTATCTCTGAAAGGCAACTTGGAATAAAGGTTGTCTTTGTAGTGCAACAGTGACAAGATGCTGCAGAATTTGTCTGCGTTCAGTCCATCAGAGAGGATTTTCAGTTCATTGTGGGAGAGAGAAAAGTGCACAGTCTTTGGTGGATCTTCCTGTTACTAACTGATCTGCAAAGTATATTACTTATAATGATGAATTGGACTCCTTTCCATTTAATAATTTGATTAAAGAAAAAAGTATCTGCTAAGACCAGAGAGTAAAGCATATAGTTCTTCACAAAGCAGTGTGTTCATGTGACAAACTCATCAGCCACCAAGCTGTACGATGAAGGTGCCTGCAACTTGCCATTTTCCGTATGCTCCTCGGATCATGCATGATGTGGAGAATGTGTGCTGTATGTCATGCTCTTACTCTATGTCCCTGGATCACACTTAAAAGGCATTGTAATGGGTGTGCTAGAAAGAAGGCTAGGTTGGCATTCAAGAGGTTAATTAGAATGGGAGAGAGCAATTAAAGGGACATGGGGAAGTCTTCATAAAACTGTAATTGTACACTCTTCATTAAAAGATCTCATTAAATGAGGCCGAGGATTTTTTTGTTGTTGAAATTCTGAACCTTCCATTAAGACTGTCTAATCAGCTTTGTGAAAGAAGAGTTATTACAATACCATAATTTTTGAAACCTTTTGTCGTTCTCAAGATACTGCTAGGTATGTGTTATGTGGGTGTGTTTTCCATGGCCTCAAAATGGGGAAATAGAAGAATATTGCTTGGCTATGAATGCCACGATTCCATTATTTTTATTTGCCCAACCTATGAGATGAACATTTAGCTCTTAGTTTCAGTAATTGCACTGTTGTATTATGTATATTGTGTAGTAATGTGGCTACACGTGCAGAATACAAATTAATACCTCAACAGCAAGTAACAGATGGATGCCTTCCATGAGAGAACTTTGTTGTCCATTTATTGATCACAATAGTTTACGTTAGCAGAGACATACCATAACTAGTGGTGCCAAAATAAACATCAGTTTGAATAGTGGTCCAGTGAGAACAGGTTCTTGCTGGTTTACTTGGTAAGTGCAGTCATGTCAACTGCTAGACTGACTGTTTGGTTGAACTTAAACAGAGTACAGGGACTCGGAGAGAAAAAAAAGGAAAATGATTAATATTGCGCTTGTGTTGGTGTAAAGTACCTTAAATATTGTGAAGATGTAAATTATTTAAATCACAACAAATAAGTCCTGGCAAGGAAAAAGTTCAAAAAGAGACAGGGTAAAATGCTGCTGGTTTAAAACCAACCGAACAAGAAGTAATAGCTTTGCCTAATGTGATGCCATTCATATTCTCTCTATATATCGTGTCAATGATTTCTGTTGTTTTTCTTTTCTATCTCTGAATGAAAAACTGACAGAACAGCAGGAGCACATGTGGAGAGAGGACAGCAAAACTCAGTGTGCACAAAATATTGTTGGCTTACAAAGTGAGCAAAATGAAAGCAGAAGGAAAAGGTTCGTATCTCTCTACTTCCCTTAGCATGACCCCGGGTACTGTGTGCTGTAGCAGTACATGCCAACACATTGATTAGATTATGAATGATTTTTGAAGTTATTGGTGTCCTTCCAAAATATTTTTAAGGGATTTACATGTGTGAGTGTATGACACACCTCACATATATGTTTACGCTTTCATTTTGGCTCACTTTCTGTTTTGCACTGTAGCTCCAGGTCTCCAGTTGTCCAGTGTTGGTTGTCTTCTGGCCTCCTTTTTGGCAAAAAACCAGCTTGTTCTCTGTTAGAGGAAACTCTGGCTGCTGAACACAGATATATTGACATATTTTCCACATATCCACTGGGGCCTGCTTTCTACAGAGCAGTGTAAATATAACCAACCTGGAACAGCATGGATGCAAGCCAATATATGCCATTTGCTGCCAGTTTTTCTTGTATACTGCAAAAGCAGTCTACGAGCATCCACAGTATACCCCCCACAGCATTGCTCTGATTAGTCATAGTAATAAGAGTCCATTTTTCTTAAATGGCCCTTCAGTGAAGGACTAATTAAGGATTTGGGAATCCACATTGTGTAGCTTGAGTTTTCTATTACCAACATATGTAATTTATTGAAAAAATACATGGATGGGAGAACTGAAAGATACAGTACATTTTAAAAGTGACAAGGAAGGTTGTAGTTTTTACTCTTAATCAAAATCCTAGACATAATCAAGGAAGGACACTGTAGGAAATGTGGCTTTTCCCCCTGCTGTCTGTAGGAGATTTTGAATGCCTTGCCTATGTTTGCTCTTGCTCTGGAAGTCCAGCAGATACAATTACCCTTCTTTGTGCCATAGTGGCTACACTGGCTGCATTTGTATCCTCAGGGTTTTGGGAATGTGGGAGATTGCAGGGGAAAAGATGTGGCCCAGAAGTATAGAAAATGTTTTCTTTCCTCTTTTAGCATTTATACCCATTGTCTATTTTATTTAAGTAAATTACTGAAGAAACTACGTATATACAGACTTACCCAGACCAGCCAAATGTACTAGAAAGCAGCTGTGGCAAATTCAAACAAAAGGCATAGCATATCAATTCTTGCCCCTTCCTGTGGACTTGGCTGCTTTTTTAGGGTTGAATCCTGTAGTTCCTGTCAGGATTAGAAAGGTTCCAAAGATCATTAACACAGTGCCTTACTTTTATTCCCTTCCGAGTAGGGGGAGCACAGGACATCCATCTGCCACATTGGGTGCTGTGCTGCAGGTCATATGTAGAAATAATAAGAACCACTGCTTGTGACAGCCTGTGTAGGGGTTTTTTTGGGGGGGGGGGGGGAGGTTGGGTGTGGAGTGGTGGCAGCTTTTTTTTCTGTTGAAGTGTGTCAGGAAACTCAAAGAAAATGCAAAAGTTTGCATAATTTAGCATATGGAGAAGATACCCAGAATTCATGCTAATTTGTAGGTCACATCTGTGGAAGGAAAATACAAAGCCCAGGCTTTGTGGTTTTCATCATCACTACCTGTTGTTGTGAATTATGCTCCTAAGTGACTGAATTTAACTTTAGAAATGTGATTTACATTGCATGTACTGTTTGGCCCTTCTTTATCTTCTGCTGAGGAAGAAACAAACAGCCACTCCATCCTTAAACAGAGACCTTGAATAGGGGAGCCAGAGGCATGCAGCACATAAAAATTGGATGATTGTAATAAACAAAACTTGGTACTTTTCTTTTTTTCCTGAATGCCCTTGCCAGACCCTCTTTCCTGATATTTTCCAAGCTAATTAGCATCTTGTGATAATCATTTCATTTCAGGGTGATAGCAAAGCTTGATTTGTGCTGTTAATTACTTACCATAAATTTTCCCATCATTCAATGGACAGTATATGTATCTATACTGTTACTGAACAGAAAAAAGCCCTGCTAGATGAAGTGGAAAAAACCCCAAGCATGTCTTCTCTCAATAATTTATTTTTTTTAAGCAAATAAGGCTGGATTATGACTTATTTAATTTTAACTGTAAATGCTGATTCAAATTGATTCTAAAATCTAGCAAAATCATAAAGGCAATATGCAACTTGAAGAAGTGTTTCCAAATTAATTTCTGGAATCTTTTTGGATGCAATTAGGATTTAAAAATATTAAAATGTTGGCTCAGATAATGAATTTTTAGTTAATTATTAGCCAGAAAAACAATTCTAAAACAATGAGATCTTTATAATATAACCTTTTAATTATATATAATAGAAATAATTGAGGAGACAGCATAATGTAGTTATGCAATGAATTCTGAAATATATGAAGGTCTGAAAGCTGATGAGATGACAAGCTGGATTAAACTGCTTTGTAAGCACAAATTGACTATGGAGTGCAGATGACAGTGTATTTAATTGTGGGTTTTGAGTGGGACTCATACTTACCTGCACTTTTGCTTTCTGATGGATGAAAACGTAGCAATTTGTGAATATCCCTGCTTTGTAAAGGTCCATCTGATGAAAATGGAGGAGTTGGGTATAACTGAGGAATGGAGGAAGGTTGCCAAAGTGATTTTTGTTAGTGGTATCATTACAAAACTTACAGAGGCTTCTACTGAAGTGTCACCAGGATAGTTACTGAAGCATGTTTATTTTGGGCTGTGTAGCTGTGGAAGTTTGTCAGTAGCACTCAGAAGTGGGGAGCCAGCTCTTGTGCTTTCTTCTCAGTGATTTGCAATGTTGTCATCCAGCTCCAAACCTGAGGCCTGTCTATAGTTCGCACTTGCTTAACACATCAGCAAGCTCCCTCCTTAGGGACAAAACCACCTCAGATTCCAGAGAGGTGCAGGTGGGGATGTGTCTCCTCTCTCCCTACCTCCTATCAGTGCGAAGTGCACAGGATGCAACACTGAGGAGTGTGCTTGCTAAGGGGAGGACTTGGCCATTCATCTATGGCCTGCCACTTTGAACACTGTCACCAAGAGCTCACAGCATGATGCGGTACCCATTCAGACTGGTGAAAGCTCCTTTCTTAATTTGAGATACCTTTGAACGGGAGGCACTTGTTTTTTACAGGTAGACTCAGTATTGCACTATCTGCTTCTGATTTTCTCTAACCCAGTAAAAGATACATGTAACCAGAATTGTTTATCTGTGTACCTTGCAAATATCAAAGTAAAGTAAGTAATAGCACAGCATTCAAACTTGTCAAAAGCCAAAGCAAAGTCTGTCTGCGGAAGCAGATTTTGCCTTCCTGATCAATGTGAGAATGCAGTAAAGGTGGACACCACCCTTTATGTACAGCTGTTGTGCTAGAGCAAGGCAAGCTATTCCTAACACTCATTCCCTGAACTGGGCTTTGTGATTGTGACAGGAAGGGTGCCACTGCCTTGATAGGTGCCAGAAGTGTCCCTTAAAGAGCTGTCTAGGTCCTGCTGGGCTCTCTGTGGCTGGTGGAGCTCATGATACCTGTTCTGAGGGAAGGTGGGAAACCCTGGGCAAGGGGATAGTGCCTCAGGAATCCTGCAGGAAGCAAACTTGAGATGAGTGGTTGATTTGGATCATTTTGCTATTACTTGTCTGATTCAGCAAAAAATAGTTGAAGAAAGAGGAGAAAGTGAGACTTCAGCAGTACTTCTTAAGAGTGTTGTAGCTACTGAACATTAGTAAAGGATACATGATGAAATTTGCAGGTGCTAAATTCAAAGCAAAACAAAGAAGCCAGTTCTCTGCACAATATGTTAATCAGTGGAAATCCTTGCCACAGGACATTGTGGATATTAAATGGTTACTCAAAATTCTTGAGAGTATTCTCTTAAGAATTAAGAAATGCCCAAAGTAAAGCTCTGGCTGTAAATGTTTGAAGAATAGGAGAGCACTTGGAGGAGGTGTAGTTTGTCCTCTTCATATGCTCGTTCCCAAGGCTTTCACTTAGCCAAATTCCTCATGGCTCTACTCTTGTGGTTTTGTTGAATGCCTTGCCTGCTGGATTGCTCACAAACTTTCTTCTGTAGTTATGTGCTTATAGCGTTGTCTATGTATTCAATGGTTTCTAGCCCTGAGCAGGTGGCTGGTTTTTATTTCTTTCAAGTAGGATAATTTCAGGAAGTCATTTCCAGATAAACTGTTGCAGAAACTAAAGTTTGAGAGTTAGCAGAAGCTAAAGTTAGAGAACCTGCTATCAGCAAATGTTCTAGAGGAGTAAAGGAATTAGGAGAACACAAAAGCACTTTTTTTTTTTTTTCAGGTGCTAATTGGAAGAGGAAAGCTGGGACAGAGCAGGCTCAAGGGCTCTTGACATTCCTTTCCTTCCACAAATGCTCTTATGCAATTGTTGATTTATGCTCGTCACAGTCTTACCCTCAACATAAAACCAAAGAGAATTTGCAAATGATAATCAAACTAGAAAGCATTTTTGAAGTATTCTAAATATTTCCAAAGATATTTTGGCCATGTCCTATCACTTAAAAATAGACCTTAATTTCAGGCTGTATTATGATATAATTATGTCAGAAATAGTTGCAGAAAGAAAACAGAGATTGTTACTGCCTGTGGCCAGCTATTAATTTCACATTCCTCAGTTCTATGGGGAGTTTGTTTTAATGATATTTTACCTAATTTATCAATCATCTCCATCAATTTCACTTACTCTTATTAGTTTATATTAAATGTTTTTGAGGAGAAAGTTCTCTTTGCATTCTATTCACATCTTGTGAACTGAGCTATCCGAAAGGACACACCCTCTATGTCTTAGCTGGAATAATTTTAAAAGCATTTTGATGGTTACTTACCACCCTTCCTTTCCAAACAAACCAGGTTTTTCCCAGCTTGTGGTAAACAGGCAAGACGACCACTGTAGTAATGATTGTCACTCCAGTACCTTAATTTATGGAATTATTTAGTTATTAGTAGTACAATTAGTAGTATTCAATACAAGTGAATAATTCTCCTCTTAAAAAGAAACCCACTCACACTGTAAAAATAGGTTTAAAACTACCCTAGCAGAAATCTCTTAAAATGAAGAGATTTTGTATCTTTTTAGTCCTTGTTATATGTTTAGGCTAGTGACTGAAGTTGACATCCAGACTGATTCATTTTACCTTTTCTTCTGACACAGTGAAGGTAAAATGAATAGCACCATAGATTAAAATGTTCTGTGGCCAGAGGTAGAGCCAAGATTTTCAATGATAGCTTTTATAATATTGGACAACAAACCACAACAATAATTGCTATGTCAGGCCCATGGATGTGTGTCTGAGTTATAATGCATCTTTGAAAAGATAACTAGCTTTGATTTAAAGGCATCAGGCAATAGCAGAGCCTCAGCATTTCAGTGTGGTGTTGCAGCGATTAAATTTATAGGGTGAATTTGGTTAGCTTCAGCTTCCACTGATGTAAATGGTTACAAGTTTGTCCGAGAAAACAGAAAAAATCTCTTCCACACTAAGACTTCGCACTAGTTGCATCCTTATCATATCTTAAATAAACTAAATAGACTGTTTGAAGTAGGTGCTTCCAACATGAGTAGTTCAATTAAGATCATTGAAGCTTGCTATGGGGAAAAGATACACACCTTGTTGGTTTGTAAGTCAGTGCTTGCCTGATGGTGACTGAAAAATAAGTGCAACTTGAGTTCTATTTTGTTAGCCATTTCCATGAGTAAGGAATGACCTCAAAGTTGCAAGTGTGAATTAATGGTGCCAAACACCTGTAAGAGAGGAAAGGAGCTGCCCAAAACAACAATTATCCTCTAGATTTTCTGGTGCTGGAGCTATCAGCAGCTGTTTTCAGCAAAATAGGGGATGGCCATACTACAGGACCCATTTTTTTTGCCACTGTGAAAATGTGAAACTGAAAGATGCATGAAAATTTTCTCTCTGGATGTTGACCAAAGTTAATATTGCTCTCTGTGGACCTCCTGTGTGATCTGCTTATTTTTCAGTTTCCTAGCTGATCTAATTCCTTTTGCACTGCTTATCCAGACCCTATTTACTGTCCTCATAGTCTGCCCAGTGACAGTATAGCAGAGCACAAAAGGTGAAAACATGTCTTTTGGCATCTATATGCTTAGCCCTCTTATCCTCATGTCCTAGAAACAAACTGGAGAATTTGCCTATTAGGCTTTCCCCAAGTCAGGACTGGCAACAGCTATGCTCTTTCTGCAGCAGCTGATTTTCCCTTATGCTAGGTGAGTCCTATTCCTTCACTGTGGTATATTTCTAAAGCAAGGTGGATGATGCACCTTCTGATGTCCTAGCTCGCATCCTAGCAAGCAGTACTTGCTCCCACAAGCAGATCTACTGATGTCAGTGGCAACACACTGTAAAAAGAGATGGCTATTTAGCTACTCTTATCTACTTGTTTATAGTCATTATCTAATGCAGCTAACTTTGAGGGATTACTCTTGATGTTACCTTTAGGGATATTAGATTTGATCTGTGACTGAGAAGCACTGCAGACAGTTTTGGTTTGGCCTTGATCTTGATCTAAGGAAAGAGGTTTTTAGATTTCCAATTGTTGTTTGAAAAAAATGCTGCCAATTTTTCAGTAAATACTACTGTTCATATTGCACAGGCAATAAGTCACAGTCAGATTTTTGGATCTGTGAAGGCGTATTCTGTTTTGAACTTTTGAAGTGTAATCAATTTGAGGGTCACAGTGATTCAATCTCAATCAACTTTCATGTTTATCACAGAATCACTGGTAAATTTGTTTAATCTATACTGGAATGAGGAAGGAGAGAAAGCAATCTGCTGAAGATGTCATGAAGGGTACAAATGTTGGGAGTGGATGATATTCCCTCTCACTAACCAGTTGGCTTGAGGGAGGATAAGTAGCTGTCCCTCTGTTTTGCAGGTCCTTTTAGTGGCCCAAGTGCCTTTCTGTGAATGGGCCAGTGTATCTGTGCTTTTGAGCTGTATCACCTCCCTGCTGCCTGCTGCATGGAAGGGAAGAAGTGGCTCTTTAGTGTTAGTTCAGCCGGATAGACTGTCACTACAAACCGCTTCAGCAAAAGTCAGCATTGACCTGTGACTTCATCTATATTTTCATCCAGTTAAGTTCACTGAGTCGTATCTTGATTTTCCTGTACAATGTGTAGAATAATGTGCATGGCGTAGAAGTTAGGGCACATCTAGTGAAATCAGGTGTCTGCAGATACTGCTGCAGTGTCAATAAATTCTGTAATTTAAGAAGACTGTACTCTGCTTGATCTGTACTTGCTCAGATCAGCTCTTTGTGAAACATTTTTGTTTACTGTCTTCCCAAATGATATATTTAATTTATGTGTACTCAGTGGAATCTTGATTTGTGTGAATGTTTATCCCACAGGCAGTGTTAAGTATCTTGCAAGCAGATCTGTCTGTCCTCTTCGTGGTGTTCATTTCTCTACATAGCCCACTCAAGGCTGGGTCTCAGCAAAGGAAATAATGAAAATGCACAGTCCTTCAACAGTGTAGAAGCTGTTTATCTTCAGATTTGCATTTCTTTTTCTGGTTTTTGTGGCGCACTGAAGAAAACAGATCAAAGTGACAGATCCTGTAATTTCATTACCTTTCTGTTCCACAAATTCTGTTTGTGCCTGTTCTCAATAGAATAGCATCAGGAGAAAACAGAGATTTGAAAAATCTTTGAAGTTTGGAACATATGGGAGGAAGAACAGTCTTGTGACAGTAGACTTTGCTTGAAAGCTAAACTGGTAATTTAATATACAGACTGCATTATGGAAACCACTCATGTTTAAAAGCATCGACAAAGCATCAATTCTTGAAAAACAAACTCTGTCTTAGATTTGTACAAACTCTTTGTTCTTGTGTTAGCAGTGAATGAGCATGGAGCATGGAGTCTCTATTCAAGACCATAGTGTTTCCCAAGCCTAACTGAATTGTTTTGTTTATTTTGGGAGGAGGAGAGGGGTAAAGGATCTTTGCAGAATCCGTTCTTCATTTAAAAAAAAAAAAAAAAAAAAGGCAGCCTTTCTACTCAGAATGAACACATATTGCTGAGGGGCCTATTTTTCTCAGAGGAAGAAAACAAGGGATAGTGTTGAAAGCTGAGGAGCCCACTCCCATCCAAATGTCCAATAAGATTTTAATATAACCATTTTTATGCTAGAACCATCTTTTGTTCCTTAGTGCTTTGCATTCTCTCCAGTTACAAACTTCATATAAAGCAGCTGAGAAATTATGCCAGGCCAAAATCTAAACTCTAAGTTACATCCTTTTGAGCACGTTTAAATGATATATACAGAGAAGATGGCTCCCAGTTCAGGTACATAATGTCATGTCTTTCTAAGATGAAAATTGCTAATTTTACTGAGTTCTTATAAAGCACAGCAGAGTACACAGTACAATGAGGGATCCTGTAAGGAGTTTGGTGTGCTTTTAATTCTCCTTGAAATCAAGAATGGACATTGAAGATCATATTTTTGGCTGAGTCTGAATTTTCTTGGAAGATCTTTAAATTTGTGATGGGATTGTTATTCCCAAATTTTTGAAATTTTTACTTTGGTTTCTCTGAAAAACAATTTAAATATCATTCATAAAATAGTGTATTGTTTTCTCTGTAATTACTGAAGCATGAATTTGTAGACTAAAATTCCAGATTTATATTTTTAAATTCCTGAATTTTATTGTTTCTCCTGAATAATTTTCCAGAGTAGGTATAGACCAAGTTGTAAAAATAATGAATGTAACTTCAGTTTGTATAGGAATAGGTGAATGAGCTCCAAAAAATCCCACACATGGCAGTTTGCGATTTCTAATAACCTTCAAAAATAAGTCTTCATGGATCAATATTTGTTCTGATGCAAAATGTGTGATGCAGTTGATTTATTCTGCCAGTTTCACTGAAACTGAATAGCCTACATTCGTTCTTAAAGCTCAAAGAAAACGTAACTGAAAAGGAGGAATAAGTTAAAAGAAGAATTTGAAAGTAATCCTTCACTAGCTAGCATTAAGTCCTCTGTTTGATTCAGGGTAAAAATTTATATTCAGCTCTGAGTCATTGAATGAGAGCTCTGTATGTCCAGGAAAACCTTGAAACATTTGATCGATGAGCAGAGTGGTCCAGAATGTAATTTTCCATGCATGCTGCTTTTAAATTTAGGAAAAAGTAAACATTTTAGTTTTGAAAATTTTAAAGCTGAAAATGGACTCAACATGGTAAATGTGATCCTTATTCTGATCCTATTTCAGATTACATGAAAGTTAACTTTAATACCAGTGCTTTAACTGGTGATATGTTTTGAAAAGAACTGTTTATGGCCAGTATGTTTTCCTATTTTAGTGCTTCTGAACATAATTGTATGACTTACTGCAATAAGGAAATTAGATGTTTACTACTATCGAATAACAAAACTAAATTTCATCTGCTTTTCCTAATAGTGCAGAATTCCCTCTCCCTATGCCATAGGAAAATCTAGTTCCGTTGATTAATATATCTCTGAAAAGAAATATTAATAAAATCAGGTTGTGATTCACTTAGGATTTAGAGTGATCTTCAGTCCTTTTCCCTCTGTGCTCCCAGGCCTTAACCTCTTTTCACCTAAAGGATATTATCATGTTTAGAGCAGGCAGGTCACCTCTCTTCACCTTCTCCCTGGCAGTATGTCACCTCAGTGGATATAGAAGCAATGCAGGGGTGGCCATAAAGTATCCAAAATGCTCATGAAAGTACCTGTGCTTTTAACCAGAGGCTTAATCTAGAAAAAGATGGGACTTGTACCTTTGTCTGTGGAAAAGCAGAGTCCAACCCCAGTGCCTGTGGGATAACAAGGTCATTGCCTCCTTTGTGGCGGGTCAGTCAGGTACAGGCAGTGCTTTCATACTATTTTGAAGATCTAAGTAGGATTAAAATCATCCTGTATTTCCTGTACCTTATGTTCTGCCTTCACAAGGTGTATGAAGGTTTGGGACCTGCTCCTTGTCTTACTTGAGTGAGTCCCTGGTTCTCTTTTCTGGGGCTGGATGAATAGACTTGCTCTGGCTCCTTCATTCTTATCTCAGGTTGTCAGCTGGCCAAGCTTCTCAGTGTCATCTCCCATACTGCATTAGACCTCTTCCTCCTTTATTATTCCTGTTATTATATGAAGATTCGTATTATTATATGAAATTTCATATTATTATAAAAATGTCAGTCTCCATTCCTTGTGATTCCCTACGTGTATTTTAGATTTTTCTCTATACAAACCTTGTCTGTCTCCTTGATATGTTCCCTATGTCTGCTTCCAAAGACTGTGTTCTGGAAAGAAGTGACACTGCTGCTTGTTAGTGGTAGGCCTGCCTCTTCATGCATACTGTAGACACTTGACATGGTGTAACGATCAACACCACAGCATCAGTTTGCTTTCTCAGCTTGTTGGTTGCTTCAGAAGTTTATAAAATGGAGGAATCCACCTTACAGTCATAAATAGATATACACTGACACTTTTGTCATGTTATTGAATGTGTTTTTGAGCTCGCTTGCATGTGTGAATGTGTGTCAATACACGCACCCATCTTAATTTTTGCTGGCATACATGCACATAAATGTCCAACAGCGTTGTCCTGGTTTCACTGGGATAGAATCATAGTCCAACTATGGTATGCAGGCTGTTAGCAGTTGTGAGTCAGTGAGGGCAGCTGACCTGAGTTGGCAACAGGTGTAGCCCGTCCCATAATGTCATGCTCATTATAAGGGGGAAGTTTGATGAGGATGGGGATTTCTTCTAGTCCTCCTTTTCCTTCTCCTTCTGATTCTCCCACATCCTTGGAGGGGTTTGCTTACCATTCTGCTCCAGAGGACTGCTTTCCCGTGTATTGTGACAGCTGTACATTCACTGGGCTGAGTATAACTTTATATACTTCATATTGGCATTGGTATTAGTTTTGCTGTTTCATTAAATCCATTTTCATTTCAGCCCATAGCTATCCTCTCCTTTCCCAATCTGCCTTCTCAGCTGGGAGGGGTCATCAGGTGATGATAAGGGCTAAGCATAGACAAGTGTGGATGTCTGTTTATATCTGATGAAGTTCTGTGATTGTCACCAGCACAGCAAAAAATGTGCATATGAAGATTTTTTTCCACATGATCACATTTTAGTTTACTTTGTAAATTTTGTGTTCATATCTGAGATTTTTGTTATGGTTTTATTTTGACCTGGGCCACTCCACTGCAGTGAGATTTTGATGTCTGGAATATGACATTTCTACGCATGATTCTCAATTTCAGATACAACTGACTAAATGTATACAGTTTGGAGATTTTGAGACTATTTAGAATTTCTTAAGAGCTCTGGAGTCTAAGCTTTAGCAGCGGTTTTGTCCTCTGTCAGTTTAGCCTGAAAAAAAGGAAAATCAAGATGAGCAGATAAACTTGAAGGAGCTGTTTGTGAATGCTCACATTAGCTCAGTAAGGATCATCTCCTTCAGCTCCAGCTATACTTGGTGGAGGAGAGAGCATTTCTCCTCCACAAAAGGACGAAGAACAGTTAGATTAGGCTTCCTTGTTTTTTCCTGTCCATTGACTGGAGGCTGTTTAGACACATTAGCCACATGTGGTTATATTAGCCTTGATGAGTATTCTTTCTGATGGGCTAATCTAAGAATTGAGTTCCAATCATTAGGAAAGCTGTTATGTGAATGGTATCTCTGTATCTTGGGCAACTTACCCTAAAGATGGGAAAATTAAGCAGCATTATGAAGGTCTTTGTAGATCATTTTGCATTAGGAATGTGTATTTCAGAGTGGACTTTGATCCATATTACCATAGACAGGACAGTTTAATGAACACGGGGAAAAAGATAAATAATTATTAAAAGAGTTGGAAGATGGAAGGAAAACAGTCTTACTTGAACCACTGCATTTCTGACACGAGTGCTTAAATTTGTAATTTTTTTTTCTCATTAAAATAGATGTGTGTATAATATTCATTTACTGAGTGAAAATGGAAAAGTGGCAAAAGCAATCTTGTAACTGAAGGAGATGTTCCTGGAAGGAAAACTATCTAATCCTCACAGTTGGAAAATCTTCAGGTGGCAGCAGCCCAATATCTGAAAGTACTGACCTTTTGTGACCTTGTGGATTACATGAGAGTTTACAGGAAATAACCAGAGCTAGAGTGCAGAGTGCTAAGAGAATGTTAAATACAAAAAGTTAGATGCATGCAATGTTATTACTGAAACTAGAGAAACAAATTGGAAAATGCAAAAACTCTTTCATAATAGAAATATTATACATTAATTACATCACTGAGTACAGCGTGTGATGTGTATTACTAAAGAAAGGCATGCTTTTTCATATCATTTAAGTGGGTGGTTCCATATAGAAGAATTGTTTATATCTGTGTTTTCTTTATGCAAAGATTTAACCTGTTACATGAAACATTGCAGGAAAATGAAAATGCGACTGACTCAATCTGTTCTATATCGGTTTAAAAAAACTGCAGTTGTGTTCTTTTTCTTGATATGGTGTTATAACATTTTCTCTGGCAGAGAACAACTTCTGTAATGCAAGGTGGTACAGCTTTCTGAGGGTGTTATGGAAACCACATGCCTAGGGAAGTGATAGAGCAGCTTTGGTGGGCACCTGACATCCAGCCAGGGTCAATTCACCACAACTAGAAAACATGAGAGCTTGTGAAAGGAAGACAGAATGAAAGACCACTGCCAGTCTTCCCTGGGAGTGCTGTTGTGCCAGGTTGTCTCCTACAACAGGTGAAAGCATATCCCTCATGAGCATCATGTTTCTTTCCTATCCTCAAAGAGGCAGGATAATTGAACATTAAAAGTGACTTGGGATAAAATATTTCAGATTGGTTAAAGAAATAACTCCCAAAGTGATAACAGTTAATATTTACTTGGTTTTAATTAGGAGTGCTCACATTAAGCATTTCTAACTTGTTATTTAAAACTGCTTTGGAGTTTGTATAATACAAAAATATCAGAAATCTGTTTAATCAAAAGAGGCAATATCTCTCCTGCTGTTTCTCTGTGTCTGTATCTATGTGTAAGAGGATGTTTGCAATTCAGTGGCCTTAAGATTTGATCAGCAGGTACAGAGCAATGTAATGCTGTTTCAGCTGAGCCCTGAAATACATGCTTGAGCTTTCACTGAGATTATAGCAAAAACATTCAATGTGTTATTTTTTTAGATGTCTAGGAGTATTATATAAAGCTAAAAATGTATATAATAAGATAGCCAGAACATACTGTTGTGAATGGTATAAGGGACTGCATGTGGTTCATGGTCTCTATGTGAGATCCCATGAAGAGCACATGAATCTGATCTATTTGCTCTGAAAACAAATGAGATCAGTGGGATTTAACTTCTGACATGCCTCTTTTCTACTGCTAAACATCTATATGCTCCCAGCTCCGCAATATTCACATGTCTGGGTACCCTTTTTAAGCAATGACTTCATATATTTTGATTAAAAACCAGAAAGACGGGAAATGAGATGAGACATAGATCTCAGCTCTCACTTTGAGGAGAATGTTTCTCATTTAAGAAAGGCCCATTCTCTTGTTTATGGTATTATGCCAAGAAAAGTGATTCAGGAGGGATAACTATATGAGCAGATTTACGTAAGCAAATGCAGTTCTTTCCCTATTACCTTCAGAAGTCACTGATGCTGATAAAGATATTTTTTAATAAAAAACTTTTAAAAAGCAGAAATGTCTTTAAAACCTTTTTTTAATATCAGTTTGACCCACACCATTCATTTCTTGTAATGGTTCATAAGATTGTAGTAAGTAATCAAGCAAATATTTTGAGATATTAAAGTTGTCTTCCTTGTAAATTTCATGTTAATAAATTGAAAGAATGTTTTGATTAAGGGATTAACAATTTTTAGTCTTGTGGCAGTGATGTATTGGAGAGTAGTAGTCACAGTACTGGACACTTCAGGATAGAAACAGTGACACTCAGAAAACATCTTAAGCTTTGGATTTTCATTCTAATTAATTTTACAGTAGCATCTAAAAGCCTTGAATTTGGAGTAGTGCCACACTGTGCTAGAACTGCCCAGAAACATTATATGAGATGGTCTCTTCCAGGAACATACAATGGAAACAGCTAAGGCAAATATTGGGGAAAAAAAGAGAGGTGCAGGAAGGTGAAGAAACTTGCTGAAGGTAATCCAAGAACAGAATTAATGCTGCAAAGTGAATCCAGGTTTTATAACTGTGATTTTAATGCTCACTCCATTACCATACTGCATCAGCTCTCATTCCTGCTATTTCTTCTGGGACTTAAAGTGTTTATTATAAGAATTTTGATGTAGGCTCAAACTAAAATGAAGAACTTAGACCCTAAGTGTAGAAAAGCTTTAAAATAATTTGATGGCTTCACTGTGGGCAATTCAAAACTTAAGGCAGGCACAGCAGCTCAGCTGAGGTGCTAACATTTCAATTTAGCCCATGATAATTTGCTCAAACATGTATCATCTCAATATATACTAGGATCTGAGAGAAACAGCTGCATATAAAAAGCAGTTAGTGAAACAAATTTTGGTTAAATTTACTGAAATTCTACAAATGCATAAGTGTTTCAAGCCAATAGATACTGTTTGTGTCTTTTTGGTGAGTATATGTAAGTTCTTACTAGTCAGACCATTGACTTTTTTTCAACCATGTCCAGTGGATCACAAAAGAATAACTGCACTTATTCCTTTTATTTTCTCTGTGAATATTGTATGTGAAGTTTCTAGTTCTCATTTATCTCACTTTAGTTTGCTATAATTGGATGAATGATTTGAAAGAATTTATATTGCCCATGCCTTACTTTCAATAGTTCTCATTCAAAACCAGGTCTGCTTCTCTTTCCCTCAGCACACATTACATTGAGATATGCAGATTCTTCAGAATATTAATAGGAATGTATTTCATTTTTTCTACTATTGAAAGCTTTTTTTTACTTTTGTAATTTATATAGTGTAAAAATAAAATTATTCTTTTCTATTGCATAATAGACAAGATCAAAATTTGAAATAAATCTTGATATTACTAAAACTGAATCTATGAAAAACAATGTTTACATCTCCAATGTCTTAACTGCTCAAGAAAGAACAAAAAGAAAAGATTGAAAAAGAAGTATTTCAGAATATTTTGTAAATGTTTAGGATAGCTCAGTTTTTGCATGCCAGCACTTGCAGTGATGAATTCAGAATTTCTATACAGTGAATAACAGCTTAAAAATTCAAATGCACATTGCATTTCCTAGAATATTTGTACATCTAGCATATAATATTTGCACTTAGGATAAATAAAGCTTAAAAATTTAACTGCATGTTTAGCACCCATTTTATTCTTTATTTACTCTTCTCAATTTCAGGAAAGAAAGACTTCTAGTCCTTAACAGAATTTTTTCACTAAGGTTCATATAAAGGAGGCTAGAATCTGAATCACTACGCTATTTTGCTTAGAGCTTGGCACTTCTGGAATTTAATTTCTTTAATACTTGCTAAAATAACCCCTTAAATCTGTGTTTCTTAGACATTTAGATCATTCCACTTACTATTATTAGCGGTCACTGAAGACCCAGTGCTGTGACCCCTACTGTCACTGTTAGAAGTTAGATTACAGGGTGGTTACTGACAATCATAAGGCTTGCAGAGCTGTTTATCAGTTCCACGAAACATGTGCGAGGAAGGGTTAAAAAGTGGATCATGACCTGAATGAGGATCTGTGCCCACTTTGCCAAACCAAGATAACTCTACACTCTGTATCACAGACTATCTTGTTGCAGGGCGTGTGAGCCACTCAGGATTGCAAGGTGGCTTGTACATTGCAAAAGTTTTCTAGGACACAGTGGAAGGGAAATGGGTGGTGGACGTGCACAGCATGGGTCTGGCTCCTGAGCTCCTCACTGAAAAGGTAGGACCCTAGCAAGGCTCATTTTCTTGTCTGCTGTACTCCATTGTCTAGTCAAAGCCTATTCCTGAGTGTTCACGTCTTTGTCAGTTTTGGATGCCAGTCAAAGCTGAGTGTAAGTCAGGTTCCAGCACACATCTGCAGTACCGATACACCAAAATAATTTGTTTAATACCTTATTTTAAAATAATCTTATGTTGCTTCTTGCTCTTACAAATATTTGAAAGATTTGTCTTAACATATCTTTACAGTATATGACTTACTATGAAAAAGATTGAAGATTCAAAATAATGACCTGCAATCCTGTTTGACCTTATTTTCCCAAACCTAAATAATAGTACTCTTAAACCCCGAACTGCACATGCAGTATTTCAGAATCAGCTTATAGAATGACTCCTGTCTCTGTACTATTATAGTTGCTAGCATGCTGCTCTTGAAAATGCATGATTTAAATTTTTTTTTTGTTGTTATTCATGAATTTGTGAGCCTGTAGTTGAAAGATGTAATGGTTAATCTCTGAACTTAATTCTTTGAAGGAATGTAAAGTAGAAGGACTCAATATTATTTGGCTTGCTGATGCCAGATGACAAGTACTTGAGTGTTCCTGTGCAGAAAGAGGCAGCCAGATACACTTTTAAATCTTTATTTTCTGAAAAATTGAGTGGACAGTGAATAAATTATTTGAAGTAGCTTCTCTCTTTGCTTATCAAAACATTCAGCAGAATACAAGCATAGTACTGAAAAATCTTTAGCCTCTTTAAATTCTAGTTCAGATGCAACATTAGTGAAACGTTTTATTTAAATAAATAAAGCCAGCTGCTATGTTATCTGGCAAGCAAAGTCATATAGGGCTGTCTCTTACAGTATTTTTTCAATTGTGGAATTCCCTTGCTGATCCCTCCCATGTTCCTCATCTCTCCTTCTACATCCGACAATAATGCAGTGGCATGTGCTACTGAAGTTAGATAAAAGCTTCTAAATCCTGACCTTGAGTACTGGAAAAGAGGGGCATATAATAGATCAAATGTCAGACTGTCTTCCTGTATCTGGCACTGTATTTATCCAAGCTCACTTGAGATGTTATTCATATTTATTTGAAATACTTGCCTAATCTCCCTGAATTTGGAATCCTATGCTTTTCTCTGGCAACCTAGAGTTTGGAAGAAATCTTTTGTCTCCAGTATGTTGTGCAATTTGTAATAGCACTTGTTCTTTCACCTAGGATCTCAGGCTTGTTTCCTATACTATTGTGAAATTTCAGCATATAAGTTATTGATCTTTAAAATGGATCCATTGGATTAGCTCCAAATCAATATTCTATTCTCTTAGCTTCAACTGGGAAAAGGGAGCATGCTGGATAGATCAGGAATTAGCAGTTTCAGAACTGACCTTCTCTTTGGGCTCTTCCAAAGAGCTAGGCAAAGTCTTGAACAGTATCTGGTCAAAAGGTGTTCTCTTCCAGGGACAGTAAATCTTTGTTACATACAGGATGAAGTATGTAGTCAATGCTCTTTGAGCAGTCTTTCATGATATATTTTCCTCCAATTTTTCCTTTCTGAAACCTCATCTTAATTATGGTACATGGTCTGAGGCTGCAGAATTACAGTCACATATTCACACTGAAGTCACAGAAGATCTATTCTTATGTGAGTTGGAAGCTAACCTCATTTGTCCACCCAAAGAACTCTTAAATTATAAGATTAGGGAGAGATTTTGAGGATTCTGGGAGTACCACATAAGTAGTAAGTATGCAGTCCCCTGCACTAGATGTGACTTTTGCAGGAAGGGCAGGGGAATAATTTGGATATTACATATTTTCACATCCTGAAGTTCAGCTTCTTTATTATTGGCATTGAAAGTTGTACCTATAGGCATACTATAGGCACACTACTTCAAAACTCTTCACTTTAGTTTAGAACCATTAATTTAATAAACCTTAGAGTCTACATATGTTGTTTATATACGTAGGCAAATGTTTCTTTCACAGGAGGGAAACATTTCAGATGTTTCAGTCGGATCTTTCTGGCCACTATCCATGATGAGAAGTGTACAATGGCAGTTTTAAAAAAGCTAAACGTCCAAAATGAGGACATACTGGGATACTCATCTCTGCTAAAAGAGAGTAATGAGAAATTGGAGGGGAAAACGTTTACCCACAATGCATATCATAAATTCTACCACCTCAAATCATTGAATGTGTATGATGGGTTTGTGTGTGGTGGATCTGCCTATATAAGGCTAAACTGAGCCACGCTGCCCAAACACTATTAGGGAAAAAAAGACTAAGAGCAGAGCATCACATGTTTATGACTGTCACAGGCCTTATTTTTCAAGGGGTAAAGTCAGAGGCACAGTTGTATAACTGTTACGGAGCTTGTTTCCAGAACTGAGCTTCTCTGGATTAAAAGAAAGACTAGGATGACCTATGACATTTCATGAGACACCATTGCTGTTAGGAACCAATTGTAGGCAAATAGCAAAAGCTATCAATTGTGTTGATGGCACTGTTTAATACTTAGAATAAACTTCTCTTGCTCACCATAATGGGCCTTGTTTTAGGGATAGAATCTTTCCTGTGTGATTTTAGGCATTTAAAAGATAGCAGGTTGTTTGGACTCTCTTTGCAGTCAGAAGTTCAAAAGTAAGCTGGGATGAAATTAGTCAGATCTAAACCAGATAGCAAATTTAAATGAGATGACTCCTAGTCTAGAAAAGGCTATTTATCTCCAGTGATTCTAAATGGAGTTTGGACATCTCTCAGGGACATATATCTACAATTGGTTTGACTAATCCTAGCCTGGATTATGAATTACTCATGTTAATTCTGTGTGAGTGTGTGACTTTCTGATGGAAAAAGCTCCTGTTACAGGTTTTCTTGCATCTTTGATCCATAACTCTAGCTTTTATCTCCTTGTGTCTCGTAGCCTCACTCTGAATACTATAAAGCCATCTCATCATCTATGAAACGTCTGTTACATTTTTTGGCAGTTCCATGGTCTGTAGCTTGCAAACAGGCAATAAGAACTAAAACACTATTACCATACCAAGTGTTCAGAAGTCCTGGTTTTCCTTCCACTAACGGAATCGCTGATCCAGTTGGTTCATGTATGTTCATGTGTTCACACCTTGGGCATATGCATTCAAGGGCTGTTGTTCAGATTATTATTTTTTTAACCCCGTAGCACATAATCTAGACTCTCCACACTGTGGTTCACATGACAGTAAGAGCACTGGAGCCATTCCTACTTCATTTTCCTCCCATTATTCTGTGTTACACTTTCCATGTTTTTCCTACTGTTTAAATGCATCACAACCCTTTAAAATGTTAATTTTCATTTGCTTTAGGTTCTCTTTTAAATGCTTTTGATGACTTGTACTATTTTATTCTTTTACTTTATAACTTTGGTCCTGGGTTTCCCCATCTTTTTCTTTAATCTGATACTGTAACTTCTGGCTTTGGTCCAGAAAGTGTGTGATTATTATCTCCCCTGGCATCAAGGGATGTGATAGAGAATTTGAGGTCTCTAATGAGCCTACCCAGTTGTCTTTCCTGCCTGGAAGAAGAAAAATCACAATTAAATATCTTGTATAGCACTTAAATCCAGAGCTAAAAAGAAATGGAGTATCCCCAGATACTTGATAGATTTGCCTACAAAGGATTGCAGCTTCCCCTCCCCAGCACTCCTAGAGTCTATAAAGAAAAATAAACTTAATTAAAAACACCCTTGGTTCCAGGACTGCTCTCTGGTGCAGGTTCCTTGGGATGCAGGAAGCTGTGCTCTTGTCAGCTAAGCTCCAAAACCAGATAAAATGTGTCTCCAAGAGAAACTTGTCAGCACCAGAGCTGCTGGTGTGTGTTTCTGTGTTGGTAGAACACAACCCTTTGAAGGAGCCCTCATCTTTCTTTGCATGTCTACAACAGAAATGTCAAGCAGGACCCTATTCTCCTAAAAAAAAAAAAAAAATCCACCACAGTGAATTTCATACCATGTAAAGGAACATTCTCAAACCTTGCTTCAGTTTTTCTTCACATTATGGCTTTGTGAACTACCATGGCCCCCTTGCTGTAGTCACAGGGTCCTGGCTGGAACCATTCACATACAGGCATTCAAAGGAGAAGGGTGGGATACTTGCTTGTATCTTCTTCTACTTTGAAATGTGCCATTAGTGTGTACATTTGCGACCTTTTATCCTCTTGCAATTGTTTAAGAGTTTGATCTCATCTCTGGCTGAGAGAAAGGACCCCTGTCTGCCCCTTTCTCACTTCGTGAAGGGACAGCAGCTCACAGCATGCCCTTTGCATCTACTGCTAGATAGAAATTCTCCAAGTAACAGCACATACCTCGCTCTGTGAGTTGCATGTGGCATCACATCTCAAAGGAGCAGTTAAAGGTGAGCAGCATGCCTTTTTACCGTGGCACTTTACAGTAACTTTAGATTTACAGTCCCATCCTGATCCTTTCTGGGCAGGAGCCTTTGCGTGGGTATGTACTCAGCAGCCCGAGCTGTTGGTTCCCCTGTAAAATCCCTTAACTACAGCAGGACTCAGGCAGAGGGGTGGTGTTTAGAGAATAAATTTGCCATACATGGATGATATTAGTAATCTGAGCAGCTACCCATGATTCATTCTACTTAATTTCAGAAAATAATATTTCCATCTTGTGTGTCACCAAATATTTTACAGAAATGGGTAAAGAATGCTTTAACTAACAAGTTCTGTCAGCCCAGCTGAAATTTGAAACACTAAACCTGTGACGTGTGGTGTTTTATAACATTGTGGTCTTGCTCCCATAATTGCCATGCCATTGCACGCGCGCACACACACTTATATACATGTATTTTAAATTGCCTGCCATAGGACATATATACAGCAAATATTTGCCAGCAGGAGTAGTATTCACTCCCCATACTTTCTACCTGACAGGGGCCTTTTTGAATAAACATAACAGCATTTCAGGGAAAGAATGTGCAGGGCATTTGGCTTTCCACCACACAATATACTTTGACCCTTTTTCTGGAACATTTTTCATATATAGCGCAATTCCTAAAATCCCAGTTGTTTCCTATTTACTCTGTTGTAGAAGTTTGATATGTACAGATGTTTTTTGATTCAGATGGAATAATAAGGGCTGGTTTAAATTATGTTTGGGGTTTTTTTTGTATTTTTCTTGTTAATGGAAATTATCTCCTTTAAGGGGTTTCGTGGCCAACAGCAATATCACCTTCATTTAGTATATTTGGAGGCTTGTTCCTTGTTCAGATGCCTAGAAGGCCTCAGCAAAGGCAAATGTTGCCTGATCTTTAACAGAATTCAGAAGTCTTGCTGAGAATTTGAAACAGGATTAGAAATCTCAGTATCTGATCCTTTGAGGACAGCTGCTTCAAAGCAGCTATGCAAAGCTGGAAAAGACAGTGAATGAGCACAGTTGAACCCTTTGAAATACTGTTCAGTGAGTTTGGAGACAAAGGGCGAACATGATGAGGCCTTCCCTCTCCTGAAAGTTGATAGCACATTCTTGTTTTAGTAATCGAAAAAAGATGGTATTGCTACTTTGACATTCCTTTTGTTTGACAAAAGCTGGAGACACTGATCAAAGTATTACACCTTATGCACACACACACACAAATATGTGAGAGTGATTGTGGAGCTTGACCTTTTGTTTTGGCTCTCTGTATTGGATAGACATCTGCATGCCCGGGTGAAATTCAGACCTGGCAGGAAGCTAGTCCCCTTGTCATACAGTGTGTACCTACTCTTGCACCTGATTTTATTTATGCAGCTGCTATTTGCAAGTAACTGTGCAGTTAGCCTCCGGTTTCTTCTCTCCTGGTAGTGATTTTCTTTTATTTATTTATTTATTTGTTTGTTTATTTTTTTATCCTAAGCTTCAGGTTTTTGTAGGTAAACTTGAATGTTTTTATGACATTTCCTTATGCACCTCTTCTGAACCTTATAGGCTCACCTGTTCTGTTTCTCATTGTACTATTTGAGTGCACTATAGTTACAGAAAAATGGGTGGGCTTGAATCTCTCCAGATGATAATTTTCTCATCAACACTCTTTCCAAAGGACTCAGTATAGCACACTTTAGATGTCCAGGGACTCGGTGAATGTTAGCCATGCAGTGCTGTGTTTATATGAGCTCCTAAATGCAAGGGAAACTTTTTCAAATATAAACCAAATATAATTTTGAATTTTTTATTTGGGGACATCATTGAATTGCTGTATGGAGCCAGCAAAACTCAATGTGGAGGAACAGCTCTTGAATATGCCCTTCCTGTGTGCATGGTATTGGATTTTTAATTGTATTTAGTATAAAGGTAATCAGAGCTTGCTCACAGATTTAGGAAAAATAATTATTGAAAAGAAAACCCAGTCTTGAGTCAAAAGTTCATTGGTTTTGAGGGAACTATAAAAACATTTCAGAGCCGGCCTTAAATTCTTGAGTGGATTGCTATTTATCTATGGTCATGCACATGCTAAATAATGATATTAAATAAATTACTCTCCTGTTGTGTTTTATAATAATAAAGCAAAGCCTTCCAGCTAAATAAACAACACTTTATTTTTCTAGCATTATGGAATAAAAGACGGAGAAGTGGCCTTGTGGGTTGACTATTTGAGGTTTGTGACTGAACAGTAATTTCCAAAGCTAAGCCTAACTGTGATGATAAGTTATGCCACCTTCTATGCTTACTCATGCAAATTAAGGCAAATTTTGAACAACCTGTGCACATTACATTTAATATTTGCTAGATCTTAAGTATTTCCCGTCATATTGGATGGAACTGCCAGTGTTTTAAAAAAGCAATTTATTTTGCCGTCTTTGAAGTAGCTGATGCATTAGTAACCCTGCCACCTTTGAAATTAAACAGGATTTTGTCTGCAGTTTAAGCACTCTGAAGTGTTTTCTAGTTTTGAATCTCATATGAGTATTGGAAATGCCTTAGCTCTCCTGCAGATGGGTTTTGTTTAATGATTGCTGTTGTTTCTGAATGGATCTTGGCAATTTTAGTCAGTTTGTGGTGGGGCAATTATTTTTGCTGATTGAATTTACAGGGGAATGACTTGGGACAGGGAACAAACAACCTCACATAGTCATGGGCACTTTAGGGTTGAGGTCATCCAAAATATGGGATTGCAGCCTTTGTATTTCAGCTTTAAAATATCTCAGTATGTGAGTAGTTTTAATGTCTGTGATCCAAAGGCTTCCTTGCTTCTTCAGAGTAAAAGTGAAATACTCACTTTACATGTGCAGAGCTTACAACAGAAGGGTTCTAAGTGAGGTTTGATAAAGCACGTTGTTTTTTGTATGCTGCTTGTCCTACATTGGTGAGTGCAAACACTAGAAAGACAGATATGCTGTTAGATCCTTCTGGTTACCTGGGCTTTTTCACTACAAATCCAGAACAATAGAAGGAAAGATGGCTTTGAGCCAGACCTGCAGGTTGCAAATACTTGCACCGACAGTAGATGTTCATGCATGCTAGGAAGATAGAAGTGTCCCAGTCTTCTGGGAAGGAAGAGTCCCCCTTCTAGTCCCTCACTGACTATAGCTTAGAGCAGCGTAAAAAGTGCCTTACTTTTTACAGTGTTAGCTTCTTCGGTGTGGATCATCACCAGACATGGCATTAAATAAGTTTCAAGCTAAATCAACCATTGAATTCCTTTAAAGAGTCTTTAAACATACTAATTTCTTCTGAATTGTATTGATAGAAAAAAATTAAGGAAAGAAGGAATCTTACTAATTGCCTAGCAATTGAGCAATGAGATAGCAAAGCTTTGGGGGAAGTTAACAAGAGAAAACTGAGCTACAATTTAGAGAGTCTTGCTCACTACGTTGAGATGGTCCTGTTTAATGAACATCTGTTGCTAAGAAAGGAAACCAAACTAGGTTGTACTGAGACTAGCAAAATAAGTAATACTTTAAAGTACCATATGGATAACATTAGTCACTTGGTATTGGACAAGGTGAATTAAGAGGTTAATCTAGTATGGAAAATCCCATTGATAATGTTGGCATGCAGTCCACAAAACTGACTGCCCAGGGAACAAAGGAAGCACAGCTCTTTTTAATTTAGTGTATGACACAAGAGACTCAGAACAGTCAAAAAACCTGATTGCTCAAAGATAGTACACAACCAGATAGCAGGTACTCACTAAAATAGCATGTGCTTGGCAGAGGACTTGTCTGATTTCCCCATATAACGGCTGGATTTGTACTGTGGTATATGCATTGCTAAATTTCCTAAAACTGCAAACTATTAAATTTCCTAAAACTAAAACTTAGAAACTGGAGTTTCTAAGTGTTGCAGATTATAAAGTACTGATTCTTAGAAACTTCCAGAAAAAAAACAGGAGAGAGAAAGACACAAAATCCCTTTAAAATATGCCAAACAGATGAAGCAAGGTTAAAAATCAAGTGGCAAAAATTGCATTTATTTTTATATAAGCAAAATTATGCTTTGCCATTATTTAGCACCCTTATTGCTGCACTAATGTTCCCTGAACAAACTCTCTTTATTAATGTATTTCTGTTAACTTGACATCCTTTGGTAACACTAAGATCTCTCTTGGGATGTTAATGTGTCCTGGGCTGAAATGAATATAGTGTGTAAGCATGGTTTATAGCTCATTTTAAAATAATTTTCTTCGAAATAAGATTTAAAAAAAAAAAAAATCTATGTATGGTTTGGACTCTCCGCTACCCAGATGAGAGGGAATGGAATAAATGCAAATAAAATTTGGTCAGCATACTTGCAGCATGCTATGGCACAATGTCTGGTGCTGGGAGGGCCGTATTAATTTGACTGTAGTGCCCTGTGAGAGTAACAGCATCGCTGCAGAGCAAGCTTCCATGTAGAGTCAGGTGAAGTGTGCCTAAAGCTGTGGCACAGTGTATCTGCTGCCTACCTGTGGGTGTTGGTGAACCTCCAAATTCTTGGGAAGTGGCTGCGTGTGTCTAACAGATACTTTGAAAGTGTCAGTCCTTTGGAAATATCAGGGCTAAGAACAAGTCCTTGTGCTCTTAAGTAAGACATTACAGTCAGTGTTTTTTTGTCTTCCATCTGATAATTGTGGTCTTACTCTTTTGTTAGATTTCCACATTGCCATGAAAATGAAGTTAGGATGTGCACAGAAATACTGCCATTCATTTTGTATTCTTTCCAGTGTACTTTTCATCTACACATCATGGAGCAGAAAATGAGAGGCTTGCACTACCCCAGTTCTCACAGGGGATCATTAGGATTCCCCACTGTTGTCTAATCATGTGCTGTCCTATTGATATGTAGTCAACTGATAGGGTAATTGTGTTTTGTGCAGTACATCTTGCTTTTGAGTACAGCAGCATGTATTGGTTTTAGTTATGACAAACCAGTATGGATTTTAAACTCTTAAACTAACAACAGATTTTTCAGTGCTTCACAAAGCATAGGCACAAATTAGGGAGGGATTGTGAAACGGAAAATGGAACATTCAAAATATATGTATTTGCAAATGGGATTTCATATGGAAGAGGTATATCAGATGCACACCAAATCAGCTAAGTTTTTATTTTTTATAATGCTGGAAGGACTTTATGAATGAAACTGCTAGTCCATTAGGGAGGCTGCCTTAGCAGCTGGGATGTATCTGTCTGGTGTAGCACACTAGCCTGAAGTTCCTGCTTGGAACTGCAAGGCCTGAGCACCACCAGAAAGAGTCAGTGAGCAGCTGGGAAGGAAGAAGCTGTCTTCAAGCTCTTCTTCATTGTGTATACTTTATTCTCTGAGCTGCAGTCAATAGCCCATTGTGGGCAAAGGGAATTAGACTGCAGCTGGAGTTGTGCTGGGTATCCAAGCCTCTTTGGTCTTCATAATACTGCAGAGGTTTTCCCGCAATCTAATTTCCAGATATATGTTAGGAAAAGAATCCCTCAGCGCCAGGGCAGTTCCTGTGAGCGCCACAATGCCTCATGGGCATAGTCTAAACCTTATCTATAAGATAAAACCTTTTACCCATAAAGGTATAGACAGGCTGGGTTGAGGATGGCTCACTTATTTCACGGAAGTAGCAAATTTGCTGTCCCTATCAGCTTATCGTAAAGGTCTCTTCCAACCTGAATGATTATATGATTCTGTGATTCTAACTTCATTTCCTATGGTCTTTCTCATCAGCCCTGAAAGTGTTTCTGCCTTCGAGAGTTTCTGCAGGAGGGGTCTGTGTTCTCTGTCACAGGCAGCCGGTGGGGTCACCTGCTGGAGGACATGCTGGTGTGTCTGGCTGGGTTTGGCTTTTGTTTTCTTGCCATCTCTGTGGGGTACACTGATCTATTTTGAAGCTAGTGATGTTATTATGCTGAATTAAATTAAACAAGGAACCTGCATGAGGATGTGGGAATGTCTCTCCAGTGCTGCAGGGCAATATTGATTAGCCCCAGTGTGAATCTAAGAGTGGCAGCACTGGAAAGGTTACTTAATATTATTTGGTGGCAGCACATATGTTTCCCAAACTGCTGTTTTGAAGGTCAGCCATTTGTGCATACCGCTTTTGCCAGCTTTGCTGTCTGCCTGCAGCTCACAGCCACACTGGCCGTGGTTATTTCCTTATAGTAGTAATTGGTGTTGTTTGAGATGTAGGCAGGAAGCAGGGCAGATTATCAGTGATAGCTGATGAGGTCGTTATGATGAGGTGGTAGCTAGGGATAGGAGAAATGCAGGAAGATAATGCCTTTGCTTGCCTGTCTGATAATGATATGGCAGTTTCTGTTTGTGCACATGTATTGCCAGTCAGTCAGTGTGTTGAGAACCTCTAATAGGAAGGTTATAAAGCATGCAAAGTTGTTCTGGCTTCTGTTTTATACAGATGTGCCACAGTATGAAATGACGAAATTTGCTTTTAGCAAGTTTTGCTTCCTCTTATTTTAATGTACTTTGTATACTAATGCATTCTATTATAAAACTCCATTTTCTGTTAATGTGCAGCGGCTTTCTTGGACAAGGTAAGTACAAATTTGTTTTCAATTTTTTCAGTAGAAGCAGGGGAAAGGAGTGTATGATGAAGGGCTTTGCATACAAAGGTACATCAGAAAATTATAAAAAATCAGACTTAAATAAAACCTGTGTGACATACATAAATCCTTTGTCTTATCCTACTTTTCTTTTCTATGTGAATTTTATTTCCCTTATGAGGAGATGCTGAGGGAGCTGGGGTTGTTCAGCCTGGAGGAGACTCAGGGGAGACCTCATCACTCTCTACAACTACCTGAAAGGAAGTTGTAGTCAGGTGGGGATTGAGCTCTTCTCCCAGGCAACTAGTGACAGGACAAGAGGGCATGGCCTGAAGCTGCGCCAGGGGGGCAGCAGGTTAGATATTAGGAAGCACTTTGTCATGGAAAAGGCAATTGGACACTGGAATGGACAGCCCAGGGAGGTGGTGGAGTCCCCATCCCTGGAGGTGTTTAAGGAAAGATTGGATGCAGCACTCAGTGACATGGTCTAGCTGATGTCGTGGTGTTGGGCCATAGGCTGGACTTGATGATCTTAGAGGTCTATTCCAGCCTCAATAATTCTGTGATTCTGTAGTCTTTTCTTAGATTGGGAAATTCATATTAAAAGATGTGTGTGAGCACAGACTCATTTTTACTACCCAGGCAAAATCATGGTGACATCCAAATGCAGAATTCCTTCAGTGTGCTGACTCCACTGATCAAATAAGTGTTTTACCAAAGACTGGGTGGAACTATAAAGGTCCAGTAAGATTAAGAGCTTTTGGGTCGAGTTGTTTTTTTGTAAATGTAAGGTAGATGAAAGAAGTTAGATGAGCAACATGAGATTTGCAAATTTTATTTTATCATCTTATTCCTTGATAGAGCTGCTGAGGAGATATGGCTTTACCACCTCACTTTGTATTAGAAAATACAGGCATATATGCCAAATATAAATGGTTCCATGTTGTTCACTGTGGCATTTTCAAGACATCCCCCAAGTCTCTCTTCCATCCAGCACTCTCTTATTGCCTGCAGATAGCTGTTCTGATACTTGGTGAGTCATCTGATTTCTGAATTTAAGAAAAATAAATGTCTATTTGATGTGAAATAGACATCCCACAAAGAGAAATTTGAGGTTTGCAGATTTGCACAAGTTGCATATGCTTTATCTTCACAATATGGCTTTACATGTTATAAGGATGAAGAATGCAGTCTATTACTACCTCTTAACAGATAGCAAGAGCAACTTGTTAACAGGGATGGATGTGTATTTGAGGTAGACAGCATGCTAATTACTGCTTTGTCAGTTTGGGAATTCCAGCTTGTTCATCAAACATGAAATACCAAAATCAACAACAGTCTGGCATTTAACATTTTCATATTACCATCTTCACTGTTACTGATACCAGTTTTTAAGTCATATTTTACATGACTAGTTGTAAACAAGAGTTAGTTTTCAGTGTAAGAACAGCTGGTAACAGCAGATTGGGAACGCAGGAAAGAAGAGATGAATTGCTCAGGCCTATCAATTGCACACCAGAGGGATATAGGAATTAAAATGTCACTGTTTTGGAGGGAGGGTGATCAATGTGTTTTTGAAGTCTGTCTCCACCTCACTTCAGGTGACAAAATGTTCCTGACATCAGTGTTAGGAAAGACACTTGTACTATGTCACCTGTAAAGTGGCTGGAGACTTCCTTGCGTGAAGAACCGTTTGATATATCAGCTGAAATTCTCATCAGACTCGTAAGGTAATTGCAGTATTGTTGACATAAACTCATTAAGACTGTGTTTCACAGAATGGACAAGAAGATGGAAATCTCTGTGGTAGACGCATATTGCAGGAAAGCAACTATAAAGGGTTCCAAGCCCATCTCACTCCAAAGGTAAAGGTTTTAAAGGCAGCTGTCATACACCCCCGTGCAGAAGCTTGAATGTGCACCCAGTAAGAGGCCATCTGCTGTCTGGAAAAATATAAATGAAAGTGTAAAGTGTTTGGATTGGCACTATGTTATGCTAGATACCCATATCTGTAATTTAAGATCTTACTACACTGGGAAATAAAATAAACCAAAAAGACCCCAGAAAATTCTTCAGCATTTCAAACTAACTGTTGCCTAGGCTACATCAATAGGCATATAATATATGTAGAATTAAGCATTTTTAAAAATAATTTAAAAATCAGTTATTCATTTATTTCCTTGCTAAATTTTATAGTCAATATTTGTTCCTTCTGTAAGTAAAATGATAAATATATAAACTTGTGCCAGGATGTGTGTCCTGTTTGATCTAAATATTCACTAGAAGCACAGGGATCAGCTACGGTAGGCATCACCAATATATTTCATCCACATTATTGAATATTCCTGGTAGATGATAGCTGTGAGTCTCTTGTGAGTCACAATGCCCTCAAGCACAAGTGGCTCCT
Source organism: Eurystomus gularis (assembly GCA_013400335.1). Lineage (NCBI taxonomy): Eukaryota > Metazoa > Chordata > Aves > Coraciiformes > Coraciidae > Eurystomus > Eurystomus gularis. The sequence continues at coordinate 193,984 of VZZY01022089.1, read as the reverse complement.
CTATGGGTGACGCTCAGGCTGAAGAGATGTCCTGAAACACCTTATACATAGCTGTGGATAAATGACATAATGTACTAAATTTGCACATATAATGCGAATCTGAAAATTAAAGCAGGACAAAACACGTATAAAGACCTGGTTGTATCAGCATACTGGTAAGCAGAGTCTGAAAAAAGAAAGTTGCCTTTGTTCAGCATATTGCTAGCTTCTCTGTTGTGTCCTAAAATATTTGTACCAGTAAATTTCTCCAGATGTTGACAGAGATTTCTGCATGAGCAAGGACTGCAAGATGTAGTTCTACTAATGTCTATACCTTTTTAATCTGTATCACTGCTTTGTACTGTGGGTATTTGTACCAATAGTAGCTCTCCATAAACCAGCTGAAGTATGTACCCTTAATTTTACAACCCTGGTTGTAAAATTTATTGACTGAAATGCAAACGCAGTATTTCCTGTGAATTATTAGTGTAAGCCTTCCTAAATCTTTTGTCTTACATTATGTTTCCTAAATTCATGGCAAAATTTAGGCATGTCTTTCAAAGGTCAGCATGGACTTCTGTCTCAATTAATATACAAGAAAGAAAAATAATAATTGCAAGAAAGTGTTGCTTTCCATTGGATTTTCCATACATCTACTTCTTATTTTTACTTCGTTTACAGCATAGGATTTCAGGGCATGAAGCCAAAGTGGACCTTTGCATCAGCTAGTCTCATTTGTGTATAGTGATTCCTTAATTATCACTTAGGTTCTCCTTTATTGTGCTCCTTAGTTTATAAGGATTGCTTTCAATAAGACAACTAAACTCAATATGAATGTGCTTGGAGATTAAAAACCTTCCTGTTCATTTGTTCCCAGCTCCTCTTCTTTACTGTGAAAAATGTACATCATGTAGGAATCTGAATGCCTACTGAGAGTGTGAAATGATACGAGAAGGTTGGCTATAGAAAGGAAGAAACCTGTAAATATGATTTTAATGCTAATTGTGCCTTAGTATTTTTAAGACATGTCGCTATAGGCCTTATTAGTCTTTTATGTTGTTGCATTTCTGTGCTGGTATGACCTAAACAGAGAGATTGAAGTAATAATTTCCTTTCTGCTGGGGGCGAATGTGATTTATTTTTCTTATTATTATTGGAGTCTCTTAACAGAAATTAAGACTCATTGCATTAAAGACACATGCATTTAATAACAGGGATTTGATGTGTTCTGATCTCAGTGCCCATATGTAGTCTCCTACAGATCAGAAGCAGCGCACAGCTGCAGATATTTGTGCACATGAAGTGCCTTACAGGACCACTGCCTAACTCCATACATTTTATGTGCTTTCCTTCTGATATGGATCTAAAGCTGCCAACAACAGCGTGGGAGCAGCAAAAATGAAAAGGAAGAGAAGGAATGTTTCCAATAAAAGTCTGCCTCCCTTGCATAGTCTGAGTGACAGTAAGCATTCCAGCTTTGAGGGCTTTCAGTTACCATTGTACACAAAAATACTCAAAGTGGGGAGAAAAAGACAAATATAAAGAAGGGAGGAAAGGACTGCGGCACCACTGGGCTTCATTGAAATTTCCAGCCAAGACTATGAAGAGGGAAGTGATGACAACTGCAGAGTTACATGTGCGTAAGAGCAAAGTTTCCCACACGTGTTCTCAACCATATCACAGTTTGAGGTGCTTGGTAATGGAGGCTTGGGCCCTGGCCAACAGGGAGGCAAGGCCAACCGCAAAGTTCCAATCTGGATCCAAACTTCTGTGTGTTTGGGAAGAGTTAGCCCTCTGGTTTGAGATTTTACTCACTTTAACTATGCACAAAAATAAGTAAGAAATGTGAACAAAGATGATTTTCAAGTTGCAGCTGCAATACTTCAAGCCATTTAGCAGTTCGATTAACCAGGGGATTACAGAAGATTTTGTTGTGAGTTTTATTTTATTTTATTTTAACAAATTTATATATGACAAATACTGTCATTTGTATCGTGTTTCAATGCCAAATGAGCCTGAAATTAAGTTTGTAGTAAATACCATTTGTGCCTCCACATTAGATCTTGTGCTTTAGGGAGCACCTGGTTATCTGCAGGAGATGTGAGCTCCTGTCCTAGTATAAAAACAGCCCTTTAACCTTACTAAGGAAGAAGAGGCTGGCTGGGAGCCAGCGTGCTGGCAGTGGTGTGGCAGCCATTGGCCAGAGTCACCAAACCATGACTCCTGCTGTGGGCTGAAATGGATGCATTGAGATGAAGCACATTGTAGAACACCACTGGCTTTTGCTAACCAACCCCCCTTTCTGCCTGGGAGACCTTTCTGCCCCAGTTCTGGGGAGTCTGCTGCTATAAGCATGAACAGACATGCTGTGCTCATCTTCTGATGTAATTGCATGAGGTAGGGTATGCAGAAGATGCTGGAGACTACTTAATTGATTTGAACCTGAGGGGATGGCTTTAGTTGCTGGAGTTGGTGTGGCAGCTGCCTATAACCTTCTCCTTTTCTCTTGTACTCCTGTTGTGGCAGGAGCTGCTTAGTTCTTGCAGGTGCTAGAGAGACCCAGCTTCTTGTAAGAGACTCACTTCTGCTACAGCTTCATTACCTGAAATTCTAAAAGGCAGTTTTTCTGCACACTGGAGTTCTTCCTGATTTGGGATCCAAACCATGTCCAGTAGTTCTTTTGGAATGAGAGGGACTGGAATTGTGTCTATCACTTTTCATTTCATTCCATTTGAACCACAGATAAACCCACTATTGATCTATTTAAACATAAAATCTTGCACCATTTATATTTCCATTTAATATTATAGCTACAGTGATTTCTGACGTATTATATAGAATGGACAGATTTTGAAGATACTATTTGCTTTGTTGTTGTTTTGTGACAAAAGAAGCTAGTGACCCTTCATAAAAACTCAGTAACTAACTCAGGGAGATTCCTAAATGGCAAACGCCTGTCTTGAATATAAGGCTGTCCCGTGCTCCGTTATGTCCTCGTGGTTAGAGCTCATTAAGTAGACAACTGAGCAAACACTGTGCAGAAGTCTGACAACAGATAGGTACTTGGGAAGAGTCATTCATACTTTACCTTTTTTTTGTAAACAATAATAATCTTTAATGTAAACCAAAGGGTATTTTCCTGGTCAAAAATAATACATCTAATAATACATCTAAGTAGTCCTGATGCTCCTCCTAATTACACTAACTACTGATTTTGGATAAATGTGGTTTATTCCAATAAAGACTGGTCACATTAAGATGCAGTTGGCATCAAACTGATCCTACCTTATGAGTACCACTGTATGTGATACAATTTAATTAAGGAGTAATCCCTTTCAAAATTAGTCATTAGTATTAGCTAGCAATTTGCTACGTTTACTTCAAAAGGTTAATGCTACAGCTATGATAAACAGTAACTCATTTCATGGGGATTTATTGCTATTAAAAAGTATAATCAATTTCTAATAGCAATACTTAATTTTTTTTAAAAGGCTGTAGGCTGGTTGAGTGCACTCAGATTACTTTACAATGGATATTTTTCGGGCAGATGAATAATTCTCTGCTAGTCAATTCAGTTTTGTGTTTTCAGATTTAGCACTTCAATTATGCATTCTTCATTTGTTTTATTAATTGTTTGGTTATATTTGACTATGCTGAACTATACATGCATGCATAATATATTACATATTATTCATGAAATTTTCCAGTGTGACAGGCTCTGGTTACTCATGAGTAATACAGTATCTGTTAATACAGTATCTGTCACATAATAAATAAAGTGACTTTATGTAAGCTTGTTCTAAATTCTTAAACATAATTATCTGAATTGTTGAAAGGAAATAAGTGTTGAAATTACTCTGATGCATGATGTAGTAATTTGAGGAAAGAAATCCTTATGCATCAGGTAGAACTCTCCTAAATACATTTATGACAGGAACAAATGAAATAAATGGAGATATTCTGTACTTTATACCAAGGCTGAAGCTGGCAAGATTGTCATGCCAACCCTTGTTCTTACTAATTAGTGGTTCATTTTTTATGGGCCAAAGTATCTGCTGCTGTAAATACCTGGAGCTTTATTAACTTCGGTAGAACTGGTTTGAGTTATATAGGCATAGAGTTTAGTTGTGAAGAAGGACTTATTGCTGCTCTGTGGAGCTGAAGTACTTGCAGGATTGGCCCTGCGTGGTAAAACACGAGCAATGAATTCCATGAGCTGCAGTATTCTGGAAAGCCTGGTTTCTTGTATCCTCTGGTTCTAAAGCGCAATAATCTCAGCTCCCTTTCAGTGCCTTCAGATAACAAATATTCTGCCATGGAAATCAAAAGGAAACCTTCTGTCTTGTTTTGAATCAAACACAATGGAAACATTTCAGTTTGCTGAATTGCAAAGTCTCATTTCATGTGAGTTTGAGGTCTGTGTGGCTGGTGTGTGTTGCTCTGGTACCTCCTGAGACCTGTGTGCAGGTGTTTTGTGCCCCTGTCCTTCACTCCTCCTGTTCTGCCTGCTTCCCAGTTCTCCTGAAGCACAGAGGAGTTCCTTAATTTACCACAACAGTGAGAGTCTGACCTCAGACTTTGTAGGTGACAGGAGAAGGTGAGGTAATAGTCACTGGTACTACAGCTCCTATCAGGCTCCAATGCAGGATGGCAGGTTTTACACTGAATTTTAGTTATTCTTGAAAAGTAGCATTACGTAAGGACTCAGGGAATTATATTCCAGCGCTGACATTAAATGTTTTGAGGCCTTAATGTCAAAATATTTTGGTTTGAATTGAAAGTACCAGGAAAGGCACTGAAATTTTCAAATTAAAAAATAATACAACATTTCATTCTGTAAAGCATTTTGATTTTTAAAAAAGCCAATTTTTCCTTAGGGAATATGGTGTTACATTGGTCTTCTTTTTACATGGTAAAATATTTTTCAGCGATTTTCAACATGATATTGGGCTTCTGTAGGCACAGAAGGAGAAATAATGTTAGCAGATAAGTTTTACCACTTACTGAATTCCATAAAATGTATACCCACCTTCTTTGAACTTGTTTAAAATTATTTTTTAAATTCCAAAATATTTTGTTAAATCCTCCTTCTTGTTTTTTTCCCCCCTTCTAAATCCTGTGTTAGCATTACTACTTTAAGACTTATACCATTTGTCAAATTCCAGTAAATTTTTGAAGTAGTTCAGCCTTTAAATAGATAGCAGAAAATAATAGAAAAGGGTGATTTAAAGTGAACTCACAGAAATCATTGGTACAGTAAGAAGTTACACTTTTGTTACCTGTTTCTGATTGAATGCTATTCACCTGCAGCGCAGTCAGTAACTTCACAGGAGAAAACCTCAACAGAAAGAATATCAACCAACCTGTCACGGACAAAATTTCTCCAAATTTGCAATTTTTATATCATGTGCTCTGGAGAGTTACTCCAGCTTCATCAAGATAGGACATACACAATATAACCATTCTTTCCTGGATTTGTAGAAGAGAGCTAGAAAGTTCTATCTGTTCCTTGCAAATCTTAATATTTTATTGAGAGAGGAACGCACTACTGAAAATAGTCCATTTGTGGAGCAGGTTCTACAGCAGAGAAAGATAGGTATTCATTATGTGATGCTAAATTTGGTTCCTCTTTTGGTTTGTTGTGTTTAAAGAAAATCTGCCAACCTTGAAAATTAAATAAACTGTTACAGCTGAAATCCTTGTGCATTCTTTAATATTGGAAGTTAGTTTTGATGTCATATTATGATTATGTCATGTTATGATGTCTTGAAATGCTACTAATGTATCCTATTACTTTTGTTGTGTTCTCTTCCTGTGGTAAGAGTTAGAGTCTGCTTTTATTTATTACAAATGTGAACTACTCACCGTGTAGTTAATTTCATACTGTGTAAAACAGTAGTTAAGTTGCGGTATCTGTTTTTGCCTTCCTGGTGCAATATAAAAAGAAATCTGACTTACCCCAAAATTTCTTATATGCACAGGGAATTTTGGGATACTCTAAGATAGTGAATTCGGTGGCTTTTTATAATCTTCTTTATTGCATACTCCATTACAGAATTACACAGAATAATACTACGCTTTTTTTAGGCAGGCAGAAGTAGGTTAAGCTTGTAGAGCAGTGAACCACAAATCAGTAGAAAAGGTACTGCATGAAAATTCATTGCAAACATAAATAGGAATATCTCTATTGACTCTACTGGCATTATGCATTTCAGGAGACAGAACAGTCTGAGTCAGTACCTCACACAGAAGAAATGAATGTATACTTTCCTTTTAGTCTCATTATAGAAGATGTATGATTCAGCTTGCATTTCTGCTTTGGTTTTTGTGCTGTAGATGCTATTGTATCAGTTTCAGTGACACATAAATACCAGTTCATCAGTTATCCTGACTTTTCTGACACAGGTATGTATGTGGTCATGGAGGGTTTTATTTTAAGGAGCACATTGTTGCATTAGTCATGAAGTCACACAACAGTACTGTGTCTATTATTTTATGGAGAAATATGTAGGAATGAAATCACTGTTTAGTATTGAGTAAGTAAGTTTCACTATGGCAATTTCTATATGTGGAGAGTGTAAGAGATGTGTCTTCCTGTTACATCTGAATAATAATCCTGAAATGTACCATAATGCCTAGTAGAAATGTGGTTCCTGGCCCATTCTCGTATACTGAATGCTAAATATAGCCTTCTGAGATGGAAGAATAAAATCAGCATTCAAAGCATGTTTGTGTTAGGGATGTTAAAAGATTTACTTTCCATTCACTGCAAGCATTATTGCTCTCGCATTTCTCATCTGTTTACCTACAGACTCACCAAAGGGCTTAATTGTGTGCCCTCTTCTGTCACGCAAATGTGCTGGCTAGCAGAAAACCAACAAGAACATTACTGCATTGATTTTCTTTCATGCCTGCAAGCCATGAAGTTTTCATGATTAATATAAATCAATATTTGTGGTAAAGCAGAAGGTGATCTGCATAACTGCTGATGAAAGAGAAAACACCAAAACTTGCATTCAACACTCCTATTATTTGTAAATACTTATCTTCAGAGGATTCCCATGGCACCAGGCTTAATACTGTGAAGCCTGAAGGTTTTAGTGTGGTATTGGCAGAATTTCCTCAGCTCTGAACCCCTCAAAAGATTTTAGCAAAAGAAAATTTTAAAAAGAGCTAGAACATGAGCTAGATCTCTGCTTTCTTACTCCTTGTTAGAGAGGAGATATATGGAATAGAATACAGAATATTTCAGTTGGGAGGGACCTGCAATGATCATGTAGTCCAACTGACTGAGCAATTCAGGGCTGACCAAAAATTAAAGCCTGTTGTGGACAGTGTCCAAATGTCCCAAATACCTCTTAAACATGGACAGGCTTGGGGCATTTACCGCCTCTCTAGGAAGCCTGTTGCAGTGTTTGAGCACCCTCTTGGTAAAGAACTGCTTCATAATGTCATGTCTGAACCTCCCAATGAAGGCCATTAAATTGAATTGAATTGAAGATTGAAAGAGTTGTGTACATAGTGATGATGCTAGGCTTTATTGCAGTCAAGAAAATATCAATCCTAGCTATCCTCTAGCTTATCTGGTCTACTCTGTAATAACAGGAGGCCCTGTGCACTGGTATTTCCTTTTTACTTTCCTCATGTAGATTTCTTATCAGTCATTTTTACCAACTCTCTACAAAGAGGTTGAAACTTTGAAATTTTAACTGATAAGTTAATCTGTTAAAGTTAAGTGTTCATGTATTACATATATAAGAGTAAGCGCAGTATAAGAATGTTATGCAAGCAATAAGGGGAATGAATTTCAGGTAAACTCTTTCTAGATATTATAGATGTGATTCATAGTTCAAGTTTCAGCTAAGAGTCCACTAGTTTTATTCTTCATGTGCTTTTTTCTTTTTTCCTGAAAAAAAAAGAAGCTCTTGCTGTGAACTTAGTCCATTATAATTTTAAGCCTTAAAAGGATGTATACAGGTTTTGAAAACTTAGTTACTGGTTTTCGAAATAGAACAACTCCAGAGTGTGGTTCTCTCTCACATTTTTTTCAATTTCTTTTAGAAATTCTGCATAGAAAACTGGCCTGACACACATGTGGCATAATGTACATTAGAAAACACCTTTGCAATACTTCACTTTGCATACTGTTACTGGCTGGCTTTCCCCCCCACCACCCCCCAACAAATCCACCTTTTAAAAGCTTCGCATTTGAAGCATGTAAGTAGCTCAGTGAAAACAGGTCTCTTTATGGACTAGTAACTGAGCATAGTAGAAGTAAATAGTGGTTCTGTATCTCTAAAGTTTTATATTACTTGAAGGAACACTATATTACAGCTAAGCTAGCTATACTTTTAGGGATACTTATGAGGTTTTATGCCTAAAGAACACAGCACAGAAAATGGTGTAATCCAATTATCACAACCTGTCTTTGGACCTGGCTAGGTATATGAAATGTCAATGATCACAGTGATAGTCTTTGGCAGTTTTTTGTCTATGAAAAATGTCCAGTCTTAAACATCAGTATTGTAACACTTTGTATAGAATCCACATTTCAACTTTTAGATATATAATTTTAAAAGTAAATAAATGAAAAAGAGGAAAATGGTCACATCCAACCTGTCTACAGCATGGACTGAGACAAGAAAGAAATAAGCTATTATCTCTTCATCAGCTTTATACAGATGTCTGTATAAGAGAACAATTTTGATTCTTTGTTTCTTGGTGTTAGAAATGGATGTTTGGTACAAGTAGGATGCATTATTGGTAAAGTCAGACTGCTAGTACTTTTTCACAGAATTAAGCCTGAGAATGTAGAAGGTGAATCCTTGCAAGCTAATACTTTATGCAGAGGTGTAAATTGTGAAATATGCAAATTATATTTTACTCTAGGTAGTAATTTCCTTTTAATGCCAAAGATTTTTGTCTGATAGCTCTTGTACTTACATTATTTGTGTGAGAGTTGTAACAACTGGTGCAGCAACAATTTTACTTGTGCAGGATTGCTGCACAACTCTATGTCCCAGAAACAAGTGATTTGCCTGAGATGGATACCAGTCAGTGATGATCTGATGTGGAAACAAAGTTTGCATAAGTCCCAGCAGTTCACATCAGTAGTGTGACCAAAAAAACATCCACAGTTTCATCTCTCTTGTTCTGTACTTGTCTTTTGGTACACTGGTATTCAAGCCTGCTAAATGCTCGTCAGTCCATTACTTTCTGAATGATTACCTTGTCTTCTTTCTTTGAATAACAGCAAGGACAGGTGGCTGTGTAGTTTCCAATCAAGAAAGAACGCTCATGAATTATACACAACTTCTGACTTGCATTTAGTAGCACCGTGACATGTTATAACAGCCTGACAAATCCAGCATTTCTTATAGATCACATTTCAAGGGGCAAAACTATCCACCTGTCATAGCTGAGGCCATCCTCAAGAGTCAGTGTTTGAGGATGACATGATTTGCTTCATCTTGTAAAGCAGCTTTTCATTATTTCTTTTTTTTAATTGACAAAATAAGATAATTTAATATTTTCTTCCTTCTGCCCAACCAAGGCAGCACTGTGCACTTTGCTTCATTTCTGGCAGCACTCAATCATTCCTTTGCAAGAAGAAAATTCATTTCAGGGATGGTATTTGAGTAATAATTGGCCATGCCCAAAGGATAGACGTTGTCTCCTCAGGACCCTGTGCACATGCCTGTCTATGCAATGTCTAGTCTTATTTAGGAAGAAATTGATTTTATTTAAGTTTGTTAAATACTGACTGTTTTTACGTACTTATCTTTGTAGTCATACAGATGACCTGCAGCACAGACATACCCTCAGTAGAAACACTATAAACCTGCTTATTCATATCCCAACTAATGGTTGTACAATTTGTAGATGCAACATAAGGAATCACATACTAGTTCTTCACTAGACAGCAATGTGTGTCCAGCAACATTAAATCAAATAGGTGAAGTGATTCTCTGATGTAAACCAGGGAGTGTTTGTTTCAGAATTTATCCTCAGGCCTTTGAGTAAGAAAATTATTTATTGTTTTCAGGGGATCATAACAATAAATTTGCTTCTGCAATTTAACCTGACTAGCAGCTTTCAGTACAGAAAAGTTTTTCTTTTTGAAGAGGTCAAGTCATCGGAGAGTTATTTCTGTCTTACAAGTGAAAAGAACAGGAAGGAAGTGTCAGCACTCTGAGGAAACGTTCAGCCATCTTGGAGCTTTCTGCATTTTCTGCTACATACCTGCATAAGGGATCTGTACAGCTCTATGAGATACTGTTTGACTTCATGGAAGCAAGAAAGGCTAAATCCCCAGCTGGTAAAAATCAGCCTTGTTTTACTGAATCAGTAGAGCTATGCACTTGCCTTACACCAGCAGACAAGCTGGGTGAAAGTGCACATTAGAAAAAGGAAGCTTATGTGCATGCAGGTATTACTTGCTATGTCTATTAGTGATAATTATCAGTAATATAACCCCAGTGGCTCCAGGGGGTACATTAATAAATTAAAATTGAATTAAGTTAAAAAGTAAAATAAATTTGAAAATAAAAAGAGGATTAAAATGAAAAAAGGGCAGAGTTGTGCACAGCTACTACTAGAAGCAGAAACCTGGTATTTTGTTTTATATATGCCTCGTTCTGTAGTTTAATTCAAAGTCTGATGTACGCTAGTTTCAGGCTTAATTTGTATAAGGGTAAGTTGTACCCTTTTTTCTTTAAGATTGAATCATAACTGATGCTTTATGTGATCAAAAATCCTCTCTGGTCATATTGCCTAATTTCTGTCATGTTGCCTAGCATTATTTCTCCAGTGCATTAATTCAGTACTTGGATGCATCCTGCTCAAATAAGAGAAATCGTTGAAACTAAAAGAAGGGGGAAAGGAAGTGTTGTCACTTTCACTTGTTTTTCACTGTGCTCCTTAGGATTAGTTGCAAATCAGTCTTCTTCATTCTTCCCTGGAACAGGTGGGGAGTTTTGAGGGTTTATTTGGGGAATATTGTGTGCAGGCAAACCAAGGTCACGCCTGCCTCCTTTCCAACAGCTCATTCCTCACCCCTCCCAAGAAACATCTCTTGGCAGCGGATTCAATAGATTATCTCAACAAAGGGTGCTAGCGAGCAGAGAAAGCTATCATTAACTGTGTGAAATCCAGTTACACCTAGCAAACAGTGTCCTTATCATTGCCCTACCTTTTGGACTGATGCACATGTTGATTAACTAGAGAGCTGATGTGAGGTGGAGCTCACTAGAAAAAGGAGGAGGTTGGCACAGATGCAATAATAAGGAACAGGACACAAAAATAAAATATATGTGAGTGCATACATCATGAATTAATAGTAATAAATCTATGCAATGAACTCCATGTGTTCAAATATGATGAAAAAATACTTTAAATATTTTTCAGTTTCCCTATAGAGTTATGCTTTTATGTCAAACCTTATCTACAGTTCTATGGAGGGAAGAAGCATTTGCAATGTTAAAACAACTCCTTTCACTTCAGATTTAAAACAAGATGACAAAAATATAAACATTGTATTAACCAATATTGATTTTTCTTTTGGAGGGAGAAGAATGAAAGTAATGAGAAATCCTGAATCTGGTTTCAAAGCTAGTCCCTTCACCTTTATTCTGAAACTTTAGTCTTTTATGTAAGAGACGTGCCTGCTGACATTGAGTATGTAAGTCAATGACAAATCTTCCACTGTATTAAATGGAGCCACAATTTCATCTCAAGATACCAAACTAGATCTTTATGTATGTGCTCATTTGTTTTCTGCTTTGACTGAAATTGAAAGCTTAAGAACTGCATGGTATACTATAAATTTTCTAAATTATGCTCAGGAGCACGTTAGTGATTACAATTTGGCATGTACTTTAACAGGAAGAAACTAAACTGTTTGGCCCTTTCCTGAAATATTTGGGATCACTTCCTTGGTCTTTTCTGAAATTTATTTCCTCTACTAGAATTCAGTAACTTCAGCTTCAGATTTTGACCTATGTCTCTTCTGTGTCATTTCTAAGTAAACTTACTGCTTATGTTTGTATTTGTAAAAATTCCATTTAAGATACAAGTGGGACTGAATTCAGCGTGATGGCTGTTGTTTGTAACATTCTTTGCAGAGGTCTGCGTTGGTCGAAAGACAAAGCAATGTAAATAATTCACACCCATTCTGGCAAAGAGCAAGCATAATATATCATTTGAGAACTAGTATGCAAGCAAAAGAATGTTTTTACATGATGAACAGGTCTGCACAGATGTTTAGAACCAGGTGGCAGCTACAATATATGCTATGCAGGTACTTCTTCTCAGGAAAAAGAAACATAAGACTGCTGGGGAAGGTTATGGAGTAGATCCTCTTGAGTGCCATCATGTGGCACATGCAGAACAACCAGGCGATCAGGCCCAGTCAACATGGGTTTATGAAAGGCAAGTCCTGTTTTAACTAACCTGATCTCCTTCTATGACAGGGTGACCTGCTTAGTGTGTGAGAGAAGGGCTGTGGATGTAGTCTACCCAGAATCATAGAATCATTTCGGTTGGAAGAGATCTCTAGGATCATCAAGTCTAATACTCATCCCAACATCTCCCTGACCTCTAGACCATGTCCTGAAGCACCACATCTACTCGTTTTTTGAACACCTGCAGGGATGTTGACTTCACCACTTCCCTGGGAAGCCTGTTCCAGTGCCTACCTAGAATTTATTAAAGCCTTTGACACTGTTTCCCACAGCATTCTCTTGGAGAAACTGGCTGCTCATGGCTTGGATGGGTGTATGCTTCACTGTATAAAAAAATGGCTGGATGGCTGGGCCCAAAGAGTAGTGGTGAATGGCATTAAATCCAGTTGGCAGCTGGTCACAAGTGGTGTTCCTCAGAACTCAGAATTGAGGCCAGTTCTCTTTAATGTCTTTGTCAATGATCTGGACTAGGGGATAGAGGGCACCCTCAGTAAGTTTGTGCACGACACCAAGTTGAGTGGGAGTGTTGGTCTGCTTCCGATTAGGCAGGCTCTACAGAGGGATCTAGACAGGCTAGATCAATGGATCAAGGCCAATTGTATGAGCTTCAACAAGGCCAAGTGCCAGGTCCTGCACTTGACTCACAACAACTCCATGCAATGCTACAGGCTTGGGCAAGAGTGGCTGGAAGGCTGCCTGGTGGAAAAAGACCTGGAGGTTTTGGTCGACAGCCAAATGAATATGACCCAGCAGCGTGCCCAGGTAGCCAAGAAGGTCACCAGCATCCTGGCTTGTATCAGAAATGGTGTGGCCAGCAGGACTAGAGAAGTGATTGTCCCCTGTGTACTCAGCACTGGTGAGGCAGCACCTCAAATACTGTGTTCAGTTTTGGGCCAGTCACTACAAGAAAGACATTGAGATGCTGGAGTGTGTCCAAAGAAGGGCAATGAAGGTGGTGAAGGTTCTAGAGCAAAAGTCTCAGGAGGAGCGGCTGACGTAACTGGGTTTGTTTACCCTGGAGAAAAGGAGGCTGAGGGGAGAGCTTATCGCTCTCTACAACTACCTGAAAGGAGATTGTAGTGAGGTGGCTGTCCGTCTCTTTTTCCCAAGTAACAAGTGATAGAACAAGAGGAAACAGCCTCAGGTTTCCTCCCCTCAGCCAGGGGAGGTTTAGGTTGGATATTATAAGAGATTTCTTCACAGAAAGGTTTGTCAAGCATTGGAACAGGCTGCCCAGGGAAGTGGTTGAGTCCCCATACCTGGAGGTATTTAGAAGATGTGTAGATGTTAGGGACGTTGTTTAGTGGTGGACTTGGTAGTGCTCGATGATCCTAAACATCTTTTCCAACCTAAATGATGTTATGATTCTATGATTCAGCTGCTTTGGCTGCTATTGAGGTTGAATTGAATATTAATTGTTGAAAGTAATCTAACTTGCTTGGATGTGCCTGTGTGAGTTGCAATCTAATTGCTTTGTAGATATATAATGAAAGAACCTGAAGGGGCTATGTTAGGCAGCTGTTAGAGTCTGCCTCCTTGCTTGTTTAGAGCATTCTTGGGAAATATTTAAATAAAAATCTTGGTCCAGAGATGCTGTGGTAGTCACAGATCCAGATGAGATACTGAAGGTCCCTAAAAAGTGTCCTTAGTGTTGCCACAACAATGCATTCTGTTATTGAAATGAGGATTCTGGTCAAGTTTGCTATTTTAGGCACCAAATTTAAAACTCACTGTTAGATGGTAATAATACAGTCATTATAATTGCTAAGCTGTCTACATATTTATAGGATGATAACTGTTAGTGAAAGTACTATGATAAAATAATGAACAAATTCTACTAATTCAGGATTATGGGAATTGCATTACTGCTGTAAATGCAGAAATAGCTATTGTCAAAGATAAGGAAGATTCTCTGAAGGTATATTCTATCTAATCAAAACATTTCCCATATGAAAAAGTAACACAAGTAATGAAGTGATAAAAGCAACATTAAGCTGTACAAAGATGTGATATGCAGACAAAGAAGCACTTTAGGAGGAAGGTTTCCAGTTATGAAATACTATTATGGCTGTTTGGTCCCCTCAGAGTTCATTTACAAACACTTGGGAGCACTGATTAGGGCCTGTATCTTTGTTTTTTCCGCTGGCATAACAGAAATAATAATGGCAAAAATGTGAAAAGATTGACTAAGAACTTGGTGTTAGTTTATGGGACATGTTAGCTTTAAGCTAATTAAAATGAAACTCTGAAAAACTCTTCTGATCCTCAACAGCTGAAAATTTTCTCTTTTATGTCGGTTGGAGACCATTTAACAATACAGATATCAAAAGAGAATAGCAGAATGGTTATTTAATTTATTTACTCCTTTTGCTGAAGAACTGGCTTTTAAGACCTTTGCTAATTTAGATCTTTACTGAGCTATAAGAAGCCAAAAGCATTATTTATTTATCTTTTTCCTTTCTGTTATTCTGTTTAGGCTTCAGTGTTTGGACAAAATAAGAAAAAAACACAAAAAGCTACTTAAGATTTTGCAGTTTTAAAACACTCTTGCTTTTGTCTGTTCATTCCATTATCAGTATGTCTTTTCCCATGGTTCATAACTTTCCAGTAAACCTCAGAGAAATATTCCAAGACCACAGATAATGTTTAAGACCATGTTAAATTAAACCCAGCCCATAATGATTATTAATTATTTTAAGCATTTCCTCTTTAGGCTTCATTTCTACTATTGGCAGGCCGCGCTTGAGAAAAGCCAGTGATCTGAATACCAAGGAACACTTGCAACTCAAAACCAGGGAAACCAGAAGAGTTATTTCAAATCTAAACTGCAAGCAATGTCAGTCTGTTTAGCTTCATGGATTTGTTGGTGGCTTCCCATGTGGGACCCGATTTACAGACCTGACTCAAAGGCCCCTAAGTCAGCAGGTTCACCACGAACTTTGGGGGGCTTTCTTTTTTTAGACTACACGACTAAACTGTTCTCACATCTATGGATGTTTCCGTAGGTAGAGGCCATCTTTCCAGAACCCGTTGCTTGTGGAAGGCATGTGAAGTTTTGCCAAAGCCTTCTTCCATGCCCACACATGTCCCTGCCATTCCTTGTGATGCCATTAACAGCTTGAGGGAAGGATACACTCCAAAGTCAAAGAAAGTAATGAGTCAAGTTTAGATGAGGTATTGAATTACACAATGAGAAAGGATGTTACACAAAGGAGAAAAGAAGAAAGGATGTGGCTAGGTATACCCATGATTTAATTCTGTGGCTTTTTTGGGACATCTCACTCAGGTCCTTCTTCACACACTGCCCCAAAGCATCACACCTCAGCTGAAGAAGGGCTTGAATAGGCAAAAACTTGTCTTTCCCCTCCCCTCCACACTGTATCAGTTGTTCTATGAAAGGCATTAGCTTTACTTACAAATTTTGCCTTGCTTGAATACTTACCCTCTTCTTTAGTCACCATGTCTTAGTTTTGGCTGGAATGACTTTGGCTGTCCTTGGATTGTATCTGCGGAATGAGCTGCTGAGAAACCGCCCTTCCCTTGGAGCAGCTTCTGCTCTGAGCTCCGCTCCCTTGCTTTCTCTTTTGTTCCTTTTGCCATCCTTCTTTTTAACTTCCTTCCTAGATCTTTTTCAATAGGAAGGCTGCCTGGGGACCTGCACTAAATAGAGATGCAAAGGATCAGTGTTTCCCTCCCCTGCTAGCTGTACCTGGGCCCTGGGATATGATATGCAAATCTAGCAAGGGGTACGCTCCCTCCTTCCTTCCTGTTTGGGGCCAGCATTTTCCCTTCTCCTTATCTGGCTGCTTTTAACTTGCATTTCATTTGTATTCTTTAATTAGCACATTCCTTCTAGCTTGGATGGCTTTTTCCTGTTTACAGCATCTCCACAATTGCTACTCAACTCTATAAATCATGCACTTAATGAGAAGTACTCATTGTAAATATGCATCTTACTAGACTCATCAGTTCTAGTTCACTGGGAGCCTTGAGTATAAATTCTGCATTACATATTAATGATGCAAATAGTAACTTAGTACTGAAAGTGACTTCCTAAATGACCTTCCTTTTTACTGTGTTTGGGAGTTTTGTCATACCTGATTGGGTATTTCCAAGAGAGTAATGCCCAAATATGTCAGGTGAAAAGATATCCAAATTAACTATATTGAAAATGAAATGAATAATTTTCTAAAGAAGAGTAAGTGGCAGAGTGTGAGGACACTGGTTCTTAAAGGCAGAATTTGGCTCACGTTACTTCTCAGGATGAAGAGGAGAAGAGAGGGTTTATGATATAACCCATTAAAAGCCTGAAAATAGTAATATAATGGAGAGGTGGAAGGAACAGGAATAGGGTAATGCTTTCCCCTCAAAGGCAGTGTGTCCCCTTGGCAAGGCCAGGGGTGCACTGTGACGGCAATAAAGGATACTGTGCAGTATTAGTTGATGTGCTGCTCTGATTAAGTTCTTATTTAACAAATATCAGCCTCAGGCAGTGGACATGGGAAATGCCTTCTGTAGTGAATTCTAAAATACTTTTGGATAGAAGATTATGTACAAATGGTAGGTGGTTTTAAACCTTTTAAATGATATATCAAGATTATGGACAGATCCTAATCAAGCCTGTAAAATCTCTGTTGTATGAACTAGCAAATCGTAAAACTAAATTATGTCCCAGAATGGTGGAATCCTTTTGAAAGTAAATTTGATCTGTGATTATGTAAGTTGATAAATATGATAGGTATGATAGCTGATAAATACTTACATAAAATGTCCAGAAATACATTCAAAATGTGAAGTGGTATTCCACTCAATAATATTGCCCAAATCGTAGCAAAGTGATTAAAAGCTGGGCATGTGTCCTAAGCAAGAGCAGAATTGGCTCATGTTACTTCTGCAACTCAGTATGAGTTGTGTATATACATCAATATTAGTGGGAGAATATGAGACCATCACTGCAGCGTCGAGCTGTGATTACTGTACAGTGCTATGAGAGATCCTGGGTTTAGGAACTGTGTTGTAGTCACGAACATCAAAAGAAAGAATTGAGGGTTCAACAGCAAGAATAGGCTGAGGTAGTCTTCTGTTAGACCATTTGATATAATTGGAAAAATGATCAAGAGCTTATCTGTTTTTTCCTGTAATATCAATCACTCTTATGAAATATACCACTGGTTTCCTACAAACCTTTGCTGTTATATTTATCTTTCTAAGTGTAGAGGACATATGTTCTTATGTCAAATGTGCACTTCTTAATATTGATTACTTGAGACATTCTGTGTGACAAAGATAAAGGAAATAAAGAAAGGAGCTTTGATGAATGTATGGCAGAGTTTAGCCCAGGCAGACTTTCCAGGCTGTGTTTATTATAAAGCACAGATCTCTGATGTGCAGAAACTGCAGTGGAGTGGCTAGAATTGTACTATACAGTGGCATGAAGCTACATACTAAAAGTTTTAAACTGAAGCTTACAGATTTAATTTTGAGGCAATTGCCAAAGCTGGAAAAGTTGAGCTTTTCTTTTTCTCATTCTGAAAATCAGAACACTCAGTGTGATACTCCAGTCTTTCTTTTCGTGAAACACAGACTGCAACATTTCAATCCCAATTCTTTCATTAAGACCAATGATTTAAGGCTGAATTAAAACATTATCTTTTTGAAAGATATATGCTCTGAGTCTAAGAGTGCAAATGCAGGAGAATTATCAATATGCCTCAAAACTTTTCAAAAGTGTCTCTGCTAACTTGACCGTCCGGTCAGTAGATCTTTCTGCATCTTTTCCCTGAACGTTAAGAGGTGCCCAAAACCAAAAGATTTTTTTATAACATAAATGATGACCAATTGCTTTAAATTTTATGTTCTTCATATGACTAGAATTTTATTACAATGATTTTTAATAGCTTCAACCTGTATCTGCAATTCCAGCTCTAAACTCTAACTGAATCACTTGTATACTCCAGATGTTAGTCTTGCTGAGCTACACATGCCTTGAGCAGCCCAGATCTTCATGCACTGCCAACCAAACAGGAGACAGAAACAACCCACTGAACAGGTTAACAGTTCTCTGCTCTCTTATACCCCCAATCTGATTTCCTTAATAAATATACAGCTATTTGGCAGTTACATATCCTTAAACTCTGAGTCACTGAGGGCCATTTTCAATCAACCAGAACAGCAGGAAAATACAGTGCAGTTAAATATTAGTGCCTAATGCATCAGGATATGCATTTGCATGGGTCAGTCATCCAATTAACATCCTATATTCTTCCTATGGAGTTGAATGAAACACAGAGAGACGTTTCACCAGAACAGGTGGTTTTATCAGACAGACTGATTCCATAACCATTCAATAAGTAAGTACATCCTTCTATTTTAACTGCCTGCAGGACTTTAGAATTGCCTGTCAAGGTGATGCCACAGCTGAACACCTATCCCTCCTGTTATTTCTCTCAGTCTACCTGTGCCACTATAAAGTGTAATTTAGTCTTTGAGGAACTATTCTTCACAGGAGGAAATGGTGAGAAGTATGTGCCATGAGGAAGAGCAGGAAGAGCAAATGCACTTTGTGCCACAGCCAGTTAGCTGAGGTGTCTGGTGAAGGACAGCCTGCAAGCTGGAAGGGTTATTTCTAGAGTAGGGATGAGGCTGGGGAGTCCTAGCACAATAGCTAATCAGTTAAAAAACAGATGGAAGGCAAATAGAGCAAGACTGGGAAAATGTTGCAACATTATTCAGAAAATCAGTGTGATTTCATCTCCAATTTGCAATTTGTAAACTTTCCTTTATTGACTGAGTTTGTTTGTCTTTCCTTGGTGACTATCTTGCCATGTGCAGTCAATTAAAAAGTCTAAAACCTGAATCAACACTGTAATAAAGAAAGGTGGGTTTTAACTTCATAGGTCATGAACATTTCTAAAACTAGCATTTTCCTGTAATGCCACCACCTGGCACCACTCTGCTTGCAACTTTTATGGAGAGCAAATATATGATGTATGGTTGTGCTAGTGTCAGTAGTTGATACTGTAATGTGTAGAAAGTGATGGCAGAGATGGCCTTATATCTCTCCTATCAAAACACAGACAGTTTTCTTGGAAACACTGATGATCATCCTAATGCTGCTTTTTTTGTAGTGATAAATGCTTTTGAATGACTTTCTGGACCACAATGAATGGTCTATAATAAGGATGGTAATAATGAATAGGCAGGCTACTTATTAGTTCTTTGCTTAGTTCAGCAGGCAATTTTAATACTGCTCTACAGTACTGCTGAAGATCATTTTAACTCAGAAATTTTCTACCCAGTGTTTTTTTGGTGTATAGATGAGTGTTTGTTAAGAAAACAGTCTTCTACCAGCAGAAGTGAAAATGCTGTTAATGACATAGCACATATTTCAAAGATTATAATCTGTTTTTTACAAAGGTGATTGCTATTAAAATATAAAGATTATAAACAAAATTGGAGGAAAAGTCCTTAGAAATAGGAGGGAGAAAAATAATTTTTTAGAGACCAAAGAACTGAAGAAATAATATTATGAAAACATACTATCTTTCCTTCATTTTTCTACAAATCATCAACTCTCAGGCTTGTATATGAAAACACTGAATCAAAACTCTTTGAAGTCAGTGGAAGTTTTTCCACTGAGCATCATGAGCCTTGTGTCAGCCACTTGAGGCTTATAACTTCTGCTAATGTGCTGGGCATGGGGAATGTGTTTCTCTGCTGTTCTAATGCTGAAAATGAAGAAGTACTGTCCGGCATCACAGGTTGCACCTAGTTCTGTGCTGATGAGCAAACTAACAGTTTTTTTGTGACTCCTTTCAGCCTGTGCAGTGACCGAGCTCAATGCTTCACCTTCTAATGCCAGCATATGATTTTGATTATAGCCTAGATGCTACAGACAGACTGATGTTTATCATGGCAGTACTGGGCATCTGCCTACGAAAGCAGATGTTACTACCCTCTTCTAACTTCTTCTGATAGCATTAAAGACAAAGGACAAAATGACCCTTCAAGGCAGAATTTGCTTCTTAATACATGAACTAGTTTTGTTGGGGGACATTTGAGATGTGTTAGTAAGCAATTTCTTGAAGGAATACGAATTCCTCACGTCTTATGAGTGATACACATCACCACATGCAGTAAAAAAAAAAAAAATCTGTTTGCTCAGTAATGGCATTGTTTTATGATTACATTTCTGTGATCTTATTAAGAACAAGGGAACTCCTCATTTCAGTTCATTTTATGTGAGTAAAATTGCAGTAAGTATTCAGGGCTTCTTTTGAGAGAACTTTCTTTGGTACCATAAACCATCAAGAGTTTCTTTAAGCACTTAATGTTTGATGTTTATGCTTTTTTTCCCTCTTGAATGGAAGTATAATTGAGTTAAAACAATCTTTCACTGATGAATACTTCATTTACAATAAGCATAACTGTAGTAATTTTATCTGTCAGTCAAGATACTGCTACCTTGTAAAGCTACATTCAAGAAAACCTGCTGTTTTCTCTCCTAGACTAATTGGAAATCACAGTTGGTTAAGCAATATTACAGAAGGTCATTGTTCTTACAAATGAGAAATAGAAGACAGAATTATCCAAAGTAGCTGAAGGAAGACCTCTGGGTATCTTTTTCACATAGAAGTACATTTTTACAAAACAGTGTTTGAGAAATTGGCACCTGTCTGTCAACCATATGATACAGTCTAATCAAAGTCAGCTAATTCTGGTTAACAGTTCAGATATGAAGGAAACACTGATATTCAGCTTGATTGGGTTTATGTTAGATGAACAGATTTTACATTCCAAGAGCTTTGGCTGTAGCTCAACTCAGGGCTTATTTAGTGCAGAAAACTGGGTGTGGTATTAGGGCAAGTTGTGGGAAAGAAGAACAAAGGCTCTGATCTTTTTGTTGTTACATCACATTCTTATGAAATGGTATTGTAATCCTGACAGGACAGGGAGAAAAGAAAGAAAACTGGGATGCAGAGCTGTAGAGTTGGATCAGACTATTCCTATGAAATGCAGAGCTCTGGGTCACAGAGAGGGTAGGTGATTTGCCCAGAGCCGCAGAGGAAGTATGTTGAAAGTCAAAAGTTTGAAAATTGGTGCTCAGATTCTCAGTTACTCTTCCTTTACTCCCAGCCAAACAACACCATGTCTTCTTCCTCACTTGCTGTCATTATCACTCTCTTTCTATATCTGCTACCTTTTTGATTTATTTTCTTACGTGTCACTGAAAAAATAAAAAATCAGGAAGGCGGTAACTGCTGTATTTTTACTGATGTGCCAGTTTCTGGAAGCCCAGTTTTTATGTTATGCATACTACATTCTGCAAATAATGATTTGTGACTGAGTGTATAGCCAAGGGCTGTCCTAATTTGCATTGTTAAAACCTTAACTAATACAATAATATCCCTGCAGGTCATTTGCAACCTGCGTAATCTATTTGCTAAAGCAATGTCATGTAAATTAGAATTGTGAGTAGGTGATTGTGAATGATTAAGTTAGCATGTCTTAAGAAGTTACCACCATTGAGCTGAGATGCAGTAACTGATTGTTACATGCTTCTATTTCATGACAGGAAAACTCTGGCGAATTTAATGCTAATTTAAGTCACTATGCGGTGCATGATTGTCTGACCATACATTACAATCTATTCTTCTAAATATCTAGGTAATTTTATTTTTTCACAATGAAGTCTGAAGTTGCTTACAACTATCTAAATCTTTGATTCACCTGACGGTGTCAATACAAGGTCACACAACTGACTCTTAAATGTTTCAGAAAATGCATTGTGTTCAGGGATGTGTGTACGGCACTGGAGGCTGTTGCTGTTTTTAGATTCTGTTCCAGTGCAGAGCAGCCAGCATGGTTGCTCTGGCACAGGCACTGAACACTCTGTCCTTGGGGACAGTGTGGCCTCTGCACCTACTTTACTGCCTTTGAGTTTTCTGTGTTTACTGTGTTAGATGTTGCCATCTTTATAGTCAGTAACTAACATGATAAAATAAAGGGGGAAGCAACCAAAGGACAGGGGAATTTTCTTGAAAGTCTCAGAGATGTTACTATTCTCTACTAAATGGCTCTATTTACATGTAATTTTGGTACATTTTAGAAGGAAGGGCAAGGGATGAGCCAGAAAGCTCACTTAAGATTCCTTTTTCCTGTATAAGACACACAGATTGACACATGCATGGTGTTTTCTTGGATATGAGTGAAGCTCTGAATAGCCACAGAGTTACCCTCAGAAGAAAGAGACTTTCAGAATGGGACCATAAACAGAGATGTGCTGTCAGGGGAGCTTTTGGGACAAGATGGGCTTCCAGAAGAGAGTGCAGGCTGAAAGTCGGGAAGTGCTCAGATCCTAAAGTGAGTGCTGCCAAATTATGGCTCCGGCTAGACAGTTTAAAAACCTAGACAGAGATTGTATCTGGCATATTTTTAGAAAATAATTATGCACATTCTTTTGAATATTTAAAATGGTGGTGAAAACTGTATCATTCATCAGCCATGTTGGTTATAAAAAACAAGAGATACTGTTAGAGTCTGAGAATAGAGACTTCCTATTTTTGTGAGATTCACAGATGCTTGATTTAATTCAACCACCCACACAGTCTGAGATAAGCGTAAGAAAGTTGTTCTACTTCAAGATGGAAAGTTAACTGGTTTGAAAAGCTGTCTTAGAGGTCAAGGGCTTCTTTGATAAATCCTCTAGATTTTTATTTGATCAATTTGATGATGTTTCTTAAAGGCTATATAAGAGTTGGTTTGGCATATGTTCTAATGTTCTCAGAGCAGGGAATTCACGTTTTGACAAATGTACAGCTGTACATTGAAAAAGGATTCTATCATGAAACTGCTGCCATTACCAATTAATGTTCTTATTGCCATTTTCTTTCTTGTGATAATATTTAATTCATTCTAACCTTAACGGAGCTTCCTGTCAAAAAGAAATCAGAGTGAATCTCAGACAAAAAGATTTCAGCAAATGAGCTGGGACTAGGTAGAATATTTAACATTACAAAGAAAGTAACCAGTTTCTTCCCTAATTATGTTACGTTTTTGTCGCTATCTGATGGATCCTTCACTGTTATAAATTGTAACTGTTCCACGCGAAATCTGCTTGAACTATGCTAGTATGCATAGCTGAGGAACAGGTCCAGTACTGCAAGCAGCTGCTGGGTCTCAGAAGTTGGATGGGCCTGATCATTACAAGCCTGGCTACATTAGTGCAGGAGTCTTCCTTTATTTGTGATGTTGGATGTGCTTTGAAGTGATGTAGCTGGTTGAGCTCCAAGTGCCTGACTCATGCCAATTTAGAATGAGACTTCATTCTAAAATGTTCTTAAAAATAGGAAATTCATGGGAAAAAATTCAGAAAACTCCTCAAAATACATACAGGCTATTGCTCAAGTTAAATGTTCTCTCCAGTATCACGGCAACAATTGTACGAGACTGGAATTTCTGTAGAATACTTGGATTCTGCAACATGGCATTTTCTGACAAACCATCAGTTGCATCTAGTTTATAGATGGTCTTTAAAGTGTTCGATGTCAAAACCATTTCTTTCTTCCTGTGATATTCTCCTCTGACTTGTCTAAGCCACAGGTGCTTTTGGTTATAATCTCCAGAAGAGATATGTCTAGGTCAATGTCTATGGTCAAGTACCCTGTGCTATCTAACTCAGAAAGTTCAACATGGGCAAGTGTAGGATCCTGCACCTAGGGAGGAATAACCCCATGCACCAGTACAGGGTAGGGGCTGACCTGCTGGAAAGCAACTCCTCAGAGAAGGACCTGGGAGTCCTGGTGGACAACAAGTTAACCATAAACCAGCAGTGTGCCCTCGTGGCCAAGAAGGCTAATGGTATTTTAAGGTACGTTAAGTCTGTGACCAGCAGGTCGAGGGAGGTTCTCCTCCTCCTCTACTTTGCTCTAGTGAGACCATATCTGGAGTACCATGTCCAGTCTGGGCTCCCCAGTTCAAGAGAGACAGGGAACTACTGGAGAGTCTAACGAAGGGCTATGAAGAGGGTTAGAGGACTGGAGCATATCTCTTATGAGGAAAGGCTGAGAGACCTGGGGCTGTTTAGCCTGGAGAAGAGAAGTGTTAGAGGGGATCTTATCAACGCTTATCAATATCTAAAGGGTGGGGGTCAAGAGGATGGGGTCAGTCTCTTTTCAGTGGTGCCATGTGGTAGGATAAGGGGCAACAGACACAAACTGGAACACAGGAAGTTCCACTTAAACATAAGGAGAAGCTTCTTTACTGTGAGGGTGATGGAGCCCTGGAACAGGCTGCCCAGAGAGGTTTTGGGGTCTCGTTCTCTGGAGATATTAAAAACCCATCTGGATGTGATCCTGTGCAACCTGATCTAGGCAAACTTGCTTTGACAGGGGGGTTGGACTAGATGATCTCCACAGGTCTCTTCCAACTCCTACCATTCTGTGATTCTGTGAAATAAGTTACCATTCATCCCAACATGCTCCTCCTAAAGTGGCAAATAACATAGATTTCATTGTGCACTTTCAATGACTCTAAGAAAAAAAGCTCATATTATTTGTCCACTGAAAATGAATTGCAGTGAATGTTTTCATACATCATCTCCCCACATGCATTGTTTTCCCTACATACATTTATATAAACCCTACATGTATTCTCTCATTTGTCAGACTTAAAAATACTTTCTTTTTTTTCTAAAATTCATTATAGATAACTTGCATAGGAGCCAGAAACTGCACATGCTTTCACTATACAGAGAGAGTATAATTGTGGAAAATACAGTTGATGATGATTTGGTTTTCTTCTGTCACAGCAAAAGTTTGACTATTGGGGGCCCTTCCCAGGAAGCCTCTATTCCTGGGTGCAGGTGCCTTTCTTAGCTCACTGGGAGGAAGAAGCCAACTCAGAACTTTTCAACTGCCAGTATGAGTGTTTTGAGAACATAACCTCAGACAGGACATGCAAAAAGCACACCAGCTGTGTTGGTTTTAGTATTAAATTTGGGGTCTGACAAGTTTAGTGCTGGATACTTTCCTGAGTGCCTTCTTGGCCTGACACAGTCACCTGCATCTGAGGATGCAGCCCCTCATTGCCACCACTTCCCCCCCTCACCCAGTGGGGCCCAGGCAAGCTGTTCTCCACAGCAGGCACCTCTTCACCATGAGCGCTGCAGGGGCTGAGAGGCAGAATGCCCCCTACAAGGGCAGGCTGCAGCTTCAGGATGGCAGCAAGTGGATGAGGTGGGCTGCACAGCCTCTCTGTGCTAGTTCGGTTGGTCTTGTCCCCCATACTTCAGGGATTTCCCTTCCTGATTCATGGTTGAGCTTTTAAAAATGTTCTGGTGCTTTATAGGTTTTGGCCGCTCAGGAGATTTCTTTCCCTTATTGTGTTGCTCACTTTTTTGCTTTCTATGTGATGAGTTCACTCTTTAATGGCAGTTAACGGGTGTACAGTAATCTGGATAAATTGAAAAAGGCAAATGCAGACTTAAAATGCGCCAGAGAAGTGCATTGGAACTACCAGCTGATTTCACAGCATCATGCAGCCAAGACGGAAAACATTAAGTAATACATGTCCCCTTAACTGGCATAACATGACCAGTGCTGTGCCTGCAGCTGTACTGCAGCACGGCACCATCAACATATGCCACGGGGAAGTGTAAAGCCAGGAATCCCATTTCACTTGCAGATTTTATGCTTCTATTATTTCTAAAGAACATTGGAGGTTTTTTTCTTTTTAACTGTAAACCTTTTGGATACAGTCAAAGACTAAAAAAACTCTGTTCTATGCCATACTGCTGCTGATTTGCTCTGTGGCCTTGGTGTGACATTCAGCCTCTTTATGACTCAGTTCTGCATTTCCGTTCTTCACAGGACTGTTGTAATGCTCAACTAACCTATGTCTATACGTAGTTTGATGTCCTTAAGCAAATAGAAATACAAAGCTACAGATATACAGGCAAATAATAGTATTCTAGGCCTGCTGAGCTCTGGTTTCAACCTTTAGTAAAAAAAAATGAATTGCCAAAGTGCGAAGCAGGAAAGAAGCTCTGTGAGAAGCTGCAATGAGGAAAGAATCTCCAAAAACATTACCTTCTTTTCCTCCCTACTAATTTTACTTCATGGGTTTGAAGCCTCATTGTTTTTTTATCTCAGTTCTTTTCAGAAAGCATTTACGTAGTTGTTATTCCAATAAAGAGATAATGGGAGAAGAAAAGAAAAAATTTCTTCCCAAAATCTAAAAAAATAAAGAATGAATATTTTCCAAGATCCATTGTTCCATTAATTACTACTATTCTAGAGCAGGGCTTCTTCCAAACTGTCTTTGGGATTTTTATTTATATTTGGCATCTATGCAGCAATGCAATCACCATAAGCTACAGTATTTTCAGTTTTTAAGTGAGCCAACTGTGGACTGAGTGACTGACACAATCTTAGTATTTAAGTATGAGGTTTTTACTACCTACTTCATGGTTGGTTCATTGAGTTCAAAAATAGCAACAAGGAAGAAAGATTTGAGCTGTTTTTCAATGAATTTTGACATGTTTGTAGTCTACTTTCAGGGATTATGAAAGCAAAACCAGAAGCTGCTTTTGGAGGGTAAACGATTTGTTGAAAATTATTTACTCAGCTCTAATTAGGATAAACATTTTTACGCATGGAAATGAAGGGAATGTAAAGGCTCAGATATTTGCTCATTCAAATATGTAGCATTTTTGTTTGTGAATAATTTTTAAACTGATAATACCCAAGTTCAATTGTTGTACAGTTAGTTACTATGGATACTTGGTTTGCAAAATTCATGGCTTTATGGCTAAATTTCTGCCAAAGACCTATTGTTAAATAACATGTCTTTTTTTAGACAAACACATGAAGTGGCATGAGACTATGTTCATAGCCGTGTACACAAATCTGGCAGAGAGAAGTCTGAGTAAATTATCAGTGAGCTTTATTTTGCAATTGTCTCTGTATGTCTTGGAGCAGATTTGTCAGATTTGTGTAAATAGGACTTTTAAAATAACCTCTTTTACGTAGAAGTTCAATAATTATTTTTGTTTTTACAAAAACATCCCTGCTTCTGTCTCCCCACATGTCAGTATTAATGCAGCTGTCCAAAAGTCCAGTCAGATTTCCTGCTCTTTGCTGCGGTTGCCCAGACTCATGGAAGTGTTGTGGTACAAGCAGATCATCCTTTAGTTATCAAGACTGAGTGTGCTTCACTTGGTTTCTCACTTCAGTGTGTTTCCTCTGATAAAAGACTTCTGCATTCATTTCATTAAATATTGTCAATTATTACTCAGCGACACATTTATCAATAAGCAACATGTAAGAAAGCCTCCCCGCGCAGCTGTTACTGTCATGTTCCCATGTCATGCACAGGTCCTGGGGCTATTGCTGACTCTTTGGCTTTGGGAGTCCTCCCAGTGGCCAGATTCTGCATGGAAATCATGTCTATTCAATAAGAAATAAGCTTAAAGTTAAAATTACCTTTTAAAATGGTGGTTACATTACAGGGCCTTTATAGACACAGTAAGACACAACTAGTCATAACTCGAATAGCAGTACCCAAGCAAATGGATGAACCATTCATGGGGCGAGGGTTGCAGGGTGGCTTACTGAAGCGCATAAGAAATGGCAGCAGTAACCTGTAAGCCACCTTTTTGAAGTCAGTGAGACAGCTCAGCTAAAAGCAAAGCTTCTCTGAAAGTGCTTGCGTAAGCAGGACCTTTTTCTCAAACAAGCAATGCATGAAGATTTCTTCCTCTCTCTTCAAATGCCTGACTGGTTTGTACAAAGTTAGGTGACAATCTTAAACTTCTTACTCCTAAAGCAGCATAAGAGAATCATTATTCAGTCAAAATGTTGGTACTTGTTTATTCAGTCATTCCTATAGCAGGAGATGAAAGTACAATCTCCATGTGTAGGTGCTGTCTGGTTGAGAAGGTGTCAGTGGATAGACCTCGGTATTTGTGCAGCCTGCTTTGCAAGGCAAGGCATGTGATTTATGTAGTCTCAGTTGTACTGCTGATAAGGGTGTCCTTAGTCAATAAGAGGCAGTTTTGTGAATTGGTCAGTGTGGCTCGGAGTTGGGGACGTTGAGATCCCTGGGCAGGTGAAGCTTCAGCTTTACAATGCTGGATTTTGCGTGCATTTGCTTGCAGAGGCAAAAGCTGCTGCTGGCCATCATTTACCGCAATGGCAGCTTTGAGAGCACACCAGCAGGTGCTTAAAGGCAAGTGCTGTGCCAGAGCTGGACTGCTGTTTAGAACTGCTGCGTGAATTAAGGTGTGTAATAATTTTTAAAACAAAAGTCTATCTTTACCTATATTCTATTGAGGCCTGCATATTGCAACAGGTGGTGGAAATTAAGCACTGTTGGCCTTGACTGGTGTTTTACCAGGTACTCTCCTCCACACTGTTTCCACAACCAAGCTGTTAAGAAATGCTCATTAAGAAGCAAGTTACCTGTTTGAATGTCTCTTTTTGAATACATTATCTCCTTACTTTTGGCTTCTGTTTTATCTCTCTACTTATTTGAGTCATTTTATAGTTTTTGTTACTTTTCCTTCTCCTGCTTCTTATAGTCTTTGTTAAAACTTATAGACATGTAACATGGCAATGTAGTTTGGAGAAACAGATTTAGGTGTCTAAATTTTGCCCTAAGGGATAATTTTCACATAATTGTTTTTAATATCTTACACAAACTGAATGACTGATTAAAATGATCCATCAAGTGGTAATAGCTTAGTAGAATTATTGTTTTATGCCGAATAGATTTATGGGAAATCGAGTTCTTTTGCTCACTGTTTTAATAAGGCAGAAAAAATCATGTGGTCGGTTCACCACAACTGTTTAATGTGACGCTATCATAGTGAGTATAAAATGTCAAAAAAGTAGTAACAAAGAAGTTTAAGAGAAGTAGGCACTTCATCCATGGCTAGGAATAGCCTTGCCAATGAAAAGGGGCACCTATTTCAGCATCACTGAGGAGATGATCTTACTGACTGTCTATGGGAAAACATTTGAACTCTGTCTGGAAAGAGTTGTCACAAGGCTAGATCCTGATTCAGACTTGCAAAATGTTTTGCATTTTCATTAGGATGAGCTCAATATTTCAGAAAAAGTGTAAGTATTTGATACTTGAAAGCTTTATATTTTTAATTCTTATTGGATGACCTAAAAGTTACAATTTTATAATTTCACACAGCTTATTTATATTTTAAATGAATGCCCCAGAGTAGCACAGCATGTAAAATACCTTAAAATATATTTTATTGTGTAACTTAAACAGGAATTAATGGAACAAATTATTCTTTTCTGTCATAACATGTTAAAAAAGAGAATTATTTCCACATTTCTTGGTGAAAAAAGATATGAATTTGCTTTGTTCTCATATGGCTTTCATAACAAGAGCTAGCCATGAAACCTTATCTAGTGTGATTTTGTAATTTTTGTTTTAAATTCTTATTGTATCGTGAGGGTGAAACATCTTGGTTTTAAGAATTACTTTATAGTTTTAACTCATTCTATTCCGGAAAATGTAACAATTTAAAGGTGAAAGTTTCATGGGCAGTCAGATCAGATGAGAGACAAGTCCTAAATGAAAGGAAAATGTGGTCTTAAATAATCATAGCCACAATGTTGAATTTTAAAGGTCTTAATTCATCAAGGAAGAATGTATTTTGACATGTAGGTTTTTGGCATTATGCTTGGGTAAAAACAGTATGAAGATAAGGAGGAGAATCAGTGTCAAAATGCAAGCTAAGGAGAAATGCAACAGTAGATTTGAATAGCCTCGTGCCTTGTGCTTCATATTTCTGATCCAATGTTGTGCTTTTTTTCTTCATTTCTGTGATGTTTTTAAGAGAGCTTTGAGGTATACAGTTAGAGTTTTCATTGGAGGTGGCGTTGAGGAATTTGCTAGGATCCACTAATATTGTTGTGACCAAAATTTAGTATCTTCTTTCCTGTCACCCTGGGATTTGTTAGGTGTAATGGAAATGCCAGCTGCTCCTTGTTGCTTGCTCAAATCACTGCTTATCTAGCTGGTGTGTCTTGGGTATATGTAAAGATCTGGTTTGCACAAAGGAGAAAAAAAAAATATCTCAAAGTAAGGAGTACAAAAACTATAAAGTTTTGCGAGAATCTGCGTATCAGAATAAAATAGCATGTTGTGGATCAAAGGGGCATTTTGTAAATATGTAGTTAGTTTTGAAAAGCCAGCACAGACATCTCAGCCATGAGAAATCAAGCCATTGCTTGAAATATATAACACAACACCATTGCAATTTTCTCAGAATGTGGTGAATGTTTGGACTTTGAAATGAAGACATCATGCCTGTTCTTAAGGTTTCTGAAACCATGAATCTGGGTTATGAAAACAAATGAAATGGCTTAAAAATTGTAAGATAAAGAAAATTAAGTTAAAGCATATTGATATGCATCAGCTTTCCAGGGTGTACTGCTGGGGACTTTTTTCCTGGTGTTGCGTATATGAGGGAAGATGATACAACTTTTCCTGTGAAGAAATTTTGATACTTAAGGGTCGGTAAAATTTTCACTTTCACATGAAAGAGTACATGGTTATGGCAGTCTCTTTGTAAATGACAGTATATCATTTTAATGCTGGGAAAACACAGACATTTTTGATAAATGCAGCATTTCAGAGCCTTTCAAGATATCTCAAACTAGAGAAAAAAAAAGAGTGAAACAAAATTGCATGTTATTTTTTTAAATGTTTGCTCAGCTTTCAAGTTTGACTAGTCGGGCTATTTAATGATATCATATCTACTGTCTGGGTTTTTTTTTAATTCTGTCATTTTATTTTAGCATTTAATGTGAACTTGAGTCATTTGTGGTAAAGAGCTTAGATTAAGAATTAAGCAAACCAAAGTATGCAGATGTTTCATGGCAAGGATTTGTTTTGTCTGAAATGTACAGAATTTTAACCACATGGAGTTAGATCACCCATTTTCAATACGCACCAAAATTTTAATTCTAGTTCAACTTGTAAACTTTCTTCCTATGTGATTGTTGTTTTGTGTAACTCATCTGACGCCACTGAAGTCACTGACAATTTACATTAATAGAAGTGCAAATTTTTTGCTCTTATTTTTGTTACAAGCTTCAAAAAAACATTTGAAGTCTAACAAGGACAAATGAAGAAGGAGTAGATCATTTTGTTTCAAGCGTATTTGTGTTAAAGTATATCATTATCAATTCATACTTGCTACAATAAAGTTTCTGAGAAGTTGACAGATTCTGTTCCTGGCTGTTAGATTTTGTTTACCTCGTAGAAGTGAGGAGAGCCTTGTTTATCACAGAAATGCTCTTATGAGTTTGCTTTGCTCGTGAGTTTGTAGAAGGGCAAAGGTGAAGGATTGACAAGAAAATTCTTTCACTAACGCAAGTATTTCCTGTAGACAGCAATTACATACAGGTCTGTGAACTTTATAGATAGCTACCCACAAGTATTTGAACTGTGAGTTCAACACAGTGTTTGTCTAACTTTCCTTTATTTCTGTATTTCCAAGATATCTGGTAGAGACTTTTCAAAATGATTTTTTTTTCTTTATGAGTGAAAGATCAAATAATGCAAGTATTTGACCATTTTAACACCAATTTACAGTCTGTATACCATAAAATAATTGGTTAAGTAGGAAGCATACAAAGGAGTTCAGCTTTTTCCTGACTTTTAGTTCAAGCTATGATTCTAGCCGTGCTATTAAAAGCTACTTTATATGTAGCTATTTTACAGTTCCTTTGTCAACTCATTGTTCAATGTTACATTGACTAGGAGGTTTCAGAGCTTGATTTATGAGCTTATTTTGGAGTAAATAATTATATTTCCTTTACTCTGTGGCTCGTACTCAAATGGAAGTGTAGCTTAATGCTGCCTTCAAGTACTGTGTTTTTTTTCCTAACTAGTAATAGCATGTAGTAATGGTAAAGGAAGTCTGGCTGCTAATGACTACCACTAACCTGGTACAATAAAGAAAAATGCTTTTCCTTTGAAAATCTATTCTGTTCAGTTGTAGGTAGAACAATAGACTGGGAGTTATTATCTGTTCTGTTGAAGTAATGGCACTTCTGCTAAGGAATCCTGATGGATGGGATGGTGACCTTCTCTCTACAAGTTTCTGGAGTACAGGCATCTTGGGTGCCGTAAGCCTTGTTCCCATGTAACCATCCAAAATATGTCCATGATTCCTTCTCCTGAGGAAACAAAACCGTGATTTTCTACTAGTACTTTAAAAAGTCACAAAGGAATCCAAACAAAAAGTGAAAGAGAGGTTCCTCTTACTCAGTACCAACTATCCAGGCATTTCTGAATGGGGCAGGTTGTAGCGTCCAGAGCCTCTTCAAGCAGAATCCCTCACCCTGGCCTACCAATGGGAAATGCATCTCTGAGACGCTCTGGTTTAGATACTGAGTGCCAAATATACCCTGTGGATCCAAAGTAGAGTACAGCAGGATTTTTTTTTCCCCCCTCACTTAGCTCCCTGTCACTTCCCAATATGGTCAAATACAGTGCACAATGCTAGTAAATTGTCTTTGGTATTGTTAGGAGTCATTGACTGACTGTGGTTTATCATCAGATAGGATTGTCCAAGAATGCTAGACTAGCATTATGAGAAAATAAGTGGCATCAGCATGAAGGCTATGCTTCAGTAACTAGAAGCATATGTACTGTGTTGAGACTAAACATGTCCAATGACTGAACATGTCCAATGTTATGAAATTCCAAAAATTAAATTTTTTCAACTCTTTCCTGATCAGAGCAATGTTTGAAATAGCAAAAAAACTACAGATGTAGGGGAAAAAAAATGCTATCCAGAAACCCTTAAGGAGTTAATTTTTTAGCGATACTAAGAATGCACACATCCTATGGAATGTAAAAACTCCTTGAATACTGAGTACTTGAGTTATACAAGCCTTAAAATTACTCCTTTGTCTTCAATTTGTTCTATGCATCATGTTGTATTTTTACCTTACATGTAATACTGTTCTGATTTGTCCTGAGAAGGAAAAGGAGTTTGACTTATATATTCTGCCTTACTGTATCCTGCTGTTTTCGAGTATGGTCATATTCACCCTTCTGTGCCAGTGCACACACTCACAGCTCAGTTTTCTCTTTTGGTCAGAAAGGGGTCTAGAACTGGATTTAACCATCTTTTCAGTGCCTTTAAGAGACAGTTACCTTCTTTTCCCTCCCAAAGACTTTTCCTTAAGGCAGTCAGTTGGGTATTTCAGTGCTTCAGGATTAACACATAGTGGGCTTTTTGTTTCACAGTTTTACTTTGTCCTGGTAAATGCCTGATTGCCACCCGGACGTAATATTTGATGAATATCAGCTTGTACTCCACTTCTTTTCACTGGCCACGGGCAGCTCTAGCCTGTCCTCTGCAGAACATGTCCTGTGATACAGTAGCATCAGTCATTGTAACTGACAGCACTGTTCAAATGCTGTCTGTTAAAGGAAGGAGTAGGGGTGAGTTCGAAAGTGTTTTGCAGGCATATGCTGATAAGTGCTAAAAAACTTTGAAAGGACAGTGTTTTATTTATGGAATTCTATATTGGCATTTTGTGAATGGCTCATATAATTTTCAAATTATACTTTTGCATGTAATTTAAATGACCTGCTCTCAGCAGGTGTTTGATCTGCTAACTGTCTGGAAGAATGTAGTTCATGTTTCTTATTGCCTTACTTACTGATTTCCACAGGCCTTTAAGGGGGAGAAAGAGGTTTAGGCCACTGATGGTGATGGATTTTAAAAAGTGTATTTCTGATGCCCAGATTTTTAGAAGTAGTATTGTCACCCAGTTTGAATACTAGGAATAAGTTGGAAAATAAATAATAGCTAAATAATTTAATTTTTTAAAAATTCTGTTTCTGATTTGATAGAAAAAACAATACTTACTGCTTTTTATAAAACTGTATGTCAAAAGAAAAGTAGTAGTAGTGTAGCTATAAGAAAAATTAAGGAACCAGCACCAGTATCAGTATTCTTTTGGGCCTTCATGTGCAAGCATTACAAGAGCCTGAGATTTTGTCTGGTTAATACAAAACAAAGCAGGTTGTAGTTACCCTTGCTTTGCCGTGATCGTGGACACATGCAGGTTTACAGTGTCATATGCTGGCATGAGTGGTTTCTGTGTATTTTTTTTACCATGCTAAGAAAAAAAACAGTCTTAGGTTCAGTTCTGAAACTCCTCAGTCATCTCTGGTTTAGGTTGTAACTCAAGGAGCAAAGTGAGACTAGCTACTTCAGAAAAAAATTGTTAGGAAAAAAAAGTGGGGTTTTTCCTCAAAAAAATGCTTTCCATATTTCTCAATTAATCAAGACTAGTGTTTTGCTGCCCTTTTTTAGAAGATTTTTAAAAATAAAACTTTTTTCGTTTAATTTTTAAAGATTTAAAAATACTCATTTTATGACATCACATAATGAAAGAGGTGTTTCATTTTTTTATACTCTTCTTGAAAGTTTCTCCTCTTAAAACAGTCTCAGCTTTTGTGCTTTCAGAAATTTCCTGGTGGAAACAGTTTTAAAGAAATGATATGAAAAATGATTTTCCCAGATTTTTATCTTCTCCTCACTTTTTTTCTTCCTCCAGTAGAAAAGATATTGTTGGGTAATAGTTAAATAGTGAAAAAGAAAAGAGAAAAGAGGCAAAAATCCATTAAGCCAAACAGACCAAATCCAAAGACTTATAGTCAATGAACTTCAAGAGGTAAATATTTATACTTGAATGTGTAGCTCAACAAGCACCTCCAGAAGGAGTAACAATTATTATTGCATCTGTGAGAATAAAGTCAGGAAACCCTGAAATATTTGGGCTAGGTTTCACCTCATCTAACTTGCTCTTATGAGTCTGGTATGAGGAAATCATCTGTGTAATGGAAGGAGATGACAGATAGTAATTTATTCCACTTGTATTATTAGCTGAAGTTATACCAGATTAATTCATTAATGCCTTGCTTTTGCCTATGTAATTTTCATACTAACAACCATATCTGAATCTCAACCTAATTTTTCACTTTAACTTGAACTGGTTTGTTTTTGTTTTTTTTTTTTTTAATATACTGTTGTAAAGCAGATAAACAGCTGTCTGTAACAAAATAGGCAAGACATACAAAGTCGGTTACCCATTCCTGGATGCCTATGAAGCTTGATCTCATTCCATAAACAAGCAGTTTATTTTCAATAGGGAGGCATGCAGTGGCTGTTGAAATCAAGTTAATAACTCAGCCCCATTTCGCAGGAGTGGAGTTACCAGTAGGAAAATGAGGATGAAGAGAAGAATGTCATGCCTCTACTCCACTCCAATTAATAACGCCAAATGCTGCAAGCATACTGTAATATGATCCATTAGTGGCTTTGCAGCTCCCTCTCTCCAGTTCTGCTCCAGAAATAGATGCATTTCAGTTCTGTTCCAAAAAGCAGAAATAATAATAACATTTGCAGAGGTGGGTGAAAGCTAGACTTTCTGAGTGTTGTCAGCAGAGAAATTTGTGAAAAGGTTAGGACAGGTTGAACAAAACTTTTAATGGGAGTTCTACAAAACTTCAATATATGTCATTTTACCCAGAGTGCAATGTTTTTGCATCTTTAGGGCTTTACCTTTTTAAGTCTCAGGTTTGTAACTACATCTTGCACGCATTTAAAAAAAAAACAAAAAAAAATGCCCTTAGAAAACATAACATTTGTCCTAGTAATGATAGCTTTGAAATTCTTAGTAATTAAATGTATTTAGCTGCATAGCTAAATATTTTTATTTGAAAGATTGAAGTATGTGTGGGGTTAAGAAGAGAGGAGGTAATTTGCCATGACCTATTTTCATTCCATTCCAGTCAAAATTGCACCACTTAGCTGAGTACTAAAAAGGGATGCCTGAAGCACACTTGCATTAAATCATCTGTTAATGTCAGGCCAAATTTCTGGTCTCCTGGCTTGTAGGTGGTGACAGCCCTCTGCAAGGGATACCTATGTTCTGCACACTCATCAGAAACTTTTATGTGCCAGGATAGCAAACAAGGCCTGAAATATTTGTACTTGATATGAAGAAAGATCTCCAAAGACCTAAGATGAAGAACTAAGAAAACAGTTGGAAATACATATCTTTGCTGTAACCAGCTTTGAAGTAATGGCAGTCTCTAATTTAGCCAAAACATTAATGTTCTGGCACAAGAGATTAATAGGATTAATTGTTTTTGTAAAATGAAATATTTGCAAATTCAGTCATGCTGTGAAAGAAGTATAACTTCTCCAAATTTCATGCTATTGCAGCAAAATTAGGCTTCTGAGCAAGTATCATGGTTAACTACTTGTCCACTTAGTCCGAAAATCTAAATAAGATAACAGTTTCCCAAAGCTGTTCTAATATGTTTTGGTGTCTATCTGGAACAAAACAACTTTTTTTTTTTTCCTGTTTGTTTTTATCCTTTTGATACCTCTTTCATCTGTTTTTGTTTCCCATGGAACCAGTAGGTAGGTCCCAAGTACAATGCAATGTAGAATTGTGTTCAGAGTTCCTGATTTAGGAAAACATGCAATCATGTATATGTAAGCCACAAAGGTGTAGTTTGCAAATGTTCCTTGTAACAGGGCTCCTTTCAACACAGCATTTTGGTAGCAGATGGTTTCCTGCCTTGTCCCATCTCCTCTCTCCCTCTCCAGTGCCGTGTCCAGTGGACAGAGATGTTTCAGAGCAAGAAGCTCTGCCTGCACGGGAAGCCTGGGTGTCATGGGCCATGGCCAGGAGCCGCTGGGTGAAATTCACTCAGAAAAGGGGCTTGGAAGGTCTGTCACTGCCATGAGATGATCTGCATTTACAGTTTAGCACCATTGCTGTGCTTAGCACTATTGCTCTAGCGCTCTATGTGCCAAATGAAGTCATTAGCAGATTTGAGATCTATCAGCCATCTGTGCCTCATATCTGTTGAGTGGGAAAGAGCAATTGGTGTGGAGCTATAGTGGGATGTAGAGGTGCTAGAAGGTTTCTGGGTATGTCTTGGTCGTTTGAATTGGTGAGACTCTTGCATAGCATTTACTGCCCACCCCTTCTCCTGGATAATGCTTGAGTCTCTTGAGAAGCCTGTTAACATGAGAACTGGTTTGTGTGGTTGGCATTCTCCATGCATTGCATTGCATGGAGAATGGTACAGCATCTGTTATTAAATACTTGCCAATGACCAGGAGTACCTAGCCAGCTCTGGTGTGAATGAGAAACTTAATAATCCATGAAGGTCTTTTTTTTACATCTTTGATTTACATTACATTGGGTTCATAAATTAGGGGGAAAAGTGTTAATTATGGCTTTTATTCCTGGTGGTGGGTTAGAATACAGTAGCTATGACACACCATTTACAGAGATGGCTGGAGCTGTTGTATATCGAAGCTGAAAATGATATTGACCTGTCAGTGCAATGTACCCTTTGGTAGTCCTTTTTGTGAGGGTATTTTATACATGTTGTAAGAGCTGCTTCACTGTGTTGCAGTAACATACAGGAACATGTGGAGACAGAATGATTGATTATTAGTCCTGGTGTTTGTAACTTGAGCTGTGCAGCAAGCGTTAGCCAATAATGATTTGTTTTCTTTCCCTTACTCCCATATTGACATTTTTCATTGTCTTAGTGCCTGGAATTCCAAATCTGGAATGTCTTGCTATCAAGTCTGAGTCTGCTCTATTTAACCTAAATGCAGATCCATAGTATAAGGAAAGTGATATGAATGGGGTCTGAACTGAAAGCCAATCCAACTTACGTTGAATTGAACTTACGTCAGTATGTTGCCAAACTGAAGCCTTCATACCTTGTCATGTGCAAACACCAAAACAAATTTTCATGGCTGCCCACTGGACTGCGGGTCTGGCACAGACAGACGTTGCTCAGACGGTAGCTCCAGACATCTTGAGAGCAGAGACCTGCTTTACAGGGTAAATTTACAGGGTTTTCATATGTCATTCAGAGAGGAAATCAAGTCTGGGAAAGATTAAGTTTTCTGCTTGGGCTACCTCACTGAGTACAGGATACCTCACAAAAAGATGTATAGTCTCTTAGAAGAACAAATCTTTTTACTTCATTCGATCAGTTTATGTAATTTTTTTTTTTTTTTTTTAAGCGGCAGTTGCTTTTAAGTAAACTTGCAGGATTTATTGCCATGGAGCCAACTCAAACACTGAGAACTGATTCTTTCAATTGTTAGTGAGCTGTATGGCCACACAGATGATGACAATAAGCCTTGAGAGCTCTAGGATACTCCTAAGTAAGTTTTGCATTGCAGAGGTTTGAAAAGTCTGTGACTCTCCCCTGAGAATTTTCCCTCGGTTCTCATGCTCTGAGACGTGTTATTTCAGAAATTATAGAAATGGCAAGTCTTTGCGACTTTGAAGTTCTGAAGTATGTGGGTATTTTTCCTTATTTGTGGGTATAATAAACTCTGTGATACTCTGTTCTGCCTCCGTATGTGGATATGTGGTTTCAGTGCTGCACAGCTGGATAGAGAGGAATTCTTAGAGGAATCAGAAGGGACAAGCTGAACAACAGCACAAATTAAATAACTGAGATGAATGATTCTGAAGGAGTTAAGATGACAAGGGCAATGCCTTTGTAAGGAGGAACCCATTTCTTGAAGAGCCAGATTGCCAAGAATGGTTTACTCTTTCTTATTTTAAAACCTGGGATCACATAGCATCAGAACCTGATTGTATTTTAAGGAATAAGGTGAGTCAGTTAAGGCAGGAAAAAGACAATGCAAGGTGACCATGAAACCCAAAAGAAATACAGTGATGCATGAGAACAACATTGTTTGTGTTTCCTTGTGTTCTTGTTTTGTTTTTTTTTTTTCTCTAGAAATGGAATTAGTTAACTTCCAATCTGTCCTGGCTTTGGCTGGAATAGCACTATTTTTTTCCTAGTAGCTGGTGCAGATGCTGTCGTTTGGGTTTGATGGTGACAATAATGTTGACAACACACTGATGTTTTAGTTGTTGCTAAGTAGCACTTATCCTAAGTTAAGGGTTTTTCAGCTTCCCATGCTCTGCCAGCAAGCAGGTGCACAAGAACCTGGGAGGGAGTATGGTCAGGACAGCTGTCCCAAACTCGGTATATAAACTGGGGAGAGTTGGCCCAGGGGGGTGGATCACTACTTGGGTCTTGGTGAGCAGATAGTGAGCAATTGCATTGTGCATCACTTGTCTTTTCTTACGTTTTATTTCTTTCTCTTTTTGTTATATTCATTTTCATTACTTTTAATATTACTGCTATTATAACTTCATTTCAATTACTGAACAGTTCTTATCTCAGCCCGTGAGTTTTACTTTTTTTTTTTTTTTCCAATTCTCTTCCCCATCCTACTGGGAGGAGGGAGAAGTGAGCAAGTAGCTACGTGGTGCTTAGTTCCTGGCTGGGGTTAAACCATAACATCGTCCCAGTAGGTTTTGATCCATAAACAATTACCTCAGGGACAAGCAGCTTACCTATGCTCTCTTGCAGCAGTGTTAGATACTCCAGATTTGGCTGTTATTTGAGCTATATTTGTGAATCCTGGAAAGCTAGGAAAATGGATTTTTCTTCAGGTGTTCTGTAAAAGGAACATCTTCCTTTTGTTTCTTGGGAGGTGTGGTCTGCAACATCAACTCTTGTGGTGGACTTATAGATTGATACCTCAGAACTCTCCTTAGTAGAACTGATCTTTAACTTTGAGATTTAAAACCTCATAAAAGTTTATGTAAATAGAAATGTAGAGGAGATTCAGTGGATTTTTAGAGACTTTGTAACAAATCTAAAAGAAAACAAACAATCCCATCCTCAGTTGACAGACTGTGTTAATTTCATATTTGATACCTATACCTGTTACCAGCTGCTGTCAGTGAAGGATTGTCATTGTATCAGAATTTCTCACACCATGAATGATGACATCTTCCTCCCACCACCACCATCTCAATTCCTCTCTCTCCCCACTTGCTGATGACAGAAAGCAGCCATAGCACAGGTTACTATCTGTAGTAACCATTTTAATGTGCATCACGAATTTTTTATTTATACCTGAACTTTAAGAGGGGAAAGGTTGTCTTCTGA
This sequence comes from Eurystomus gularis, assembly GCA_013400335.1. Classification (NCBI taxonomy): domain Eukaryota; kingdom Metazoa; phylum Chordata; class Aves; order Coraciiformes; family Coraciidae; genus Eurystomus; species Eurystomus gularis. The sequence goes on along the minus strand of VZZY01022089.1, from coordinate 153,467 downwards.
GGAGGTTAATTAAACCTCAGAGCACCTGAAACTTATGCCTGTGGTAGGATTGTGCACAAAATCACATAGCTCAAAATTCACAGGACCAGTTGGACTTCTGCCTGTGTTTACATACTTAAATACCTTTTTAGATCTGGCCCCGTACACTTTGGATGCACAGTCTCATATTTGAAACTGCAAATAATTAGAAATTAGATGGTATTTCACTACCTCTCTGGCATATTGAGATGCAATTGCATGCTGTGAAAATATCTAAAACAGAAGTTACAAAGTGCCTCGTGGCGACCTACTCTTGAAAGAAGCTCTTGATGTCTGAATCTCAGAGCATCCATTCATCTCACATTTTTCTTCACAAATATCCTGGTATGGAAATCTAATGCATGTTTGTGGAAAGGAAAAAGTAAAACTACTTCAGCTTCTTTGTGTAAAACTTCTCACATAATAGAATACATACCTTAAATAAAAAATGATGAAACAGTCTCTATAATTCTACAGTGATCAAAATTCAATATTGTGAATATAAACAGGTTTATGGTAATAATAGGTGATTTGCAAAGAAGTGGGATTCATTTAGTTCTAAGAGCTGTTTGACCTCTGCCTCTTCATAATCCATTAGAGAGTGCTAAGGTCCACATAAGCTGTCTTTCCTTCTCTTTTACCTGGAAGGCATTATTGTTTCAATAAATACCAAAATCAAGTCAATATTTTTAGAACCAGGATAATTGCCACTTTAAATGAACTAATCTTGCTCAGAAGTTGTCTGACACTTTATATCCAATGCCAGCAGGAAAGAAATAATTAAGATGTATGCATTTGGTAATTGATCAGGAACATTTGAATGGGTTACATAAATAATAGACTAATCAAAGCATTGTCTAGCCATTTAAAAAAACACATGCCCTACTGCATCTACATTTATTTAAATTAACATTGCTGTCAGAGTTTATGAGAAACTTTGAAAGAGGATTTCATTTTCACCCTATGGTTAATGCTTTCATAAATAATAATTTGTCATTTTATAGGATAAGATACACTACTAAATTGCTCAATGTACCTCTTTAAGATAGAGGTGTGCATTTACTGTTCTGGGCAATTACTTCATGGATAAAACTGCAACTTTCAAATCTCATTTTCATGTCTGCCAAATCCTACTCTAACTCATTCTTTGTTCTAACAAGAATTAATTATATTAGTAATCTATTGTTATGCAGAAGAGAGCTAGGACTTCTCTTGTATATTAAGTATCATGCAGGTTTTTTCTACATAATGTATTTTATTAGTATGTCATTGGTAACTAACCAATAGATTATCCAAAAAAAAAAAAACCAACCAAAAACGCAGCTGTTCAAAAAAAGGTCAGATATTTAAAAATACATAAGGGTTCTGGTTCTGGTTCTTGTTTAAGCCCATGAAAATGGTAGTTGCTAATCATTTACAAAGTGCTGATCTTTCTTGAAGTTGAACACCAAGAAATCTCAGTCTGATAGCCTGCGGTAAGGCTATATCTATTTGCAAGCAAGCTCCGGTCTTCTCCACGCTTTTCTAAAACCACTTCATCTTTGTATGAGGGAAGAATACACTATCAAGCTGAATATTTGAGATTAAATGCAAGGTTATATTTCACTTGTATGGTAATTTGGACATGCTTTTTTGTGGGATCTTTTACATGCAAACCAGAATAACCATAGCATGAAAGATAGACTGTTGCACAGCCTTTGTATGTTATTCATGTCCCTATTGGGTTGCCACAGTCAAGGCTGCTACTTACTTCAAAACTGTCCCATATATGTTCCTTGTGTTCCACAGTGCTCATTAAAAGGTGCTGTGATAACCTGGCATCAGTGGAGTCCCTGCATGGAAATCCAAACTCTTTTAATCAGCAGTTACTGTCACCTGCATTGTCTCTGGGCTGAGCTTCTTAGGCTCTGTGTATTGTGGCTTTTTTTCTTCACCTCTGAACAGGAAAGTACGGCCTCTGCATGTGTTTAACCCCACATTTTTGCAGGATACTAATATTTCTGCTTTTAATTGGCTGCAGTTTTACAGGAGAGTGTCCCAGATGTGAGTGCTCTAAAATGAAAGAGCACCAGTGTTGGGCTTGAATGTTTCCCATCCAATTACCAACTGCCCCTTCATTTTATTTTGAAAGTTTTTTCACTTGAGTATGGGGTTTCCAGATGATTCTGGTAATCCTGGATTTTTTCCCTTGTTTTTGCAGGTGACCTGTAACTGTTTCACCATCAGTAATGGAGAGATGCAGGATGTTGGTGTTGGCCTGTATCCCAGGTACTGTGGACACTGTTTCATTCACAGGCAAAATCTATGTTATTTTTTCTTCCTCTTTTCCTAGGTAGCTGTAAGGGCCATCAAAGCAGCAGGTAACATGTCTAAGTGAGAAACTGGGAAATGGAAATAAATTAAAGGAGAATAAAAAGTATGATCAAGTTGAAAATTCTTAATAGTTTACCTCTTTACAGAGGTAAAGCAGTTTAAATAAAGTACATCTTATTTTTATGGAGGTGGTAGTCTTTTCTAAGTAAGGATAAATCCTGACATTAAAAAATGTGTGACTGGGACTAGTAAAGGAAACCTGTTCAGCATTGCTTTATAATACAGATATTTTGCAGCTGAGAGACTTCTGAACAGGCAATTAAAAGAAAAAGATTATTAGTAAATTACCATAACTGAGAAACCAGTAATGTGAAAAGATAAGCCCCTTGAGAGGTGGATTTTAATATTTGCATTTCTTATTATTATTTCTTACTTGTATTGGGTAAGAAGTGTGTACCAGGGAAGGTTTTGCCTTCATAGAATTAGTTACCTGTAATTATGAATGTGGAAAATTAGTATATATGATTTAAAATTGTATTTTACCATCTCAATTTTCTGCTAGTGCACAGTCAAAGTATATTGTCTGTCTCTCAGTGGGTCTGTCACTGTTGTTTCTTTTTCTACTAATATCACAAGTGTAAGATTTGACTAAGGACACTTAGTATCTTGAGCCCTGCCTTGTGGTAAAGATAAGGGAAAGGTGGTTAGGATGACATGGAAATTACTGTTATGAAAAGTACAGAACAGTCATTTGATTTCTTAGTGGAATGGAAACAAATGCTTTCACACACTTGGGGGAAAATGGAATATTATTTTGGAGCATTATTATTAGTGGAATGCTTTCTTTTGGTTGAAAAAAAGCCCCTGACTGCAAAGAACATGGCTATCTGTATTCTTTGATAATGTACTGCCAAGGGATGCAAGATACTCTTTCCCAAGTCAGTTCAGAGCAGTTTGAGTTTTGCTGTAGCAAATCACTTGGAGCTGAGAAAATTGTGAACTTAAATCTGTGGTTTCCAAATCCTCGGCAAATGCCCTTCCAGATGAATTCATATGTTCCTAGAGGAAATTGTCGTCAAACCCACTAGGGTTTCCATGAGATAAAATGTGATTAATAATGCTTTGTTTAGTCTCCTTATGAGATTTTGTATTGGTGCATGGCTTCATAGATTCAGCATACCAATACGTTTTAACAATAGGTAAAATCCTGTGGTCCTTTTCTACATCACCTTGCCAAGCTCTGGGAGTGTGCGCAGTGATCTCACAACAAATGCAATGGATACCCTCTCCCAGTGGACATCACTGTGTTCATGTGGAGATTAATCACAGATACTTTATTAGGCCAAAAGAGTTAGAGTCCTGTTGATAGCTCCTTTAAGAGTCAAGAACTGGATAAATATGGTTTCGTGCAGGGCTCTAACCCTCAGCAGCATCCTCTATTTTGCCAACAGTTGAAAATTTCAGTTGCTGAATCAGGCAGACAAAGAAAGCAAATAAGGCAGCCAAGAGCTGGATAAACAAAAATTCTTCTTCCAGCCTGATGATGCTAAAATTGTTTTCAATGGGTCATTCCCACAGGGCAAGAACCATCGGCCCAACGTCTGCTATGGGACTGGTGGTGGTCTGGCAAAGTCTGTTGTTTCTCAGCTAACAAAACATGGGACTCAAAAGTATATAGCAGATGTTGTTGATGTTGTTCTTCACAGTTTCCTTCAAAAAAGAGGGGAGGGTGTGTCTGTGTCAGGAGATCTACCAGTGTGTGTGTCTCTTGGGGTGGCAGCACCTCCACAGTGTGCTGCTTCCAGCTATGCTGCTTTGGCTGTCACATGCTGCAAGAATAAGGGCTGAACTAAAATATGAATAAAACAGAAGTAATGACTGTATCTCTTCTTTTAACTCTATGCAGCAAGTACTTTGTTTCTGGGACATAGTATACTCCATTTTCTACCTGATAGAAATGCAGGTTTACTGCTGGCCCTTTTGAGCTGCGTTTCCACTAATGGTCAAGTAACCGATAAGGTTAGTGCCCTGAAACTGAGGAGAAGCAGCAGGAACAAAACACAGTCACAAGGTACTAATCTTGTGCTCTGAATTGTGCAGACTGCCTTGTTACCCACTTGCCTGCTTGGTCCTCTTCCCTGAGTCAAGCCTCTTGGAGAGTCACTGGGAGGCCATCACCTCCCTCCTGCCCTGAATGCAGAGAAGGCAGAAAGACGTGAAGAGATCCAGTCATGGCTCCTATTAGCAATGAAGATAAATCTTTTAAATATTAATTTTCCTCTCCTAACCAAGAGTGGCTGATTTATGAGGAGTTTTATTTGTTTTGTAACTTAATTGCTCAATATTTCAGATGTAATCATGTTAGCTACTTTTAAATGATTAAAAGAGAATGGCAGTTGAAGCTTCTCTGTAAAGTTCATTCTTTCTTTTTCTTTCCTCCCCTCTCCACCCCCCACAGCATGTCTTTACTCAACCACAGCTGTGACCCAAACTGCGTGATCATTTTTGAAGGATACCAGCTTTTACTTCGCTCTGTCCGAGAGATCCAGATTGGTGAAGAGGTAATTAACTTGTCCTCCCTTCCATCACAGACACCTGCAACAATGACATCTCCCTAAATAAATTCCAGACTGCAGGGCCACCAGCTTAATATTTTGATGATATATTGATGCCACTTCCTAGCACATAGCTATCAGGGGGAAAATGATAAATAGAATCATCTCTTCACACTGCCTGGGCCCCATAATCATTACTCCTCATAAATCACTAGCAGTCTTGATAAATTCTCGTTCCTCCTTTCCTCCTCTAGGCACTTCATTTTGTTTGTATTTGAACGTATTTTACCCTGATGGAAACACTTACAATATTTCTGGGTGGAATGCAGTGTTCACTAAGTCATTGCAACAATAAGCATTTGTCAAGCTGCAACCATACTGTTGTAGTAAACCTTTCATTGACAGTGACCATAGCAAGATGAGGTTTGTTTTCGTGTCCATTTCACTAGAAAAGACTTCAAAATAGCCCTTTCAAGAGATTTCTGATTTGATCTAAGGTATTCTCAGCCTTGTTTTTACAACAGCATTTGTATTTGAAAATAATCATTTGTGGCTAGGTAAGCATTTCAAAGTAAGTGTCTTTTGCAGCAAAGCAATATTGAATTTGCTTAGTAAGGCCTGCAAAGATGTGTGTATATATGTAACTTTATGTGCACCAATGACCTATGCAGTTCTAGCTGCTGGTCATTTAAAAATCAGGACCTATTGTAAATATGGTTTACACCTGCGCTTCAACCTCTAGGAAGATAAACAGCATATATATTCTAGTTTAGAAGTAGTATCTCTCTTCCTCCCTACGAAGTGTTTTCTTTTTTAATGTATCCTTTATCTAAGACAGTAGGCCATCAAAATAAGTCAATGGTGACCTTTTTTTTTTTTAGGCAAAATACTGTGAAGAACCAATGGAAATACATTTGCATACTTATCTTTTTGCCAAGAGAAATCTTTTGGGATGCAATATACTTGTGTGGAGCTATTAAGTTGAGACATCTTTCAGTGTGGTATTCTTGTTCAAGACAAATTAAATACACCTTTCTTCCATTTTATCCATGTACCATAACTTTCCTCTTGGCTTCCCAGTTCACCAAGATGGTTTGTTTATTTAAAAATACAGTAGATTTTTCTGTCTTTGCAAAATGCATTTGGGTTAATTAGAGTTCCAAATTCTGAAGCTATCTTATCCTTATGTATACAAATATATTTTTCAAGGTAAATTTTATAAAGCAATTCTTTGTAACAAGCAGCTGTTATAGAGTGGGAGAGAGACCCTGAGGTGGCCCTGGGTGGTTCTAGAGTGAGAAGTGAAGTAGAATTCCCTTGCAAGTATGACGACCGTGCAGACTGTGCTATGGCTATGAAGCACATGACCCAAATTTTAGACTTAGCATTAGTGGCCTGTAACCCACAGAAGTCTCTAGGTTAAAATCAGTGGTGAAACAGATATGGTGTGAAGTTACAAGTAATCTGTAAGGCAATCAGGAAATAAATACAAGTTTTAAATCAGGGCAGCTTAGACCAGTTTGTTTGCAACTGACTTTGGCAGTTGTGTGAATGCAGGCTCCAAAATGACTGCAACTTATGTGGGCATATTATATTTTCTAAAAAACTTTACCTCCAATGAGGCAGATTTTGAAAGAGCTCAAGTTCTGGCATCATTGTTGTGACTATTGCTTCTGGTTTTGGTACTGAAAGGAAAACTTGCCTTAAGGAATGTGTAGGATTTTCTATATATACAGACATATATATATACACACTGTGTTAAAACAGGTGCCCCCTTGACTTACCTGTAAATAAAAGTCTCAATCTGAGGTACATGCTTCTTTGAATAAGGACATGTCTAAGGAAGAAAATGGGCATAAGTGAGAAAGTAAAGACACAAAGTGAAAATTAGAATATTATTGGAAGAGGAAGGAAAAGAAAATTATTTTGAGGGTATGTACAAGTCAGCAGTTTAATATTATATTTTCAACACCCAATTACTTTTTCTCTTACACAACTGATACCGCTTTTCATTTTGTGTCCTGTGTGGTAGCTTTGGTACAACTTCTTTTCACACTAACTTACTAATTGCTTGCAGCAGAGTCAGCTCAGTTTTTCTTAATAGCCATGTATTGAATTTACACACCTATGTACATGAAACTACATTACCTGTTATGAGCTGAGTTTTTACTTATATTACTGAGGTTATGATCTCAGCTAATGGGAAAGAAAATACATGTTAGGGAGGAGTCTGATTGGGTTTTCAGAATAAATCAAGTACTATGAGGTGGTAAGATGAACATTGTTTCAAGTCTTGAGGCAACAAGAAAACTTACATAATTATAAGCAGTAGAAAACTTTTCTTATCCTGCTCAGACTCACACTAGATTAAGACAGAATGAGACCCCCTATGTAATGATTAATAGGAAGTAAATAAGCACTAAGATTTATTTCAAATGAGAAGGTAAGTAGCAAGTCAAGCTCAGATTAGTAGAAGAGGAGAATGATTATATTTATCAAGTCAGTGATAAAAATCATGCAAGGTTATGAGAATCTCTGAAAGTTTTTATGTTCTGATGGAAGTTGTTTCCCTTCAGTTCTAGTCTCATGTCTAGGCATGTGTTGGCTTTGCATGTTTTTGAACAGGAAGGCGAGTGGCATTTAGTGGTTTTGAACTGAATTTTGGTTTGGGCTTTTTTAGTTGTTCAAATCCGAAGGCCAAAATGTATCTCAGGCAGTAGAAAACTGGGACTGCTGAGACAGAAAATATTTGCCTGAATCCTTATAGAATGAAAGTTCTAAACTTGATGGTGCTGTGTATTTGGAAAATAATATGCAAAAAATCTAGCCATCTAGGCCTTTTTACATGGCAAAGACAGTGTTGCCAGTCCTGAAACACGAAGAAATAATGAATCATGAATGTTACTTTTTTGTAGACATTGAAAGAAGGGAATCATGTATAATTGTATGGTTTCCAAAGCTGAAGCATGGTTTTCCAAGTTGAAGCTTTAAGAAAACAAAGTACATTGCAGGAATTGTAATATAAGACTGAGAGTTGGCAAGATGGAGAAATGTCTGATCTTTAAATTTTGCTTTGGAAACCCAAAGTTCAGGTTTATCATTAGGTATATTATTTGGGTTTTATACTACTACGGTTCTATGGAATTGCATGTTCTTTGAGGGCAGAAAGTTGCCATTTTAAACAAAAGCACACTATATTCACATTGGCTTTTGCCAGTGAATACTTTAGTTGTTCAGAATAACAGCTTTAGTTTCTATCACTGTATGACTTTTATGTCTGTTTAAATGCTATTTATAATGCTCATTAAATACGGGATTTTTAAAGTGAAAATTTGGCTCTGATGGGAAACTGCTTTCAAGCTTGGTAGCCATTCTTTTTTTTTCTTACCCATCCTTGCTCTGACTCTGTTATAATTCATATAATGTGGTACGGGTCTGTGCTAATACCCTAAATTCTAGTGATTGGCTAGCTGGTAGTGATCACAACTAAATGTAAGTGTTCTCTGTCCTGCAACTGGCATAAAGGGAATGAAACAGGTAGTAGTGGAGAGGACAAAAGAAGTGAAAGGAGGACAATGCTTAGGAGCAACTGTTGGTGTCCATGCATGACTTGGGAGTTAAGGTGGCTAGGAAGGGTCTCCTAACACTCTGTAGGCTCTACTCAGTACTGGGGTTTTGAGCATAATTGAATCTAATAGTAGAAAGAAAGAAATAATAGATTTTTGTGAGGATTTTATTCTGTATGTCCCTACTTAAAACACTACAGAACTTTATGAAACTTGCTTGAAGTAGCTCAAAACTGATTTTAACACCTTTTTGCTCCTCAAGATAATGTTAGTTGTAGTGCTATCACAGCTTTTGTAAATTTAGGTGATGTTACTTTGATAGTACACAAAGATTTCAATTTCTTGCACTTTCTTCTTTGCAAAAATGAAGTATTGCAAAGAAAGGTAAGGTATGGAGAAGGATTATAAGAAAGCAAAAATTATTCACCTAGAGATCACCAGAGCTCCTTCAGTGATAAGGTAGCCTGTTAGCTAATTTACTTTCTGAAAAAGACAAGCAGCCTGCTCTGAAGAGGCCTCCATTATTTCTCCACCCTTAAGTAACCACTTTAAACAGCATCAAGATGTGTGCTATAATTTCAGCTGACTTTTTATTAATTACTGTGTCTTTGGTGTTTTGCATGCAGACATTAGCTCATTTGGCCTATTCTCCTATCAGAAGAGAGGTAGGAGATGGTTAATTCAGTGCATAGCTCAAATCAATTAGTCCTACTCAGAGATGCATTGGCTGAAGTCCAGTTCTGCTGCAAAATGGGTGAATGGCTTCTCATCAGCTTCAGAGTTCAGTTAGAGAAAATTTGTATCTTTCTGCAGAAAGTTACATAACAGACCGGACTCTTACAGAGCAACTAATTTTTAAAATTGATACTAAATACAAATCATTATTTCAGATGACTAGCAATTAAATGTATCTTCATGACAGATTTCAACAGAGATATGTAATATTTCTGTTATTATAATCCCGTGAGGAGACGTTTTATATCTGTGTATGTTTGACAACATTACAGTTTGTCACATTACATTTTTTAAACCCAATTTTTCCCTTGAGTTAGAAGGTAGTTTGTTCATATAGTCCAAAACAGAAAGAGCACAGACTGTTCACTCCCTAGATAATTCTTTCTCAGGAATATGTATTTGTACACAACGCTCCCTAAGATTCTGAGACCTATGACAGCAAAAACAAGAGGACTCACTTTTTCCCCTGCTATTTGCATTTAAATAATTTATTTATAATTTCTACAGAATCCGCTGTCTAGAAATTTTGTAGCTTATAGTCTGTTACAAAAACCTGATAAATTAAGTCCACTGCAGCATGGCAGTACTGGAAAATTGTGACCACCTCATTTAGCAGATAAGGAACATAAGAAACTAACCACCATACCCATGGTTAAAGAATTTCTGTGTCAGAGCAGGATGCAGGGCTCCTAGATTGCTGCATTTCTTAGGAGAAAGTCTTGAAAGTCAATAAGTCCTATGGCTGTTAAATAATTCCCTACCTTCATAAATGTCATTTAATATATATTCTCCACTTCGGGGGATAAGGTTTACTTCATTCTTTATAAGCAATGCAATAAAGAGGCAAGCTTTGGTCAGCTGAAATAATGTTCTAATTAATACTATACATCCCACATGCAAATACCATTAAGACAGCCTTTGATAAATGGGTGTATTTCCTAAATACGTACAAGTTAAATGAACCTTGCATCTAATGAAGGGATCCAAAATTAAAACAAGCGTAGGAGAGAGACTTGAGCACAGAATTTTTATGTTTAAATGATTAAATGATTAGTATAGACTTAGTCACCGTTAGGTTGGTCATATTTCTAAATATCCTAATTACATTTTCCCGCTCAGTCTGCCAGATACAAACATTTTTTCACTTACAGATTTCTGCTGGCAGGTCTGGGAATTTGGACTTGGGCCTCTGACAGCAAGACAAACCCTGAGTTGTTAAAATGCTAAAAGGAGGTATCAATGTGATGAAGCCTCTTGTCCTCCTCCTTCTGCCTAGTCATATGCTCTAATCCAGAGCAGGTTGTTACGTGACTGTTCCTATCCACAGCTGTTTGATAACCACTGCAAAAGAAATTACTGGTTTCAATCTTATTCCTATTTTCATGGTTTCTGCAACATGAATTAAAAAAAAAAAAAAAAGAAAAGAAAAGACAGAAGGGGATGAAGCCTGTAGGCTGAAGATAGATAAAGCATGTTTGATGCTGGCTATGTGTTTGTTTTGCAGTATTGGAACTGAACACTGCCTAATGATGGGTTCAACAGTAATGATAGGCTTTAAACCATTGTCTTAAGAATTTTGGCAAAAAACAGACTAATCTCACATGAATTATTTTTCCCAGATGATTCCTACTGTCTTGCACTGTGCCTGAACCTTGATTAAATCCCTTTCAGTGCTGGATGCCATCTGAACCTAAAGCCCAGCAGGACATGGGTCAGAAACAATGGTGTTTATGCGGAGGATAAAAGACAGGGAACAAGCCAGTGTGCAGACTGATTTTTACAGAAAACCCTTGAGAGTTGCAAGGAGACTTGAAGATCAGAGGCTTGTGATGAGAGAGGGAAATTGGCCTTGGAATGGCTGAAGGACAAGCTTAGGACTACAGCTTGACTGGAAACTGCTTTGTGGGAAGGGAGGGAGATGGGTCTTTCTTACCACACCAAGGAGGATGCAGAGTAGGACCAGCTGGGAAAAGAAATGAGGACAAAATTGGTGGGGTTACTGAAGACGATTGAGAAACCAGAGTAGGGCAACAAGAACTGTTAACTTGGTAGAGTAAGCATGCTGGTCATCAACTATGTGGAAAAGGTGTAAGACAAGGCATGCAGGAGAGGCAGAAGGGCAGATCTGGAACTGGCAGGATGATGAAATCAGCCCATTGTACCAAGAATGGCTATGTAAGGAGCTAGAACTGAGGGCTGGAAGCCAGGTTTAGATAACCAGGTGTGGAGAATAAGGCTGGAAAATTATACTCATGTCCAGGAGCAGAGAAGAGAGAGAATGAGAAGAGCGACAGATTGAAGAGAATGGGGCAAAGAGACCAAGCCAGGGAGAAAGTAGTGGAAAAGAAATATGCAAAACAATTTCCATCCATTCACCACACAAAGCCCAGAGGAAAGCCTACAGCTCCTGTGTAAATGATTAGTACAGACTGTTCTGCTGTGAACCAACAGTGGTGAAACTAATCCCCTCTTGGCTCAGGCAGAGGGACAGAACAATATTACATAGAATGCAAAACCTAACAAAATTCTCACACTTCTAACTTCTGATTATCAGTGGAATTTTCATTTGTCTCTTTCATTAATTGTCCTATTAATCTTCAGTTATGAGACCGTATTTTTTTTTCCACAGACTTTCTGCTTAAGATCATTTAAAATGTCTGACTTCGCCATTTCAGTAGTCTTCTTTTAACAAAGTCCTCCTTCAATATATAATCAAATTACACTGTAATAAATGAAAAAAAAATGCAAGCATTGTTTTAGTTGCTTGTTAATTGCTCATTTAATTAGAATGCTCACTAATTTGCAAAATGCATGTTCTTAGAATGGATTTCGTGGTCATTACTACAAATTGGTCAGGTTTTCCTGTAATTTCTTTGAGTGGACTCTCGTGATTTAACTGAGAACCATGTGAAAATTCTTCCAATTAGTTGAAGTGTCTAGGCTCAGGATGAAATAATGTGACCTAATTTTTTTTAGCTCTGACCTCTCTGGAGTGTTTCAAAGTGCATTGAGCGTATAGTGTAATCACTCAATAGCTTGTATGACTGAATGCTGGTCTGAGCTGGGCTGTTATTTTGTTATATTCTTTCCCTTATTATTAGTTTGTGCCTGCACAGCACTTTAAACATTTGAAGAACTCTACAAATGGTTAGCCCTGTAGAATTCCTTCTGGGGGGCGTCAAAGTGAATAACTACAGATTTCTCTGTAGTTCATTGGAATTCACTCTGTACAGCACGAGGAGTAGAAAATGGCACAAATGTAAGCATTTTCTGTAATCATTTTAATACATTTTATTGTCAATAGTTTCAACAACTTTGACTGCAATGCTTTTGTGCTTCCTTGGTTGCAAAGGAAACATCAAAGATGTACTGAAGGTGGGTATGACGTCACAGGAGCTTTCCTCAGGCTCAAACATATATTTGCAAGAAAGTAGAGGCTTCCCTGAGAAAATTTTTGGAGGCAGCTGAGTGTTGTATAACACCAGTGTTAAATACGTGGTTAAGCTTTGGATCTAGACAGAAAATGAGATTCCATGCACAGGGAATTCAGATACTGAGCTTTTTCCCTCTCCCTTTTCTCACTCTCTCCTTTCTGTTTTACTTTTCCTTTAAATTAGGATGAAAATTTGAAATAGTGATGATTTGGGGGGGATTAATAATTCCAAGCAATATTGAACAGGAAATATGAAAGTGTTCCTCCAGGGACATTGTTTTTGGCCTTTTTTTTTTTCCCTTTGTAAAAGTAGTCAATTTCTTCTAGGAAATAATCTATTAAGATAAAAATTTATTTTATTTTATGCTGAAAAAATGTTGTATCCTTGTATCCAAAAATGTTACCTTAGCTATAAATACACTGAATATCGAATTTTTGTAAAATATACCAATTCTGGTTTTGTATGTACTGCACACAGCTCACCATCAGCTATATTGAATCATTGATGCCCACCAGTGAACGCCAAAAGCAACTAATGCGCCAGTATTGCTTTGAATGTGATTGTCTTCTCTGCCAGAATCAAGAAAAGGTAGGTTGAGTGAAGAAGTTGTTTGCCAATGAAACAGAATTTTCCAAGGCCTGTCAGCAGCTTCTTTTCCTTTGTGTGATACTTACCTTTTGCTACTAACTGAATGGCCAGAATAAAGAAAATGACCTCTGCCCTCACTACTGTTTATGTTACTGTGAAAGACAACCGTGAAGGAAAGAAAAGCAGGAAATGTTGACAACATGATTAGAAAAATTTCTTGCTAAAACATGCATTGTTCATAAAAGATAGGAACCACTTTTTGTTCCAAGATGTGGTTTAGATCCTTTTGAGATTCAAGGACCTCTGAACATGAAAGTTAACATGACTTTAATCCGAAACAAAAGGATTTTTTTTTCTATTCAAAAGAACGATCTTGGAACTTTAACTGAAACCACTTGTCTGATGCTACAGGAAGGCTCTGCTTTTCCTCATAGTAATGTTAAAATAATTCTGACAAACACCTGCACCAATAATTTTCAAGAACAACCAGACATATTCAGCCATTTTTAGACAGAGTGGTGAACATACTTGGATGACTGTAGTTTTTATGCTGTCTTTCACAAGTTCTTGGAGTAGCAGGTCAGTAGTTGTAGTAGATAGCATTTTGCTGAGTGTGACCTTTCACTAGGGTTCAGCCTAGCCTCATTTAATTATATTCTGAGTTGCTTCATAGTTATACAGCCTAACCAGAATAATTTTGGCTCCAAGACTGATGAGAGATCAAGTGGAATATGCAAAATGAGGCTGGTTTCATAGCAGTTCATGCATTTTATCTCTCTAGTTATATGTAAACTTGTTCTTCTTTAAAAAAAAGAAAATTCTGTTTTGAATGAGTCACGTGCCATAGCTAAATGTATTCCCAGTAGATCAGAAATAATAAGAAAGGAATTGATGAAAATGTGATTCTACAGGGTGTGATCTGATTCATGAAATAATTGCTGTACAGCAAAAAAGAAGAAAAAAGTTTAAACTCTGTGTTGGGTAGGACAGTTGAGTGTATATAGTATTGTTCAAGATTAAGTATACCCATCAAATACATAATGTATCCTGTGATTCATCAGTAAGCAGTTCAAAAAAGAGAACGCAGAAGAGTTTCAGGCTTATGACATAATTCTAAATCACTTCTAGTCCAAGTGCAAAAGTTTTTGGCATTCTGTGACTGATAAAGATTGCTGCAATGCTATTTGGAGACAGCAAAAGGAAGAACTCTTTTTGTATTTCTTTTAAAGATGCTCACTCAAGTGCTGGGAAAACTTAGATTAGTTTTGGGGAATGGCATCCCCACAGATGCAGTGATTATTAGGAAAAATAAGCAGGCTAAAGAGTCTTTAAGAATTGCTTAACAGTTTGTGAAAGGGTAGACAAGTGGTGTAAAGCATGTGGAATGTTTTAAGAAACAAGATTCAGAGGCTGGAGTACACTTCACTGTAAAAGTCAACATACAACATTAAAAAATGGTGAAATTATATATGCATATATTGGTGAAAACAATAGTCTCATGCATAGGTTAAAATTAATTAATGATGTTTTTATCTTTGAAATTTTTAACTGTGGTTTGAGTTCATATTCTGTTGATTTTTATTTTTTTTTTCCTACTGGCAATATTCCCTGCAACAATGATAATGCAAAATGTTTGGAAAGCTCTTTGTGACTGAGCTCTGAAATTCTGTAGTTTCCTTACTGTTATCATGTGAAGAGGTCTGTGAAGGGCTAGGAACCTTCTGGCAGCTTTGTCTGTTGTCTGTGAAGAAGACATCTTTATCCTCAGCTTTACTCTAGGATAACTAGATATAATCTGCAGCAGTCCTTATAGCATGGCATTTTGTTCCACTGTGACAGAGATTTTATAAACTCAACTGTTTACATGACTAACTTGGAAACTTTCCATTGATCTCAATTACTGTTGGTAAGCGGAGAAGCATGTAACACTACAGCTACAGTAGGAGATAATATTTTCAGACATTCTATTTTTTTAAATTATGGAATGGCTGGATTTAGATGCTTAAAATTTATCAATTGGCAAAATTATTCATTAATAATCCCAGCTGAAATATCCCTGATATTGAGACATTCCCAAGACATCTTTGAAAATGTTTAAAATACAAAGTCTTTGTCAGTTGAATAGGCAATGCCTGCAACTTTGGATCATCAAGGGTGGCAGATTCAACAGTGAGATTCAATAAATATATTCAGCTAGCAGTAAATTCCCACATTACAACATTACTTTGCAACTACAATGACTTACTCAGCAGCAGTCCGTCTCATAAATCTTTGTTATAGGTAAAAATGCAAATTCCGATTTGGCTAAGAAATGCTTTATGCCTTCAAGTAAGTTCTTGGGTGTTGGGAATTTTTTTCAGTTGTAGTCATCAAAAAAACTAGAATCTTTTTTCTAACAAACGCTTACAGAGATAGTCACTTCTTATTACATCCAAATTCCAGTCTTGCTGAGTGTGCCTGCCAGCTGCTGAGTACATACTAGGGATTGATGAAAGTAGAGGAATGACTCTTGAGATGCACACATAAATTTACAGTAAAACTATAAGTCAAGTCATTTCCATTGTAGCTTTTATTGTACATCTTTTGTAATGTTTTAAAAGTGATCCTGAGAAACCTGTGGGAAATACACATTAAAGTTTATATGAAGGGCATGCAAACCTTCTGTGTGTTAGTACTTAGTTACATGTATACTTAATAATTCATATTTGTAAAAATACTTTGCAAGTTTCTTATCAATGAAATTCATGTCTCCTGCTATATTTTCTAAAGGCTTGTTCATTTAGTCTTATATGTCCAAGTTAAGAAGGAAGATGGTATCAAATTTCTGTTCTTAAGTCAGTTACTGACTTTGTAAGTGACCTTGGGTAATTAATTTTGTTCAAAAGCAACCTTTGTGTTTTCTATGACCCTGTCCTTATTTTTCATAATTAGTGAGAAGCTACTGTTTCAATTGGAGCTGAACAGATTTTTTTACTACAAAATCAGATCAGTATATCTAAATTTGGGACCATTTTTGTGCATGTTCTGTGAAGGTTTCTTCCACTCAGCTTCCCCAAATGCAGCATGAGGATGGCAATTCGTAATTCTGCTGAGTATTCTGATGTCCAAAGGATAATAAAAGCACTGCATTTTCGAAGGTCTTTTTAGCTTAAGTGCTGGATTTGTTTTAATGAGAATAATTCGTTGAAATTGAATGGTTTGAGGTTTAGTTGTGTGCTTTATGCAGTTCCCATTGCCATGTGCTATGTAAAAAAAAAAAAAAAAAAGTCGTATTTAACCTCAGACACATCCACATAAGCAAATAACAGATTCAGCCTACAAAATGCTACTAATTTCTCCTAACTTTAGTTGGGCATCTAATCTAAGCCAATTTTTGGCCTCCCTCCAAGTCAAAGAAAAGATAAGCAGCTCATTCATACTGTCTTGCAGTAGCAATCTGTGAAAACTGGAATGGATGTAAGAGGTTAAAGGTATGTCTTCAGGTAAATACCCACACTTTAGACAGATAAAGTTGGGTGAGATAAATTTATGCTTCTCCATGAAGTATACATAAACACAAAATCAGGAATCACATGATTACTTTTCTGTGCTAGCTGATGGGTAACAGAGTGCAGTTGCCACTATGTAGTTTCAGCACACTAACATCCAGATTGTTAGTAAAATTTATTCATACAGAGTCATTGTCCCTGGCTGCTGCTGCAGACAAATATATCTTACAGCCAATGTCACTGCTTCTTCACTGTTATTTGTGCTAGAATTGATTAAACTCAGTGGTTGCATCATTCTACAATCGCATCGTTTAGCTACGCATACAAACAAGAGTACTGTGCCAAAGTGTTTTTTTGCCATTCTAGGTTATATGATTCTATGAAGGCTTTTTCTGGTATTTCTGGTGTCTGATGAACTGTGATTTAAAAGGCAACTTATCTATGAAGAAATATTCTTTATTTCTCATTTACTGTAATATTTCAGGTCACAGCTATATAAAACAGCATAATTCACTCAGACACCAGCAATGGATTAAAATTCATAGTCACTTGGTCTTTTTAGCTGGAGATGGCAACTTCACACAGCATAAGAAACTTCTCTAACCACTGCCTAAGTATACACAGTTCATTTGCAAAGTTGTCTACATCTGAGACTGTTATGTGGCAAAAGCTGCATTTTCACGTACACTGAAGCAGGCTGCAGCCCAACCACAGGGGCCTTGTTGAAGTTGTTGGGCATCAACTTCAACAGATGCACACTCAGTGTGAGCAGGCACAGCCCTAGACCAAATGGAGAGGTCCATGGCTGTGCAGTTACAATTGCATTGCATATCATCAGAGCAAACATTGCTCACTGGTCACTGCTGATGAAAGGACTTCAAAGTGAGTTTCTGCTTACTATACAGCAGTAGTTTTTTGTTTGCCTCTCCGGTTGTGAGCACAGCCATGGTATAATCCAGGTGCATAGCTGTCATCATGGATGAGGAAATATGGAGGAAAACAGTGGCAACTAACTGGACCCGTGGATCTCAAAGATCTAACCTGATCTAGTTGGAGAAGTCCCAGCTAACTGCAGGGGGGTTGGACTAGATGACCTTGGAAGGTCCCTTCCAACCCAATGCATTCTATGATTCTATGAAATAATTTTTGGTGCCTGGACCTTAATGTCATCTGCATTTTGATTCTAAGAGTTCATACCATAACACTGGCCCGTCTCTTTTAGCAACTGGTCAAGCAACCTGGATGCTGATTTGACAAGGGAAGAGTAGCAAGTGCTCAGATGTCAGTGTAAACTGGTTAAGATAAGATTAAGGTGAATTTTTTGGCAGTACAGTTTCTGCCAATTTAAATAACACTAGCTACAAATCTAAACAATACTTTAAATTGATTTTGACCCAATTTGAGAAAGAAATCAGGTACTAAAAGAGGAAAAAACCCATGTCTTTCTAAAAGTCTTTCACAGAATACTTCCTGACTGTCAGTACTTTAAGTTGTTGCTACTGTAATGCCTTCGGTTCATTGTATCTCTGACAACTTTATACATTATTATTTGCTCCATTTTAAGATCAGTCTCAGCTGTAATTTGGAAGTGTGTGTCTTTCTAAAAGCTGAACTCTTGGCAATGTATTACCATTCCAGCACATAAAACCCCCTTACATTAATTATAATTAAAGATGGGATTACATTGATGACAAACATTTCAAATGGAGAACATTTTTTTCCACAGTCATGAGCCAGAGTATTGTTCATGTTTTACATTTTCAGCCAAGGATTTCAGGGAGATTTGTGCTTATAGAATCACTTTGTTATGAATTGTCTTTCTTCTTTGGAGCTAGGATTTAATATTTTAGTCTAGCTTGGTTTTTGGAAGGCTTTTATTTATTACAAGGTCAAAAGCAATGTGTTTGAATCTGAATAATTTTTGTATTTGGCCAGTATTTGATATTTGCCCAAGTTAATAATAACATAATGCCAGTAAGTATGTTATTGCTTTAATCAGTTTTTCCTTCGCTTAGTTCTTACTTGTATTACATCCTCAGTTTTGATAGAAAACATCACAAGTCCAGTTTCCAGCTGAAGGGGTTTCAAAATCAGGTCACCTGAACAGCAGCCAAGCCATCTACATAAAAATGTCATCTGCAGTTCTTTAGCTGGTATTGCACTTCCATACATCCACTAACTCTTTTACAAAAGCCACTGAATAGGTCCCTGGACCTACTAGAAGTTTTGACGTTCTTATCCTATCCTAGGAGACAACATGACTGTAGTTTAGGAATTTCATCAAATGTAAATGGTTGCCTATGTAAGTTGATCAAATTTATTGCTAGAGCATAGGTCCATGGTTGATTTGCCTCACTGAGGTTTCTGAGAGATGCTTGAATATGGCCAAGTATAGAATTTACATATTTTCACCTTTGTTCTTCATGTTTGGTTTCAGCAGTACCAGTGAAGAGCAGATGCTTAAATCACAGAGACATTTTTACATGAAAAATATTATTATTATGATTATTGTTATTATTATTATTATTGATTGCTGGTTTAAATTAGCATGTAAAGGCTTCATGTAAGATCACTGTACTGATGTGTACAAAAATATCACCTCTCTCTCAGGGAGCATGTATTTAGGACACAGGAAATACAAAATTATATGTTAAGAAGTGCCTTTTAAAATTGCTGAATTGTCAAGTTCTAGAAGTTTGTGTCCCAGCTTCCCCAATATTTATTTATTTTCAAGTATTTACATTCACACTAAGTTTTTCAAGTATAATATGAAAGATGAGATCTCCAAATTAATTCAAAATCCTGGGAAGCAAGGATTAAATAGGATTTTTGAAAACAAGTCTGTTCATATAGCTAGCTGAACATAAAACCCCTTGATAAAAGCAAAGAATAAAGTAGGAGCATCTATATCTCTAGTCATGATTCTAAGGTACCTCCTAAGTACTAAGGTGCTAAGAGTCTGTTTAAAAAACTAATAATAATCAAGACTTTGTTCCAACAAAATGCTGGTTTGATCCATTTCCTATCAAAATATAGAGTTTGTAATAGTTCATTTTAGAAGTCATCTAAACAGTCATCATCTTTTTACTGTTTTGCCACTAGAACTGCCTTTGAAGCAAACTACAGAATGAAGTCAAGCCAGAGCTCAGTTGTATTTCACTCACCTACCTTTTCAGCCCTATGTTAGTATAACTGGTGCCCACAAAAGCCAGTGGCAGTAATTAGCAGCCCACTGGGACACAATGCTGATTCTTTCCATAGGTCATTGCCTTTGGCTGATTAACAGTTCCTTCCTTCTGGCAAGACAGTCGGTAGTGACATAAACCCTGGATCGGCTCCTGAAATCCAACAGTCAGCCTAACAGTATTCTGTTCCCTTTCAGAGGATCTTACCCTCTTGGGATGTATTTCCAAGCAGCCAAGGACAGGGGGCTTTTTTTTTTCCTAGTGCCAAAAATGACACTAAAAACCAAGGCAACCAATTCTAATTTCTGGGCTTTATTGTTCATTAACAAAGGCATCATCTCTTCAGCCTCTTAGCATTTCCTACATGATTTCCGAGGCTTCTATTTTCAACATTGTAATTTTTTTCCATCAAAGGACAGTCCCACAGACAGTGACAAATTGACTTTGCTAATTTTTTCCATGACAACTTACCTCTCCCAGTTGCTTCAGGACTTCCTCAGTCTTCTCTGGTGACAGCTTGGCAGCAGTCAGCTGGAGCTCACTTGGGTTGCCAAAGGTCACAGAGAAGACACTGCTGTTCTTATAAATAGACATGATTTCAGAGCTGTATGTAGACTCCTTGCTTGTTCTGGGGGTCCTTAATAGGGAAACCTGTATCAATTTGGTCCAACAAATTCATATTTGGAGCCAGTGCAGGAGTTGGAGTGAGGGCACTCTCCTCGGAGTCTGGCTTTCTGCTCATCTGAAGGGAGTAGAATCTCATTCCTTTCAGATGCAGCTATGTAGGAGGAAATGTAAGTCTTCTGGCAGATGTTTTAAGCAGAAACACTTTTTTACCAAAGGATGGGAATCCACTCCCATCACTGTTTCAGGCTGCAGTGGGTACATTTAAGTGCCTGGCTAGCAGTGTTTCCCTTTCCGCATGTGTAACTTCCTTGGAACTGCCATTAGAACTAGCTATTACTGCTATGATTTCTTTTTTTTCAGATGGTATCATTCCTATAGGAGTTACTAATTGGTCTCTGTTCAATAAGAAACATTTTTTAAATAAATATATATTGAAGTCAGTCATTGCTTTATTTGATCTTTAATTTCTTAATTATCTCTCTGTGAGGTTACTATAAGGTCTTATTTGTTTCAGCCTGTCAAGGTGGTTTCTAATATTGATAGTAGCTACGGGAATAATCCTGATTTTGGATGTCTTTTCTTGATCTGTTTGTTGGCCTTTTCTTGATCTGTTCATTCAACTCCGTATGATGTTTGGTCTATTTAAATCCCATTAATTAGGTAATTTACTTGAAATATGATAGATTTTAATTCAGATCCCATTTCAGTCAGAAAAAAGATGTCACAACTTTAAAATGCAGAGTTTTCTGGACTAACTAGGATTCAATCTTCTGGGTTCAAAAATCTCTCCTGTTGAAGGTCTTCCACTGTGGACAAAATAACACCCGTGTCAGAGCAGGAATGACATTTTATCCTAGGTGTCTGAGCACTCCCTGTGGGGTAAGGGAACCCCATGATTGTCTCAGTGCTTCAAGCAATGGGTGAGGTTCAGGGGACTCCAGGATACAGACAATTCACCAAATCTTTTTTTTTTAGATTCCTGCTCCAAAGAAATAGAAGCTTGGATCTTTGTATTCCCAAGTGTATATTCTAACTAATAGGCAGTGAACTTTAAAGAAAAATAAAAAAAAAAAAGTGAGTGAAAATATCTTTTTTTCTCATCAGTTCTGTGGATGTAAGCTAAATCCCTTTCTGATAAGGAATGAATTTTACTGTTTAACTTTAAAGGCCCAAACCAACAATAAATGGATTGACTATAAATTCAGCCTTTTCTGGCATGCTGTATATTTTGCTCCCTCCTTTTCACTGTTTTTTCTCCTGCTAAACTATCGGCTCTTTGGGGTGAATACTCTTTTTACCGCATACAGTCCAAAACAGTGTAGCTATGATTCTGATAAAGTTATAAATAATTGCAACAGTAAAGCCCACAAACATTCCAAGTCACATCAACATGGACAAAGAAAACAAGACGGAAAAGGACTATTTACGCTTTATCAGCAAATTTGTGAGTAACTTGAAATAACACACACTTTTTTTGGCTCACTGAAATTTTTTACAATAAGCCATGTTCAAGTAATTTCAGCAAGAGTTTTTGTCATCTCCAAACTCATTCCCTGCTGAAGACATCACCTAGAACTAGTCCAGAGGAACCTTTTTCATCCTGGAGAACCAACTTTTTTCAACTGTCATTCATACGGTGCTCCTTCATATCAGGGCATCCTCTGCCTTTCTCATCAGATGCTGAATATACTTTCTTCATACTCCAGATTGCTGGTTCCTAATGCCATCCTGATTGTATACTATATACTTTCTTTAAAATGTGGCTCCGTTTGTCTTCTTTTTATTTTATTTTCCTTAGCTGAAAAAGTGTGCTAATAAGTTTTACATTTCTTACAGTGTATTTTTTTCTAAGATCAATTACTGTCCATACAATGTCTGGAAATCACTAGAATGAAGTACTACATATACAATAGGTGTAAATGCTTAGTAAAACAAAAGATTAGCTTAATTGCTCTGTGTATTTTTCTAGTTTTCTGATAATTACAATCAGAGAGGAGGAATCACAGACTCATAGAATGGTTTGAGTTGCAAGGGACCGCAAAGATCATCTAGTTCCAACCCCACTGCCACAGACAAGTACACCTCCCACTAGACCAGGTTGCCCAAAGCCCCATTCAGTCTAGTCTTGAACACCTCCAGTGTTGGAGCATCTACGATCTCCGTGGGCAAACTGTTCCAGTGGCTCGCATCTTCAGAGTGAAAAACTTCTTCCTAATTTCTAATCTAAATCTACTCTCTTCTAGTTTGAACCCATTACACCTTTTTAAAATGTCCCTCCCCAAGTTTCTTGTAGGGTCCCTTCACATACTGGAAGGCCACAATAAAGTCTCCCTGGAGCCTTCTCTTCTCCAGGCTGAACAACTCCAACTCTCTCAGCCTGTCCTCGTAGGAGAGGTGTTCCGGCTCAATGATCATCTTCATGGCCCTTCTCTGGACCTGCTCCAACAGGTCTATGTCCCTCTTGTACTGGGGGCTCCAGAGCTGGACACAATACTCTAGGTAGGGATCTCACGAGAGCAGAGTAGAGGGGCAGAATCATCTCTCTTGACTTGCTGGCTGCACTTCTGATGTAGCCCAGGATGCAGTTGGCTTTCTGGGTTGCACTCACACATTGTTGCCTTGTGTTGAGCTTTTCATCAACCAGCACCCCCAAGTCTTTTTCCTGAGGGCCGCTCTCAATCTACTCACTGCCCAGCATGTATTTGTGCTTGGGATTGCCTTGACCCATGTGGAGGACCTTGCACTTGGCCTTGTTGAACTTCATTAAGTTGGCATGGGCCCACCTCTCAAGCTTGTCAAAGTCCCATTGGGTGGCATCCCTTCCCTCCAACGGCCAACCACACCACACAGCTTGGGGATGTCCGCAAACTTGCTGAGTGTGCACTCAGTTCCATTGTCCATGTCACCAGCAAAGGTGTTAAACAGCACCGGTCCCAGTACTGATCCATGAGGAAGACAGGGAATAATGAGAGGTTTTGTAAAGCAGACTCATGCGCAGTGGGCCCTGAAATAAGATTGTGTTTTTACTTTTTATGGGTCAAGAATGGGTCAAAAATAGTCTAGGAAAAAAATTAGTAGTCCAGATCTGGTAATCTGCCTCATCATTAAATCTATAAACTAAACAATCTCATTAGCCTGTCTACTTAGTAGAAGGAACAATGTATTCTGTGATCCATTTTGCTGCAGTTAACTTTTGTGGTGAAGTAAACATGTACCTACACTGGACAAAACCAGTTTTTTATGGGAAAAGCCATATTGTATGCATGTATGTAAGTACATAGGTATGTGTATGGAACACATGGGGACCATTTTAAAGATACTACACCTTTTTAGTGTGCACTATATTACACATGCAGTATATGGTGGCGGTGGTTGTCTTCTGCTGCTATTTGTGAACTTCGGTAAGTAATGTGTAGCCCTGTTTCATATCTCCCTCCATAAAATAGATGAAGAAATGCCCATTATACAAGTAATATTAAAAAGATTAATTATTCTTTAGAATATCTCAGTATGAAACTTACTACAAAGACTCACATTGTTGTTATTTCCTGTGCCACATTGTGGAAGTGCATCTTTCACTCTAGCCTTCTTTTTTAAATGAAGAAAGATTGCTTTCCTGTCAGCTGCCTCTAAACTTTTAGACACTCTTTGCAAGCCAAATTTTCTTTTTAATTTTATTTTTCAAAGATCAATTAATTGATTGATTTAGGACCCTCTGGCAAGGTCATCAGGTATTATGACTTCATTCTAAATTCTTTTTAACAGTGTAATTCTTCAAAGTTTGGAGCTTTGGCTGAATTTGTAGGAAGCACCATAGATTGAGAAAGACAAAACTAATATCCTCTAAGGTCTATTAAAGCAAGAATGAGCTCATCTAAATAGCAGAAAGTTCATAACTTCTGAGACTGTAAAACTTCAGCCTGAATGCTTTGAATTGAAAAATTACTACGGTAAGCAATGTGCCGTACCAAATTCTTGCCCTTAATTTAATTAATTTCACAACAGTGCAGTAACTAAAGCTGTAGTTATAAATTTTGCATTTGTGAGCTTTATTTTTAGACATTAATAGGAACTTTTTGTTGTCTAGAAGGCAGCTGCCTTGAAAAGGCTGAATTTACTCCAGCCATGTGAGTTACTAGCAGAGGACTGTGTAATTTGTTGACCCATTGCAGGATGTCCTGTTACTTTCCACAAGATCACGCAGTGAAAGCCGTTATTACACTGCAAAGATTGATTTTGACTGAGTGTGGTAAAACAGTGTATCACAACTCTGCCCAAGATTTATCTGATGACAGTCAATAAGAAAAATATGTTGCTGCATCATATTGCTTTAGAAAAGATGAATCTTTATCCTAGTGCTGAGAAGTGTTGGATATAAACTAAAGTTTGTACACTTCCTCTAACAATATCTAGACAGCTTAATTTTTACTCCCAAAATAATTCTAGTGTACAACTTTACATAGTTCACATCATTTTTGTGCACAAAATAAGTCCTTCTGAGCTTTGAAAGCTTTTGATGTGATTCCAGCTACTGCCTAACAATACAGTCCAGTTGGTATAGGGGACAAAGATACTGTGAAGTTCAGTTATTAGTATGTTGTATTTGGTTAATGAAGGTGGGGATCCATGCACAGTGAGCTTTTCTTCCCTACCCCAAGCCCTCACCTGCTAAATAAATTTAAACAAGGAGAGGTTGAGATAGCATGCTTTTCCGAAGAGTGACATTCATCCAACGGCGAAAAATATTTTAGGAGAACTGGATGTCTGTTTTTAAGCAATGAATGAAGTAATAGTGGAGAGAATTTGTCAGGAGACAGCAGAATAGATTACTAGTACTTTGAACTGTTTTGGAAAATTGGAAATTCAATACAGATTATGCATCACCAAATTTTGTTGTTCCAGCAGATTCCATAACAGTTGCTTCCATCTAAGTCAAGATTTTTATCTTTCACTACACATTTTGTGATCTAGGTTACCTCTCCTTGCTTCGAATCACCTTGGCTGATCACCATTAATTGCTGAGGCACGTAAAAATATGTAACAATGGCAGTCAACAGGAACCAGCTGCATGACAGCTATTCAGACAGTAAATAAAGGCTCTGAGGAATATTCAAGGGTCTTGTAGTAGTTTCCATGACATTATGACATTGTAAAGAATGTCCTTTTCACTCTCTGAGATGTGACCATTTTCCTGTTTTTTTTTGTGACAATGACTAAAGTGTCTGTATTATTGAATCAGAATAATAGAATTGATAGAATAATAGGGTTGACAGAAAAATACAGTTAACTGTTTCAAGCACTCGTGTGCATTATGGAGTGTTCCCTTAAAGCCTGGAAGAACGTCTGCTGGTTTACATTTGTGTTAGTTAGAGGATAGTCAATAATAATTCTCCCAAGTAGAAGTTCTTGAAATGACTGAAACACTGTCCATCTTTTAAAGGTATTTGCACACCTCTCCTTTATCATATGAAACTAATATTCAGCTAGGGGACAGTCAAGTTGTTGGGAAAATTCTAGAGGAGGAAATTCCAGATACTATGCTCTCTTAAGAGTTTCAGTTGTACAAAATGAATTCCACCTTTTTTTATTCATTACTTTAAAACCATGGAGCCTGGTCAGTGTGGATTTGAGCACTGACACTGCTAATGAGTTAGGTAGTCAGTTTCTTTCAGCACTCTAGGAATTGCCACTTTTGAGATTTGTCAAATATTTTAAGATATAGAGTAGATTGATCAACTGTGTATGATCTTAACCATGTTGCATGTGCTTTTCTAAATGCTGAACTCCTTGTATTTCATAGCCATTCATTCAGAAGACATGCTGCAGTAGTTATTTTGCATTGCAGTGTACATTAAAAAATATAATTACTATAGCTACCACTGTATTGTGATATTTCATGCATTAAGATATTAAATTGTTTTGATATTAGTGTTCGAAATAAATATTTAACTTCATGCCAGTATATGTTCAGTTAGAACCAATAATTCAATGAGCACAAACTCTTCAAATCACTGAAGTATAAATTGAACTTTGATACACAAATAACTACACCTTTACTTAGTGAAGTGTTTTTTCACATAAATATTAACTTTAGTGGGATTTGTGCATGCATTTAAACTAAAGTACATATTTCAACACACTGATGAACGTGGATTGGATTATGCATTGTGAATACCTAAATATTCTGAGTGTTTTGGACCTACATATCTCTTTTGAGCCACTAAATGTCCTCAGTGACACTCTGTCTCCACAGGTTGCAGAATTAAAGAGTAAAGCTGATTTGCCTTATATCTGTCAGTTTGCTTGATAAGATAGACCTAGAGATTGCCTTAACAAATGTATAATGTCTAAAACAGTATGAAATACCAGCCTCACAGTTGCTAGGGATTAAGCTGAAGAGTATCCTTCCTCAGGTAACTGAATTACCCACAGGGTTTTTTTGGACTGATACTGGAAATTACAATGGAACTACAAACGTGTCAAGAATTTTTGGGTGGTCTGGCATAAGACCCTGTTTCTCTGATGCTAAGCTCTAAGTACTTTCCTTTGCTTTTCCTCCCTCCCATCCCCTGACTTTTATGAGTTGATAAATAGTGAACCTCTATTTATTGCTCTTTCCATGGTCCAGTCAATTTTTATTTCAGCTTGTAACCTGTCCAGCTTGGATGGGAATTTTGCGTCAGCTCAAAGCTCCTGAAATTAGGAGGTTTATAAAGGCAGTGCTGTCACAGACACCAAGCTCGATCCTGTTGCTCGTGGAATAAACCTCAATTTACATCATCTTGACTGGGAGTAGGCAGTGGGGTCTTGGACCTGCAAAGTGCTGATCATCCCCAGGGGCAGGCCCAAGTTGTGTGCTGCACAACGATTTTGTAAAACAGTATGGAGAAAGGGAAACAAAAAGAACTAGGATAACCCTTGTGTAATTATGACTTCTTTTTGACAAAAAGGAGTAGTAGTATTTGAGGGACCTAGTTTAGAAATAAACATGGAAAATGTTTTGGTCAGTGACCATAATGACCAACTCTTAACGGAAATGACTTCAGAATGTGTTAAATATGTGTGCCTTTCATCTGAGGAGTCTCCAGGTCTGGTCAAGATGCTATGGTAAAGTTTATCTGCTTAGCCCTATGCATTATTTATATTTTGACAAATCTCTTTAGGTACTAGCTTGTTTTCTTGCTAAGTAGCTTAGCATCCTTGTATGCTGCTTTCTGAGAGAGGAAATACTGTTTGTAATGCTATTTGCTTAGGCTTTTATCACAAAGTGCATGTAAAACAGAAAAGCTTTAATAGTAACACTTCATCTATAAGCATTATTGGACCTTAAAACATCCAGCTGGGCTGCAATGTTCAAGACTAATGAAAGCTTTGAGCTTTTTTGGTGTCTTTTACTACAGGAATTTATACATATACACTTTTAAATATATAGTATACACTCTAAAGATTGTTCTGATAGCACACTTAAACATTAAATCACCATAATAATCAGTTATATATAAGGCTTACCAAATCATTTCAGAGCCTGTCCATAATAACCTTGTTTCTACAGTACCCAGTATTTTCATGAATGAACTGGAAGTAATTGTAAAATCATTGCCAGTAAAATTTGTGGATGACAAAGACTGAGAGAATAATAAACATTTATGAGGACAGGTAAATAACAGAGAGTAACTGGAACTACTTGGTAAATTAGACATATTGAAATAAAATGGGCCACCACTGAAACATAGAACACATGTTCCACATCTGAAATGTGGATCTACAGCTATGATTTATTTCACCAAATCTGACAGCTACAGAGTAAAGGAGGTTTATAAAGGCAGTGCTTTCACAGACACAAAACTAGCTAGTTACTGTAGACTTCCTTTATGGATAAAGTGGAGGAAAATGGGCAGCCCTTAACTGTTATTCATGTGATGTTTTTTAGAAATCTGCTTTAGGGTAATACAAATTACACCCTGAGAGTGCCTCTTTTCCTCTGTCAAATAGAAGGGTAGCCCAAATGTCTACATTTGATCAGATGAATCTCAGCAGGAGTATCTGAACAGAAATGGAAAACATTGTGTTCTCCTCTGGCGAAGAAGGCTAATGTGACCCTTGAATCTATAAGAAGGGGAGTCAGTAGGAAGAGGAATGTCAGTTTGCTTCACTGTGAAACATTTATGAGATTGCCTCTCTAACATACAATATACAGGTGCAGTGATCTTTGAAAAGGCTGTTTAAGAATGTGTGCATCTAAAAAAATCACAGAAGTTAATATCTGAAGTGGAATTGCAGTGGATAACTGTGGAGTACGAGCCTGACAGAAATGCAATTACTATTTTTGGTGTGCAGAATTGCGAGCCCAAGAGATATCGGACTTGCAGCTGGAGAGGTTGAGAACAGTTGGTTTGTTTACTCCTCTGTTACCTTACACGTTAAGACTTAACTAAAGCTAAGATTTTATTGGGATAAACTTATCTTAGTCCCATTTAATTTTAATAAATTTAACTGACTTCTTAGAGTGGACTTGCTGATCTTAATTTTCTCTTTATTAAAAACATCTCATTTAAATGAATTTCCTGCAGTTATTTTGGTGCTTGTTTTTAAATTTCTGAGTAAATATTGTAATGTTGTAACTAAGTTGGATAATGTTAAGGGGAGTTTATTTGTACTACCATGTGAAAGTGCTTGGGTTTTTGCACCAACTGTATGTGGGGCCTGGAGAAACCTCCATCTTGGTTTGAATATCTAACTAGAGCTCTTAAGATGAATGGTGTGAACAACTGTTGAATTTTCCAATACCTATACAATTTAGAGTATTAATAGCCTGTGCAGTTCTTATGCACTTCCAGACACCAGAGTCAGTAATCCATGAAGAGCTGATATTGATTATGTGAGATAATGCAGCCTGCCTAATACTGAGCAGGGTACTGCACAGCTGTGATACGGCACTGAACCACAATGTGCCTTTATTTTACTTTCAGAATTCAAAAATTACAAGTACAAATTCAATTTGTTCAGAAGTCGAGTTCATCCCCTCCCTATAGCCTCACAGGGAACACAACATGGTTTTTCTCTGCAGACAGAGTAGCTTTGGAATTGCCATGTGTCACATCCACTGTCTTCAGAGCCATTTAAGAGAAAACACAAGGTCTTCTCCTCTGACAGCTCAGCTTCTGGTGAGAAAACCTTATGCAGGTTGGAAAGGATAGTTGAACTGGTATTTATGGAGCTGGCATTATTTTTCGTGGGGCAGGGCGGGGGAGATTTTGGAACTTCAGAAATCACATGTGAATCTTGAATCATGATAATGCTGTGTGCACTGATCATTTCACATACTTGTTGTTCTTAATGAAGTACATTCGCAAGAGTGAAGGTGAGTGAAATCCTGACATGAACCTGTAGGCTTCTATAAGCTTCTATAAGTACACCTTTTTCTTCAGCTATACAGTCCTCTGTCACAAACTGCTACCCCATCACAAAACTGTGGCTTCATAGTTGAACACAAATTATCTATGTAGATGAAAAAGACTGAAAATGTTTTATAAGAGATGACCTCAGGTATTTCAGGAAAGCACTCACTTTCTCTTGCTATGCCCGTAGCTGCATGCACCTGTGATTGCCCAGCAGGCCCTCATACCCTCTTTGCTCTGAAGCACTCAAGGCACAAATTCAGTTTAGCCACAGTAGAGCAGCTTCCATATCACATTTTCTTCACCAACATTTTTCTTCATCCTACTGAAAGTGAAGCTCCAGAAGATCTGCAATATCTTTTAACTGATGCTTTCCTTTTGCTGCCAAGTATAAAACAATGAGTTACTGAGTTTGCTAGAAACTTGTTCAGTAGTTGCTGCACTTTTAAATAGAATCAGAATAGAAAATTGTTATATATGCTTTCAGAGCATAATGTATCAGAGATCTGTTTTAAACTGTCATGCTCTCATTTAAATGTTTCTGAGCTCTTCTGAAACCTTCTTCAAACAAAATCTAAGAAAATCTCATTTGATTTGAACCCATCCATCTGGTCAGAATTGTTCTGTCAGATGCACATCTGTAGTTGCAACTTTAATGTTTAGAAATTTAGCAAATTGTAAACCCTGGTCAGAAATGTATATGAAATGATCAGATTGAGGTATTTGTAGCTTTTACAGTGTTAAAATATTACAGTCCAGAAAACTTCCTTTTCAAAGATATTTTTAAAGCTTACACAAAAAGACAAGA
Source organism: Eurystomus gularis (assembly GCA_013400335.1). NCBI lineage: Eukaryota > Metazoa > Chordata > Aves > Coraciiformes > Coraciidae > Eurystomus > Eurystomus gularis. The sequence goes on along the minus strand of VZZY01022089.1, from coordinate 122,752 downwards.
AGAACAGAATTTTATGTTGCTGTCTTGTGGGATTTTCATCATATAGTCATAGATTTTGTGTCCAGAAGAAACTATTATGATTATTTAGTGTGATTTTTCTGTCTTGCAAAAATATAGAATCATAGAATGCATTGGGTTGGAAGGGACCTCTAAAGGTCAGCTAGTCCAACCCCACTAATATACCAAATCATACCCAATAATATTTCATGTTATACCTCTAGTTTCTATTGAACTATGGTGTACAGGCTTTTACCATTGCAAAACTGACATTTGCTGGTGCTTGCATTGCACTCTTATGTTCCATTCATGTATTTAGAAGAGAAGATACTAGTCATGGAAAACTTCAGACCTTGTTCTTTACTCCTCCCAGGGCAGCCTGGCACTGCAATACCCTCTACAAAGCTCTTCTCATTTCCGCCTGTGTGGGACTGGATACCTGAATACTGGAAATAGGCACAAAATGAACATGACCTACTTTTTTTAGGGAGAAGCCTGGAAAGGAGAATAAAAGAGGTGTAGGAGTTACTTATTGTTTGAACTGTCCCCACATCCTATTTCTATCCTGTAGCCTAAAGATGAAAGGAGGACTAGCCCTTAATCAGCTTTTTCAATGTTCAGGAGATTTTTTGAGGTGCAGTGCCTTACGGATGAGCAATGTTGGGGCTATTGGTGTTTGGGACATGAGGGGCAATGGCGCTGACTGGTTGGCATATGCTTGTCTTGGTAAGAGAGATGTCTTCTTAGAGGATGTGCTGTCTCTGTGAGAATCTTTTAACATTCCGGATTTTAAGTGTTGGGATAGCAAGGCACAGTGACTCCTAACATTGCATGTAAAAGCAGCGGCACTTGAAATGAATACATAGGGAGCACTTTTCAGAAGTATAAGAAACAGAAGAGCGGTCAGGGAAAGAGGAGTGGTGTAAAGCAACAGGACGGAGAGAGAAATCTGTATCTGTACTTTGAAGATTATACTCCTTTCTAAGGAGAGTGCAGTTAAGGATGGAATGTGTTCAAGACACTAGAATAGCAAAAGAGAGAAAGAGAGAACTCGTTCTTAGAAACAACATGGGAGCAAAGGAATAAGAGGGAATAAAACAGGTGAACATTTTCAAATGCTCACTTCTGTGGTGGCTGGCATCTGTAATTCTTTCAGGAGACAGTGCTTTTATAATAAAACTTCCTATCACTTAAAGCCAGAACCACAGAACATTTTACATTCAATCACTATGCAAACAGATTATAATCCTCATTGGATACCCTCTGGTTTTCCTATTTCTCTCTTTTATTATGGCTTTGTTATAAGTGATTGTAACTTCAATTTTACAAGTGTCACTAATGGAATATAAGCTGTGGAAAAGTGTGTAATATTTAAAGCAAATATTGACATTTAGTGGTGTATTGTGTACTACAGACTGTTTTATTGAGCATTTACAGGATGCACTGGGCAGAGGTGATCGTGTCTGTTCTCAGGCTCCTGAAACAGACCAGAACAAGTATCTACAAATTTTAAAGCCTGGAGAATCATTGGATATAAAAGCTGGAAGTATTCTGAAGGAAAAACTAATGTTGGTCTGATCTACAAGCTATAGAAATTACGAAGTTTAAGCAAATATTTTTAAAAAAATCATATTGTTCTTGAATCCTTTATACCGGAAAATTGTGCTAAAATTTTCACTTTATTGAATATTTTACATTTACTCATTTTGAAAAGCCAAATAGATTTCTAGGGTAGAATTTTGTTTGGTTGTGTTATGTATGTGAGCCTTCTATTTTATGTACCCTAACTAAATTCAAGATGATGTGAAGGTACACATTGTCATTCTTTTGAGAGTTGTCAGGTGTGAAGAGTTTAACTTATAGCTTGTTTTACTAGATGAACCAAATACAACTGGAAATTGTTCCATCTAAAGCATTAGGTGCACAGGTCTAAGCACGTAGGGATAGGTAGTCCAAGGGATAGGTAGTCCATGGAGATTTTCAGAAAGCTTCAGGATTAAGATGACAAACCCCCAGGTATGTTTTATGAAGAAAACTGTAGCAGCACCTGCCATGGTATTGGAAGAATGGAGAGCTGGAATTGGAATGTTGGTTTTGCATCGTAACTCATCTTTTAATGAACGAGTTTCCCCAGCACATGCTTGGAGTAAGAGAAAAGGAGGTGCTTGAACCATAGTCCATCTAGAAAAATTGCTCAAAATAAGTCACTGGTTCAATTTTTTCTTTCCTTTAGCCCTAAATTGTGTGTTCAGCTAACACATCCAGTGACACTTCTGCCTCCAATGGATTATACCTGTGTTATAAGAGTATTATGAGGCTGTGTTCTTGCCATGGAAAAGCATGTGTTGCAGCTGTCTTTTCTGCTCTCTCCATGAGCCTTCAACACTTCTACTCAGTTTTCTGAACATGCCTCTGTGTGCAAAAGCTGAAATGTAAAGTATGACAGTTTCAGCCATCACAAGGCATTTTTGTGACTATAGTATCTAGTCTAATTATTTTTTGGACCAAGATACAAATATTTCGTTGTTCTGAAGAACAAACTCTTATGTTCAGTGTCAGTATTAGAAATAAGGAAAATAATTAGGTACAAGTCACTAACTCTTCTTGTTTGAAAGCCTCTCCCTTTTCTTCAGCTGGGGTTCTCCTTTTCTACAGATGGAAAAAAAAAGCCTGTTTTCCTTTATTGTTAGCAGCTCTGCACACCTGGAGGTTTGACTGGGAACATGTTCTGAAAAGAGATGATTTGAATGAGGGTTACTCTATGGAAAGCTAAATCTCCCATAGCTGTTACTGCCATGCTCTTAGATTAAATTAAACAGTTTGGTGTAACTATTAATCACTTCAGTTATTTCCATAATTCCAACTCCAAGGCAGCTTTGTGTTTTAGCTGACTTTTAATCGTATCACATGGCCATGACTTTCAATGCATTGTCCACGGGAGAGAAGCAACTTACTTGGAAAAAGCTTATTAGGCTGGAAGGCCAAAGTGTCCCCAGTAACAAGCCCTCCTGGTTGTTCTGCAGCCCCTGCTTGACTGCCTGTTTCGAAGCAGCCTCTGTGCCTTGATTTAGAGTTTTTAGGAAAGGACAGGACTTCTTTGGTGTATGGAAATATGACAAAGAACAGTAGAGGTGTGAAAGGCCTAGCTAGCCAGGTCTTTGCTTGTTCTTACGTCAGCCAATCCCCAAAATGCCTCGTCTTAAGAACACAGAAAACATCTCATTGAAACCTGTGACTTAAATCCTTGCCAGAACTGGGCACCCTGCCCAGCTCCCTCCATCCTAAAGTCTTTTACAAAAGGGATAAAGACCATGAATCCAGAGAGGGCTGGAAGATTATTGGTCCAACAGACACTCCCTATTCTCTACCTGGATATGAAGCCAGTGTTGACTTAACCCTATGCAGTAGTGTAAAGGTTAGAGGAAACTCTAACCTTGCACAGCTTTGTGTTGTTAATGAAATGCTAGAAGACAATGGAAAACAACCCAAAAGATTGCACAAGAAAGCAAAAGCTTAATCCTGTGTCAATGAACACTTTAACCTGATTCATCCATCAGTCCCACTGTGTGCAAAGTGAGCCCTAATGATGCATAAGTTATTGGCCTGTAACTTGGTGTATAGTTGCTTTTCTTTCACATATAAATCTGTCCCAATTCCCATGTTTCTGAGTTTTTAGTTGTAAGACTTACAGCATGTCACAGAAATACTGAGAATTATACTTGGGCCGGTGGGAGAAGATAGCTTAAAAGATTTTTTTGGTAGCTCCTTAAAGTTTCACAGTTACCATTATTAGTATCTTACAGGACAGATTTCTTTTTTATATCAATCAGTGAGCATTGTTTGATCTACAAAGATGTTCTAGAGACAGATTGTTACAGGTTAACAGGCTGAGTTCAGAAATTGATGTAGTTCCATCAAAACTGGTAGACATTACATTGAAGCTAACAGATTCAGTGTCAGTCTGTCACAAAACTGTAAGAGGACTGGGTATGTACATTAGCTGTGCTGGTAAAATTTCTACAGTATGAGCTTGTTTGTCCTAACATCACCTTATGACTGCTGGTGGCAAATTCAGGTATGATAAAATTATTTCCAGGTGATTTTTTGATCAGAGAACTCATTGTAGGGGAAGTACATGTGCAAAATGCAGAGGGGTCAGGCTGCCCTCCTTGTAAGGTCCTACAAAATGGTGGGGCAGCTGAGACCAATCTTGATTTAATCATTTTGGGGGGGTCTGCTATTTAATGGGGCAGATGGAAAGACAAAAATGCAAATCAAATGTGAAAGTGAGTACTGATTCTCACTGTAAATATTTTCTGTTCAAATTTATTGTAAATAAGGAGCAGAGGAAGAAGAAAATTATGCAGTTCTAAACAGATGCAGATTGCGAGGCTTTTAATAGAGGTACTCCTGTTATCCTCAATCTGTTGGTTACCAAATACTTGATTAGATTGCCACACACCTTCTCTGTTCATCTCCAGGCCTCTACCCCTACTGAAGGCTGATTTTTTTTAGAACTGTATTTAAAATATGCGTGCAAGAATTTGCACTTAAAACTCTTTTGTGAGTAGCAGGGCCTTTTAAAAGGAGAGCGAGAATAAACTGCAGTGTCTGAAAGGCCAGATTTGTAAAGTGCTTATAATGATGGAAACTGAATATCTAGATGCTTCTGGAAGTCTCTCAAGTTTTTTAACTGTGTCTGTAGATGCTTTAATGAATTTGTTCCAAGTGCTTTGCCTAAGGTGCAGTTAGTCACTGCTAAGATAACTGGAAAGGGAAACTTTCTCTTACTGCTGTAGCCATTAATCATTTTTGTCTTCTTTATGACAAAGAGATGGGAAAATATAGCTGTTCATAGAATCTGATGGAATAGGAAAGAAATAGCAATGAGTTATAAAAGAAAACTAAAGTTCAGCTTTTTCTGAATAGTAGACTTCTCCTGTAAGATCATGCTTGTATCTGTAATGGACTAAGGCAGCCTCCTGCTGTTTGTAAGTCTCTGTAATCACCACATGGTTAATAAAAATTATTTGCTAAGTCCTATCTACAGTGCGGTTGAGGATCTATGAAGTATTAGGTAGCAGGTCTTTGAGAGAATTTGATCCTCTCAATGCATTTTGATAGTAAATATCACATGCTATTATTTCCCATTTCTGGTTGCTCATAGTTCTTGTTGCAAACCTAATAACCTGGTTTGAGTATTTAATGTTTCCAAGTTTGCCTTCACTTTTGTTCGTGTCATCTCATTCATGTACAAACAGAAATTATTTTTTGTGTATTTACAAAAAATAGTGATACAATCGCCACAAGTAGCTTTTGTCAGTGTAATCTTTTTACCTTGGTTTTCAGCATTATTACATATTCTCAATTTACTGTTTTCCTCATCAGATGCTTTTGTTTCCATCAACCAGGATGCTGAGAAATTGGCCGGTGAAGAGCATGCCTGGAAAGAAGTCAAAAATGCTGTAAATGAAGTGAGATATCCAAAATCAAAAGGAGGTATCCTTTCACGGCAGGCTACAGTCTCTCATTCGGTTATGAAAATAATCTAGAGAGCCCCTTAGTATGCAGTTCACCTTTTGAGATTTATTTGCTAAAAGTTTACATTTTTATGTTGTTTACAAATGTATTTTTAATCTATTTGATGTTCAAACCATGTAATATTCTTAATTGTATTGAAAATAATAGAGTCTCTGATTACTTGGACTAGAGCAGCTTCATGGCAGGGACGGTAGGTACCTAGCATGTAAAGGGATATTTTGGCTCAAGTTTATACTTCTGCCGTCACAGCCTACAACTTCATATAAATCCACTTACAAATGAAATAAAACTTAATCTGAAATGTTGTTAAATTCTCTGTCCCATTACTCCCATTGTGAACATTTCCAGGTTCTCGTTCTTTGCACAGCAATGACAATAACGAGGACATAATCACAGTCAGGTTCACTGCAAACATTATAGAAGCATTATAATAAGTTATAATAATTATATATAATAATTTATAATTAAGCAAATTGAATGAGATGATCTTGCACTAATAAACAGAACTGGAGCCTAATGACCATCATGTAGATATTCAATTTAAAAAATCAGTGAATAGCAACAACAAAAAAAAAAGGTGAGCAGAGGAGAGGTGGAGATTTTTACTAGAAGACTATATTGATCCCTCTCTCAGTTTCTTCAGTGGAATTTCACTGACTGTGAATTTGGCCTATAGTAGTAAGATGCCTTACCATTTTCAGAAACATGGGCTTTCTCTGGAGCTAGAGATAATTATATCTCCCAGTACTTCTTTTCAGCAGTGTAAAAAACAAGCTTCTGTAGTGATATTCCAGACTAGAAATGATCAGAATTTATACTGTAGAAAAAAAGCTCAACGAGAGTTTGTTTCTTTCTATTCTAATGCAGAGATTCATTTATTAGCAAAAGGGAAACACTTATCTCATAAAACTTTAATGTTCTTACAGTTTCTGATCTGTCTTAAGTTCCTCTGCAGTCAGTGGATAGCAGTCCAATAGTCACTGGATTGAGAGAGACAATACTGAAATAGGTCTTCAGGCATTCAGTTATACTTCAGGGTCCATATTTTAACCTGAAAGTTCAATTACAGATATGCAACATGCAGCTGCAATCATTTATATATCAAAAGTGTGGAGCCAGAATACAGGTCCTACTTAATGTTCCTATATTTAATTGCAGGAGAAATTAAACCTACTAAATTTTGCTAGGGTCTTTAATCAAGACTGCCGATTTAAATGATATTTTAAAATGAATCAAACACGTTGTAGTGAAAGGTATCAGGACAGGCTGAAAAAAATACGTCCTTGTTGTCTGTTCAGCTTCTGTTCTCAGACATGGGCTACTTGAAATGTGTCAACTTTCCTTCCATTGCATCACAATACCAATGCTAACTGGCATGCAGTGGTGAGTGCAGTACCTGAAGAGGGAGCTTGACGTTTGTCCAATTGCCAAGAATGAACAGAATCCCTTCATTGCTGACTGAGGCACATAGTCAGTAGTTTCTGCAAATGTAATTTTTTCGGCATATTAAACCAACAGTTCCTACAGTTGAGAAAGTTAGTGACTTCCAAAATCTGAGCTACTGATTATTATTGATACAGTGTTGTAATGCTAAATCTGCAGATAGAGAACTTGAAACGATATGTATGGGTGAATGAACTGTCTCAGACCCAAATCTTAGTTTAAGTGTACAACTGAGATGCTAAAGCGCAGTGCAAGGGGATTATTGTGCAGAAAAGGATTCCTTTGCATCTCAGGCCACACAATACTAGCAGAGCTGCTTGAGGACTGCTCCTCTAGTGTTGGGCAGACACAGGGCAGCCAGCTTCTCTTTCATCCTGTTGCAGCTGATAGTGGCTTCTCTAGTTTGCAGTTTACGTACCTGACAATTTGTTCCCAGCAGGTATTGCAGTATAGCACATCTGCTGTTAGATGCTAGTGAGCGAACAAAGCAGTATAATGAGAAGTATAAAGTCAGACAGACTAATACTATGCATCAGCTAAAATGATAATCTCTCAAGAATGTCAAGAGCTTTGTACTTTCCACAAAAATATTGTATCAAGTGGAAATAATATCCCTCATTCTTCTGTTTGTCTGTCCTTAATCAGTTGTAAAGAATACATGGATGTTTGCCAGAGATATAAAGGTTAAGGTGCAATTTTATAATAACACATTCCTTCCCTTATATGGTTCTTCCAATCCAAGGGCAGGAGAGCAATTCACAAATAATTAGTTTAGCCTTGTAACAACCATGCTATAAATCCTGTCCCAGCCACATAGTGGTCAAATTCTTAAATTTAAGTATGTAAATATTCCCATGTTCAGGAAGGACAAATTACTTCATCACAGGGTTATCACTGTGCACTTAAATACGTTGCTGAATTGGGGTGAACAGTATTTTCAGTAATGTCATGAAGATAACTGCTGAATTTCCTTGAGCTGATTGTATGGAAAGGACTATGATACAAACAGTTTTATTACTTCTCTTGCTATAAGTCTATTTTTTTTTAAGTTTGACTTGTTCTTACTGGTGTGTATGATACCTTTTTGGTGTTAGACTGCTTGCATTTTAAGACTCCCATAAAGTCCCAGATTACAGTACTTATTTAAAATCTGGGAGTTTTGATATTCCACTTAGGTGTGGTCAGAGAGGGAAGAGTCTGGACCACAGAGAAGTCAAACCAATGTAGAATGTAACAAAAATAGGTGATTTGTAGGACAGAATATCCAACCACAGTGAATGCAAGCCCCAGCTTACTTTTACTCTCTTCCAAACACATAAAAAAACCTTGTAGCATTGGAGGTAAAAATCTTCTTTACTGCCAAGATATCTTTAATCCTGAACTACACTCAGACATCAGAACTATGATGCTTTTCTTTCTCATGCATGAAACATGCAGCTGTACATGAAAAAAAATCAATGTTCTTTACAACTGTTTCAAGGAGAAAGAAAATCAATTAATTACTAGAAAAAGTTCTGATTTTATGAGAATTCTAAAGAAAATCTTGAAAGTGTATGTCATTATTTTAATAGATTAATAAAATGCATATTTTTTTAGCTGCTGAGACATTTTGTTAAGATGTATTTCCGTAGGTTCTTGCCCTTGGGTGTAATAATTGGAGGAGTATCTTAAGTAAATAATAATGTATCTGAATTTTAGATTATGTATTAAAATATCCTCTCATTTTGTCATCTTTCTTTTACCTTGTATTGCTGAACCACTGCCTTTAGAAATTGTTTTGCTAAGTGTAAACAAAGCATAGTTACCTAAGCTGAGTTCAAGTACATTTTCAAGAATCGAAGCAGAGTTTGGAATGATGTCGGCTTTTTGTCTTAATGCCCGGTAGCTCTTACTCCTCGCTAACAACATTTAGAACTTGTATTTTCGTTTGATTAAAGATATTTCTTTAACTGAGGCTGATAACAGAGTGGGAGCAGGTTCTGTCGAGATGCCAGAATCTCTTGAGCAGCAATAAGGGTCATCTTCCAGACACAAATATCTATCAGCTGAAAATGCTTGACTGTGCCATGGATGCCTGTATTAACCTTGAATCCTGGGAAGAAGCTTTGTATTATGGCAGCAGGACTCTGGAACCATACAGGTAAGAGGTGGTTCAACTGGTGGGGGCACAGGGGGCTGTCTCATGAAAAGCAAAGATTGCATTTTGTCTGGATGGTTCTTACTGTTTTTATTTCTTGCTCTACATCTTGCTTTCCATTCAGGTTCACAGATGAGGCAGAACTCCCATTCTGCTTCCACAGTCAGACTGGGAGCAAATAAAATGATAATAGGAACTATAATAATAACAATTGATTATTAGCTCCTCACTTTTTCATGTGTTCAGATGCTGCCCTGTCCCTGATCAGCTGACTTTCTGGTTCAGACTCCATTGCCATGAGGGTATCTGTGTTTTAAGCTGAGCTAGGTCAAGGTTGAGGACTGGTAGCTGGCTGAAATAATATGTATTCTCTGTATACTCTCTGCATAGAGGTTACAGAAAGAAAAAAAAATATTGCAAAATGCAGTTTCAGCTGGAAATGGAAAACCCCCTGGTCCTTATTTTAGGAAGGAGCCGAGGTGGTGAAGCACTTGCTGTTCTTCTCTCCTGGTCAGTACTTGCTCCTGTGCTATGTGCTGGGAGAGTTTCTCAGTCTGATGGCCTTTTTTTGATACGAAAGGATGCTCTAGGGGGTCCTACTTCATAGATCTTGAAATGGATTGGAGCCTGGAGCTGTAATGGAGCTTTGGTCATCTAGCGGAGAAAGGGCAGATACCGTCTACTTTGATCTGTATTCTAAAAGCTCCAAGACTCACATCTTTGCGTTCTGGATATGTGCATTTTTTTGTAACAAAATTTAAACCTATGCTGAATGTCCAGATACAATGTCATTCACACTACATGAATGTTCATTCTTTGTAAGGTATTTTTTAAACAGCTCTTTCTTCTCTGTTGGTTCTTCTACACCATGTGATGTTCCAGTACATGAAGTGGTGTTGAGAAGTGTGAGAGGTGTGCTAGTGCTGAACAATATGTGCTGCTGTGAATATGAATACCTCAGATTTTACATGTCTTCCCTAATCAAACCAGGTTGCCATCAGCATCCAGCATTTTGCCTGAGGAAATTTCATCTGGCAGCCTATTTCTGAGTAAAACTCTGGGCCTTATTTGGGAACCACACAGCGTTTCAGAGCTTTCACTATAAAGTAATTAGCGAGAACTCTGCATAGGCTGTAGTGCACCAGAGTTGCAGAGAAGCTTGGTGTTTATAATGACTACTACTACTTATAGAGGAGGGCATAAGCATCTACAAATATTCTCACATTTCTTCAGGGTGAAATTCACATCATGCATGTCCCCCTTAACCTTTTGAACAGGGCTTTTGTAGTACTGCAGCAGTACATGCTTCCTGCCAGCCTTCTACTGTGTGGCACACTCCAGCTGAACAGCGTAGTCTGCCTGTTTAAATGTTCCCTTATTAAATAAACCGCCCCTCACTTGCTTTTTATTTTATAACTTGTTAACTCAGTTCTTCACAACTGAAAACTGAGGATTTTTCTACAGATATTTCCGGGAGCAGAGATTACCGTGAGACCAAGTGCAATTTTACCAGAAAATTTAATAAAGCTTTCTCTGTTTTGCTTGCTGAAGTGTACTGTAGTTTTCAAGCTGTTTAATGCAGGAGTTTGAAGGAAAGGGTTCGGCTGTGCAGTCAATTAGTTTCTCATAAGGAATGTTATTTACATGAGATGTTTGACCTTTTTTACACCTTGTAGAGCTTGTCCTTCTCTCCTCATCCAAAAGCATTATCTAGGAGAGATTTTCAGTTGTTTCTTTCTTTATACCTTCAGGTCATCACTACAAGCTTTGACACACCTGAAACAAAATCCTCAGTTTCTCATTACAACAAATTGTGCCCTAAGCAGCAGGAGAGCAAATCCTAGGAAATCTTTTGGGATGCATTGAATTTCTCCTGTTGAATCAATCTACTGCTTGGCTGCTCCTGCAGTTCCATTACAACTATCTATTTTCCTTTCCTCACCTCTGGAAAAAGTATTCATACAGCTCTCCACAGGGAATCACCTGAGAATTCAAGCAGTCCATATAAATAGGAAATCATTGTTACAACTTTAAAGGCTCTAGAGATTTGGTCAAAAACAATTCTAATTTTAGCTAATGTGTTTATTGTGCATTTTCCATTTCTTTAGCAGCAGGATTAAATTTCAGTGCTGCGTGACACATTGTATCATAATGTGTGTTTTCATTATGATGGTTGCTGACTTTTTCAGAATCATCCACTTCATGTAACTGGCAGAGACAGATGGTTAAACTACATAAAACTGATTTGTCATAATGATTACCAAGCTCCATGTTTTAAGTAGTAATGACAACCTGTGAGGAACATTGTTTAGGACCTCTCAAATACTTTTAGAACTTCCAAAATAAGGGAAGAGATGGCAGCTGTCAAGATGAAAAGCTGCCTTGCCCTTTTGTGCTCAACCCTAACTGTCCGTTATTTGTTAAAACCTACAACATAAACTTTCACTGAATGGCCTAAGCCAGATGTATCTACCTAGCTTTGCTTGTAAATGTCACAGTAATTGTCTTTCTAAGAGCCTTAACAAAAGTTAAGACGTTTGCCTAAGTGAAAACTACCCCACCTTATACTCAGCACTCAGCAGCTTGCAAAAATAAACTGTCTTTCAAAAATCCTCATGAGCCTTAACCACAGAATAACAGAGTATCAGCAAGAGATGTTACATGGGTTTGTCTTGTCTCAGCGCAGTCACACTGGGCTGACTGCTGCTTGTGAAGGATGGGATTGAAAAATACTGAGTAAGGCAGACTTCCCTTAGGTGACCTCTGAGGAAGGACCCCAGCATTTAGCCCCTAAATTGCAGAGAAGGCACATATGTTCTGGGGATTGGGTTTGTTTATTTTTTTCCCTTTGTCTGGAGTATTCAAGGCTTACACTGCAGACAAAGAGTGGAAGTATGTGTCTGTTACAAAGCTCTATTAGATGTCCTCAGCTATTGCAATGAGAGTAACAGGAAAGGCCCACTGGATTTAGGAAAGAGAAGGGAATGGGTAATGCCATGTCATCTCGCTGAGCTCCTGTGGCATCAGGTCTGGTGAGATTCTGATAGAGAGGACAAACATGTTTGTGTGTTTCTGTTCTGCATTGCTCATAATCTCCTGCAAAACTTAAAGCTAAATCCTACTGATTTTCAGATGGACTGTTTTAACTAACAACCCTTTACCTCCAGTGCTGCAGCATTAGGAGTTACTGGAGGGCTCCAACATTAACGAGAGGAATTCCCTTCTTTTCATCTGTACAGAAGTGTTTTTCAGAAGCACTGTTCTGTCTCTTCCCCTGGCAGCCTTGCACATTTTTCCTCTTCCATCCTCCCTCTGCTGAGTCAGCACCAATGCAAGGTTTGTGCTGATGTGGTGGTTCTGCTTCTGGAGTGGGAGGGAGCTGGGTAGGTGAGAGCATCCCATGTTTGTGTTACACGTGCATCATTTGTATGCTCTTCTCACTCCTATACTATCTCTTCCAGTGTTGTTTTGTAGTATCCCATTACATCACCTTTCCTTGTTGACTGACATCATTTAGAGAACAGAGAAAACAATCCCAGTGAATTTAAGAACAGTGGCTGAGATGTGCTTCTTTTTGAATATTTTCTGAGAACAGTGTTGAATTTTCATTGTGTGAATGAAATGTTGGGAAGGAATTTTTGATTTAGAATTCTAGTTCAATAGATGTGATGGATTGTAGTTTCCAAATATGTGAACATCAATCAAAAGGCAGATTAAAAATTGATGGTTGCTATAGTATCATTTCCATGAGTCATAATCTTGTAAAAAAGCAAAAAATAGCTGTAGAACCTAATATTCTTGGAAAAGACTCTGAACCTATTTTCTCTTCTTCAAAAAGGCTCTCCAATAAAGAGTGTGATTTTCATTTGCTCTGATTTTCCCACTTTTTCAAATGTGTTTTACAAAAAAAAACCCTGCTCTTACAGGTATGTGTTTTGTAATACACATATGATATAGACACATATGCTATATGGGAAGTAAATAAATTTTTTTCATCTTTACCGATGACCAAATATATGTGGTTCTTTACTGAATTCAGCAGACTGCTGAGTACTGGATAGTTCTGAAGCACTTGTGTTGAATTTACATTTACATTGAAAGAGTACCTAGAAAACGAAAAAAAAAAAAAAAAAGTGAACTGCAGTGATAAATTGGACCACTGGGGGTAGCTAGTGCTTAAGGGTTAAAGTCTGGATTCCGCGCCACTCGGCACCCTGGGTGTGGGAGGTCCCCTGGGGACTTGTGCGTGGCTGGCAGATTTCTGAACCTACAGATAGTAGTAATTCAGTGACCAAAGTTCAGTGTCTTGATCATAAAACATCAGTAGTAAACATAAATCTTGCCTCTGGGATCACCTGAGAGGGAGACAAATATGTGAAGGTGGAGAAAGCTATTCTAAAGAAAGAGTGAAACAAAGAACAGAAGGAAAAAAATCTACCTTGCTCACTTTTCTAGGCTCTTAGGAAATGGCCACGGGCATTTATTTCTAATGTTTATAGCAAAATGTGGGGAAAGAAAAGGAAAAAAAAATCTTACCAAAGAACTGTAAAAGATTAAAAGAAATAGAGCTCATGGGGAAAATCTACATGGCTGGGATATCCTTTATTTCCATTGTCTAAACAAAAATCTGTGAATTAAGATTTAGGAAATTATTTCTGATTCATAAATGGTTCCATGATTTGTCATCTAGACATGGTAAGATAGTAGTCCCAAGTAAACATCAGAGGTTTGTGAAAGGAAGAATGAGGGACATCTGCTAAGGGTAGATTGTGCCTGTGCAAATGTGCAAGGCTGGGGGCATCACAGCTCTATGACACCTTGGGGAGCTGTTGCTGTAAACCAAGTGAAAAGCACCAAGCAGCCTTGGTGTACCTTCAATGTAAGGAAATCAATAGAGGGAAGATGGCTTGATAGTGACAAGCTGCTAAAGCAGGTAGAAACAGTGGACAGCACCAAGATGACCTCTCCACTTTCCTCCCAGGTCAGTGAGAGCAGATCTCTCTTCGCTGTTTGTGTTTACTGAGTTACATGAAATTAGCAGACACCATTAGCATAGATCAGTGGAGGCCAGACCAGCAGTTAGGAATCCTCATGAGAAACTGTTGATGCTGTATTTGTAGTCAAACAAAAACATTCTTCACTTGAACATGTGTCTCCTAGTGTAAGTCAGACCTCATTCACTTGATTCTGTATATTGTCATGTTATAGTTTTTTTAAAAATTAGGATATATATTATCATAATTGTCTTTGTTCTTACTTTATCCCTACTTTATCTCAAATATCCTTTATATGAGTTAACACAAGCCTCACAGTGAAATTTTTTGTTACATATTTCAATCAGAAACTTAAAGATGGTTTTTATGTTCTGGAGAAGTTTGGATATGTCTTGTGTGGATCTGAAAGGACAAAAGTCTACATCACAAAACCATGAGAACTGTAAATTCAAGTTGGTTCTTTTTTGTTGACCCTGTGGATAGGACTACCTGGTATAAATTGGAAAGTGTATTGTCTCTGGCTAGTTGTAGATACTTCTTCCAAAAGACAGATCTTTATAGCAATATGTGCAGAGTTTCTGGCTTCGGTGTACCTATTTTACAGATAAACAGGGAGCATACTTGTCCTTGGCCTAATATCTTCAGGAATCCTTTAAAGCACTTCAGCAGCTCACTCCTATCTTCCATTCCCCTCTCTACTTCCTTCCGTTTAGACCTCTTCAATCCCAATTGCTTTTTCCAAAAATGAAAAAGAAATGTTTTATGTCTGAAGTTTGCTTTCTAAGTTATCTGTGTCCTGATCAACCCATTTCCCCCATATGAAATGGATTTTCTGTTTTTCTACTTGCTTGCTACATACGTCTGCATAGCACCAGCGCCTTCAATTCTTTGGTTCTTTTCTAGTTTTTTTTTCTTGTATCCTTGCATTACAACTACGTTTTGTCCCCACAAACAATACTGAGCTGTGTAATCCACAGTGACTTCTGCAAGCTCACATTCCCATGAGTGCTCCACCATCTCTCTGCCTTTCCTCATGTTCACATATTGTGCATATGAGTAAAATTTCTCACAGTTCTCTCTGGTCATGCCAGCTACTTTTCAGGCAGCTGTCTCTAGGTTGTCCAGTATACTCTATCACAGAGGAGTAGAAGTTCAGCAACATCAGTATTAATTTGCAGCACCTCATTGAGTATATATTATATTTCTAAGATAGGCGAAAACTTTCTTCAATGGCTTCATTGCTGCAAGATTTTTCTGACGGTGTTCATACAGTAGCTTTATATTTGTATACTGGTGCTTACTAGCTTTAGTTTTAGCTTCTACTTTCAGTTTTAGTTGCTAATTTCACCTTTCACTTATGTCAAGAGATATTTGCATCTGAATTTTACAGATGGTGATCTCCTAGTGATATTAGTAAACAAAATTACCAAGTTTCCAGGTTTAATTTTTATTTCACAACTACAAGTGTTAATTTCTTCATCTCTCACATAGCATTTCCAAGGTATTTTAAGACACTTCTTGAAAGAGCTGTGTTTGCTGTCAAGGATAATTTCCTCAGTAGACTTTGGGTTTTTTTCACTGTAGGATCTCTTTCAGATTAAGATGTTACACCATTCAGGCCTTCAGGTTTTGTCTAGAATAAGGGTTTCAGCCCTAGTCTACCTGCCTACCAAAACTGAAAGATTCGGTTTGGTTTTATTTTTTTTCTTAGGCAGTAATAGCTTGTATCATTGTCTTGTAATCAGGGAATCCTTTTTTTTCTTCTTTTTGTACATGCATACTTGGCAACTTGCAAAGTAAGGTCTTATGCAGCCCTTACCTGAGCTCTTTTCATCAGTCTGCTTGCACACCAATTACACACCAATTAAAGGACATATGAATAAAATAGGCGTACTAAACATGTACTAAGCACGTACACATACTCTTGTATACTAACTTACAAATGCACAAGTAGGTATTACAAAGACCTATGTTCTGTGAGAAAAGTGCAGCATAGTTATTCAGCTGGAATGGTTTTGAGAACAATTTTGGGGAATTCACTGTGTCTGTGAATTTCTTCTTTGCTGAGAAGAAAAGAAGATAGTTGATGGCATATAGATTCTAAACAAAGGTTTGGCTAGAACCTGGGCTAAGATGGGATTGGGAAGTGATATCAAGGGAACAATTAGCAGTTAAAAATAGATACATATGAAGCATATGTGGAGTTCTGGATTCCTCTGACAGTAACTGAGCATTGCTTTGAAAAAGCTATTTTAGAGGCAGAAGTTGTGGTGAAAAAGGAAACAGAGGTGAAGACAATCATTACAAAAGAAAGATAAACTTACAATACTATCTCTGACAAAAGAGACATAAAAAGCGAAGGCATACAGAAAATAGGAGCAGAGAAGTTGTAAGGGACAATGCATTCTCTGGAGGGAGAATTAGGAAGAGTCTGATTTTAGTCAGAAAATATCTATTTCTTTGTTTGAATAAGTTGTCAATGTGACTTGAGGAGGCAGAGAGTGGAGACTTGGCAGTACTTCTAAGGAGGAAATCAATTAAGAGTTCCTAGTTGATGTATATGTAAGCAGTGGCGAAAAAGGAAAAATATGGTATTTAAGTGGGAAAACAGTCTAAGCAACCTTAGAGATCAAGGCTGAAAAAGCAATATTTTTCTCTATTGAAAAAGTGGAAAAGTTATTGAAAAAGTGGAAAAGTTATTGAAAAAGAAAAACACAGTTGTGAGGGAGGGAAAAGGAAAGTAGCAGCAGATAAGGACAGCAAAGAAACTGAAGAATGTAGAGTCTGTTTAAAGGGTGAATCAATGAGACTGGCCAGAGAGAGTGAGTGATGGAAAGATGGTGCTTTGAAAAGGGACATACAAAACCACAAAATTGAAAGAAGTATTGTCAAGCAAGAACTGTGCCAATGAATGACCAAACTCCTAGTGAGATGATCCATCGCACAGGGAAATTAGAGAATGAAGGTCAGAGAGGTTCTGCAGCAAAATAGGTGATGCTGAGTAAAGCTGAAATTTCTCAAACTGAAGCTGACAGGAAAGGAAGAGAAAAAACTGAATATGCAAATCCTAGAGACCACACAGTTGCTGGTGTGATGGTAGACTACAAGCTCATCAACTCTTGAAATTACCAGTTACTGAGTAAAAGGGCTAAAATGTAATGGAGGATCTCATATGGAACACATTGCTCAGCTGTGCCCAAAAACCAGAAATATCTTTATTTTCATGTTCTGTGTTTACTAAGTTTGTGCATAATGCTACCTTTGTTAATAGGTTCATGCATACTCCTGTCCACCATATCAAATCTGTGTGATTTTATGTCTCTTGACATGATCAAGGTCTGTTCATCAATTTTCCTTAACCCCATAAAACCAGAAAATTAAATCCTTTTATACATGGAACATTTGGAGATATCAGAACTAGTTCTAAATTATCTAATCCGGGTATAAGAAATGATATAGCCATGTTAGGATAGCACCTTGCCTCACATCATTAGCAGTAGAATTGTGCCATAGGGGCCTATTCAGGGAAATGCTGAGAATATTGACTGCTACACAAACACTAATTGCACTACCTCATAAATACAACAGTTTCTGGCCTTCAGAAATTTAGTCAATGGCTGATCTTCTCCTTACTTCTCTGTACAACATCCAAATGTTGGATGATGCAACTTAGAGTGAAAGGGTCGACACTGTCATGTGACCTTATGCTCACCTGCAGAACCCTCCTGCATGTATTCCCTTGGCTGCCACCAAAGGAGCTTCTTCCTTTCTTTCCACTCTGCTTTTCCACTAGAAAATCCCTCTGCTTTAAGCCAGAACACCAAACACTGTCTGCTGGTAGTCAACCCTGAGATATGTGTTGAGCCCCAGATAATCCAATGCCCTGACTAAGCAGGAGATTCAGTGCTGCTTCTGTCCCACCCTCTTACCTCTCCCATATGCCCTTCTCTTCTCTTGAGTATTTTGCAACCTCTTCTCTCAGGTTCAGTTTGTCATTTCATCATCATGCAAGACACAGAAGCCTGAATCACCTTTAGTAATGTGACTTTGAAGATGAAAGTAAGAAAGAAGAAACAAAAAGCAAATGACTGTGGTTAGAGAGCTGAACAAAGACAGTAACTGATTACAAATGTTGGAAGGCTACAAAAGGCAGGCTATAACACTGCTAAGGAAAAAGGCTCTGAGAAACTTAAAGTAGGCTGCCCAAAGGGTCATTAAAGCTGACAAAATTAAGAGCAAGATAAATATATCATAAAGAAAAAAAAAATCACCTTCAGAAAATGATGCAAGTCTACTAATGAATAATATTAAAATGTGCATTTTATTAACAATATAAAGTCATCTTATAGGAAAACTGAGAAATGCAATGCACATATGACCAGTAAAGGGAGAGAGGGAAGATCATAGGCAACCAAAGAACAATTGCAAGAAGCCCAAAAAAATCAAAATTAGGGAGGAAAAGCCTTTCTTTTAACTTCTCATCATCACAAAAGATAAAAAAGAGAGACAGCAAAGAAAACAGATAACTGCCACAGTTGCAAGCACTTTCCTAAGAGGAAAATTAGCTTTCTCTAGCTGTGCAGCGCACTCTTCGAAGATATGGTTGATGGGCTGCCAGAAGTGAAGATAAAGTTCTGGAATCAAAGTGTGTTCATTACAGCCACATCATGAATGCATTTCCATATTAATTCAGGTATGTTGAATGATGCACACCAAGGATTTAATATACTTTTAAGGCTGGCCAGCATTTCAGAAGTCTTCTGAAAACTGGCAAAAGTGACAGCCAACAAGTTGAAACATCCTAAAGCAGGTCTTTCTACTCAATTCATTGTTGATGAAATACAAAATAGAAAGAGAAAGGAAAATCCTTTCATGCAATAGTGTGCTTGGCAGACTTTGAAAAATGGAATTATATCCTACACTGCTAGAGAACAAAAGTTTCAATATATACAGTCATAAAAAAAGGAAAACGTTTAGGAGATTAATTTTGTTGTCACAGAGAAAATTTGCAAGATTTACCACAGCATCTTGTGGAGAGCTTAGCTTTAGACAGTGGCACAAAATACATGTTTTAAAAATGTTTATGTAAATACAACTGAAGGTCTTGTTTAGGAAGAATGGAAATTGCTGCACATTTTACTGTTGGAGGTTTTTCTGAAACACAGACATTTTGTGCTATGAAACAGTGTAACTTCTCAAATCTTACCAAAAGATCACACAAAGTAACATATGACCAAGGGAATGTCCTACTAGTTAGTTGCTTGTTCTCATGGCACTAGCTAGAGATAAGTTATCTTAGGTATTCGTCTCAGTACTGCACCAGTGTAAAGCCTTTTATTTTTCAAGGGATTTCAAAATATGTAACCAAGTTGGTTTCAGAATTTTGAGATGAAAATCAGGTTTACATGCTTGTAGTAAGATAACATCCTGAATGCATACTCAAGCTTTATCTGTTGCTACCCATCTGGATTCAGTCCATCTGTGTATTGTCTCACTGGCATGTTTGCTGTGCAGGTGAGCTCTACCAATGCTGGATATTTATCAAGACATGCTATCAAATCGTGCAAGGTTGCTTGTGCCAGCAGAGAGAAGGAAAGAGATGGAGGGGCAGAAAAAGTTCTTTTTCATGTAACAGAGCATCAACATTAAGCTGTGACACAAAAAAAAATATATTGACTTTCACTAAAATTGTTAATTTTATTGAGTACTCCATGCTTTCAACCCCTGCCTTGCTCTGAAAGCAGCATTGTCCCAGAGAAGTACTCCTGTCTTCTGATAACCTTGAGGAGAACAATGAAGTACAGTGGTTATACACCTCTGGTGTGTTAAAATGTGCCCACTGATGAGTAACCAGCTCCAGACGTTGCAGTGGGACATGACTTTTCCCCTCCCATTTGCAATGACAAGAACTGTCACTGTGCCTGATTTTTGTATTTGAAGAAAAAAACAGAGATAGAGCATTTTCTGTATCCAGTGACACTAATAAAGTCCCACAGCGAATTGTAATCAGACCCTACTAAGTTATGCAAGGGAAGAGTGACAAGAAATTTGCTGATAAATTAAAAGGACATGACTCTGTAGAAATCAGTGGTGGTTTGTGGATCCTGATTTCACTGAAGGTCTCAGCAACATACAATTCAGTGGCAAAAGGGTTTCACTGTTTTTGATAACAGTGTGGTGTAGATAACTGGGGGATCAGTTTGCTTAGAGAGTAAATTTTTCTTCTACAAAATCTTTCTTAAAAGATTTTTTAGTATTTTAGATTTTAAATATGTTTTTATTTAATAGGTTGTTATTAAAATATCTGTCTATATAATATCTAATATTACCTAATTTAAAAATAGAAAATATTTCTTCTATAAAATCCTATCAGAACAGGACAAATATGAGGTTGAATGTGGAAGAAAATTTTCTCACAATTTCTCTGATATTCATCCTCAAACGCTATCCCTTCCCTTTTTGTGCCCAGTATTTAAACATAAGACAAGGTGAGGTTCTTGGCTGCTCTGAACTTGTATCAGAAATAGTGTGGCCAACAGGACTAGGAAAGTGATTGTCCCCCTGTATTTGGCACTGATGAAGCCACACCTCCAATACTGTGTTCAGTTTTGGGCCCCTCACTACAAGAAAGACATTGAGGTGCTGGAGTGGGTCCAGAGAAGGGCAATGAAGCTGATGAAGTGGCTGAGGGAACTGAAATTGTTCATCCCGGAGAAAAAGAGGTTCAGGGGAGACCTTCCCACTCTCTACAACTACCTGAAAGGAGGTTGTAGCAAAGTGGGGGTCAGACTCTTCTCCCAAATAACAAGAGGCAAGTAACAATAAGGCAAAATAACAATAAGGCAAGAGGAAATGGCCTCAAATTGCACCATTGGAGGTTTAGGTTGGATCTTAGGAAAAATTTCTTCACTGAAAGGGTTGTCACGTGCTGGAACAGGCTGCCCAGGGAAGTGGTTAAATCACCATCCCTGGGTGTGTTTAAAAGCTGCGTAGATGTGGTGCTTAGGGACATGGTTTAGCCGTGGACTTGGTAGAGTTAGTTTAACAGTTGGCCCACATGACCTTAAAGGTCTTTTCCAACCTAAACAATTGCATGATTCTATGAACTAATCAAACTTATTTTATGTCAGGTAAGGATGTAATGGATTCCCCGTGAAGAGCTACCTTTCTCCTAGGCACAAATGCAGGTATTCATGCTGCATATTCACGTGTTGCATATACTCATACCAGTTTCTCTTGCTGTTACTGCTTCCTAGTTAGGTAAATTCACAGTTAACTGGATTGCTGATGTCTTTAGCAAGTTGGGTTGTATTTTACTTCAGTTTTGTTGCTATTGGTTTTTATATCTGCCTATTATTCCCTGTCTTTGCAGTCATTTTATCAAAATCTGTTCATAATGGCTTCAAGCAAATATATGCATGCCTAAGCCAGCACCTTGCATTCCAGTAAACAGCTCAATTCTTTGGCCATTTCTGCACACTCCTCAGATGGCTCATCCCTGACCCCTAGGGCTACTCTTTGGCAAATTTCTGCTTGCTTTTGTTTAACTGAGGTTGACAAAAGTGATTTGATTTCCAGGGTCTTTGGCAGCGCTAGGGACTGCAATGGCTTATATAGAGGTACCTTAGCCTGTTTCGAAACAAAGTTAGTGTGTTGTATTCAATACAATAACACTACCCCAACTTGTGATTAAGTGCTTAGTGAGTTCCATTTCCTTATAAGAACATGTGTAAGAACCCAAGAATGTATGCCACAAGTGAACTAAGCATTAATCTGTCAGCAGCTTAAGTGTGTTTGGAATAGTGCAATGGAAATATGCGGTATAGTGACACAGTATTTGTTCTCTGCGAGGCACTTAAGAGCAGATGGAACCTGTAAAATAGACTGATTCATGGAAGTGTGCAGCTTCTGTCAGATTTGTTGGAAGCTTCCTTGTTTTAAGTTAAACAAACACAGGCCACATATGCTTCAATTTTCAGTAAGGTGCCTGTAGCTGCAGGTGGGGAACCCAACATTCATTCATAGGTGCACAGGAATTCATCGGGAACAGACTTTTACTTAAAAAGCATGCTTCTCTCTTAAAATAATGAGATAACGAAATAATGTATCATTGTGGATACATCCTAAGTAACTGAAAAAAAGGTTAAGGATTCTACAACAACATAAAGAGAAAGATGCTGGAGTCTCACTACAATTTAATGGAAAATTAAGTCCATAGCAGGCATGTCTTAAAATTCTAGTATAAATCAATAGCATCTATAAAAATGAGGCAGCATTCTGTGGAAATGACATACAAATCTGTAACATTTAATAGAAAGATATTTAGCATCCTATAGATTAATTGAAGCATACTGTAAAACTCTGCAGATAATGGATATAGTTGCAAGTTGAATTCTACTAAAGTATCTATGTAAGGGGGATATTACATTTGTATCCTAATGGTGACTTTCTGAGCTCTCCTACTTGATAATCTGGAGAAATAATAAGCCAGTACTAAGACCTGGAAGACCCTTTTATTTGTGCAGAGTTTCACCACAGTCACTACTTTATGGATTTTGAGTTGTGTGCCATTGTGGCGGTGACAATTTAGGTTTTGTGTTCCAAACTTTGCACCAAGTTGAACCTTGGGATAGAATTTGCAGACAGCCAACATTGACATTTATTCTATTGTTTTATACTGAACTAAATAAGCTTAATAACTGAATCAAAAGAAAAGCTAGATTTTCAGAAGGTTGGGCTTTTAAAAAAATTTTTTAAAGCAATCAAATCAATGTGGCTCCTAAAATAAAAATTAGGGTGTGTATTTCTAATGTCTTTCCTTTTGTGTAGTGCAGAGTTTCTGTACCTGTAGCAGAGATCTTGTTTCAGCTGATTGTGAGAAATATGCCTGGGGTGAGTGAAGTACAAAATAATACTAAAAATGTGTTTCTGGAAATATAATTCTACTCTTGTGAATTATGTGTGCTGCAGTCTCCAGTTAACATTAAAAATACATTTTATGTGTTCTTCAGGGTATAGTATATAATACTCTATTGAGCTACTTTGCATGTGCTGTTGGTAGGAGGACACATCCTTAGTATGCTCAATGAAGGCCATCCCTCTTCAAACCTAAGTGAATCTTAACTATGCAAAGTATGGCAAAACCTGTATAGCTGCTAAAAAAAAACCCCAGACCAAACCCCTCCATTTTCCTTGGCAATAGTGTATTATGCATATTCTTTCTGCCCAGAGCACAGGAGAGCAGAACGGCAAAGGTAAAGGATGTGCTGAAAGAATGGCATACATTGTCCCAGTAAGCATGTGGTCTTGCAGCAGCTGCTAAGAAATTAAAGATATTTTGGTGTCAGTGAGGCCTCTATGATTGTATCGTCTGTGCCTTTGCTTGTTAGTGCTACCTAGCAACCTTGCATAAAGACAGAGATGTCAAATGTATTAAGTTCCTACAAGTTTTTAGAAAATAAGAGGCCACATATAGAGTGCCTATAAAGAGAGAAGAAGTTTAAGCTCTTGTTCTAATGTATTAATAGACAACAAAATGTCCACTTAGCAGAAACCAGTTTTTGATGTCCTAGTGGTGGGGGGAAAAGCTTCACACCTATCTTAATATAGTAGTGTAAAACAGCCACGAGCCACGAGGACTTTGGTAAATTTTGATGCTCCCACAACTAGCTGAACTCTGTCATTCTGATGCTCATCTCAGTGGCACAGCTATGGGCAAAAGCTAAGCACTTTCTTACCCCCATTGGGGAAAGGGAGAAGGTACAAAGAAGGTGAAAGAGAATCATAAAGAGCAGCTAATATATTTTTTTATTTTGAGGACTATATTTCTCTTAGAAATGGTGTCATCAGAGCTCAGCATCAATATTTTACAGGTATAGTATTCAGAGATATTACATGTCAATGAATGCCTTAGATTAACAGGATTTGCACAATATCAGTGGAAATGTTTGCTTTCCTGCCTGTTTTTTGTCCTACAGAATTGTTGATTTTGTTTTAATTATTTTGTTTTATTTTTAATGTATGGAGCAAAAAAATTACCATGGTAAAAATAGGGTGAAAATTTTAAAAACAATAAAATCTTGAATCCTGTCTGCAACTCCAATATTCCTTGAACATTATGTTCAGCGCATATGTAGCAGTTCTTACTAGACTGCCTGGACAAAGTTGAGAGGTTTTCTCAAGTCTGCATTCTTTTATGTATCAAAGTAAACACGATCTTTGGCTAATATGCTTGGAAAAATTTCAAACCTGTCAGGTGGAATACTTGGCATTGTTGTAATTACTGGCAAATTTCTCTTGGCTTCACTGGGGCTAGAGTTTCATCTGTTGTGATGGTTGTAGATCAACCAGCTGTAGACGGCTTGTGGATGAGTCATATGGAAGTGTCTCCACTATCTTTAGAGCTGTCAAGTCTTACACATTGGGGAGGAAACTTTCTCTTCTGACCTCTCCCTCGTACTCCCCACCTCTGATGCAGTGGCCGTTGCTTGTCTTCATCTGCATGTCTGTCACATCTGACACTGAGGTTCCTTGGGAAGAGTTAGTTGGAATAATTTGTTGCTAGATGATGCATTATCCAGGAGCACTGCAGTGACAGATCCTCCTCTCACACGCCTGGTAGTACAGACAGTCACATGCTCATACACTCGTCCTCCAGTGTGTGAATCTCGTGTGTGTGGATCCTGTAGCATGGTTCTCTTCTTCAGTTCCTTATGGGTAAGGACACTTTCATAAATTCGAGACCTGATTCTCTTTCATGTAGATAATTTTTAAATGAGCAAGCTTCTCTGGAAGTTAAGAGAGCCACACTTCGGAGTTTTGTTCACTGTAGGAATTTTTGTTATGCCATGTTGACAGATGTTTCTAATTCCTGAGTTCAATGAAGCATCATCTCCTCCTTAATTTTAGTGTAGCCACATTTTGCAATTTTGCTTTATTTTCAATAGTTGAAGATACCTGCTCTTAACAGTCTGATGGGGATTACAGATTATTTTATCATGTAACAAGAGAAAGCAGTGATTTAGAAAGCAAAGAAGATTTTGTGAGGCATCAATAGAATGCTCTTCACTGTATAACCCTGCTAAGCAAAAGAGGTTTGGATAATGCAAAGAAAAAACATTATCAAGTTCTTTTTTTTTAAATTACCACTCTTTAACATCAGTGAAGAAAACTACTAAGTGAGAGTTCAGGGAAATGACAAAGGAAGCTTATAATTAATAATTTTGAACCTAACTACATTACTTTCCTTTTCTCGAAGAGCACAGTATGCAGTGTAGTAGTTTGTAATAAATTATGGTCTTTTTTTGATGAAAAACATTAATAAGGTCATATTTATGTACTTAACATTTCTCAGAAACTTTTTTTTACATAGAGACTATGTAGGGCCAAAAACATCATGAGATGATGTGTCCAATTTTCTGAAGATTGATACTTGCATGACTGTTGCTGTCTTCTTCATTCCTTCACAGCTTTTGGGTTGGGGTTTTTTTTTTAGTACAGTAACTTTTGATTTCAAAATATTCTTAAAAATAAGACAAAGAGAGGTTGGTCGATCAGAGGGACCGGAGTTAGTGATATTATCTACTTGAAGTGATAGAAAAATTAAATGAATATGTAGTATAAGTGTAAGTCTAAAGAGTTAGTGAAAGTAAATCCAGCCTCTGGCTGACACCTGCAATTTATTTGGTAGTGGAAGTGCTGGGGATGGCTCATCATAGTTTGAAAGAGCAAGCACTGATTTATGTGCTGCCTTGTTTTCAATAGCCACCACCATTGTTCCTTGTCTAGTGTGAAAATATCTCAAATTTTGCACATGATCTGCCTTCTGTGTCACTGCATGTTGCCGTTTCATCCCTGACACCAACCTAGATGTGCCTTTTGACAAAGCTATCACTGACCTTTAACTTTCTGCTGATACAAATCATACCAGTGACCAGAGTCAAGTGATATTTATGTAAGATATATCCAGCCCTCTGTGTCCACTAAGAAGGCTACATTATTTCAGAAAGAAATATTATTAAACAGACATACTTTATAGAATGTTGTCTGGTTTATTCTCTTCCTGAAGAGACAGCTTGCTGACAACAGTCACTCAGGACATCTGTTTTTCTTATATACATTTAAATGTTTGTCTTTTGTAAGCCATAGGTTTCCCTGAAGTGCTATCCATAAATGTGCAAACATACAGAAAAGTTGGCTGCAGACATATGCAATGCGCATATTGGAAACTTGCAGTCTGTGGAGTCCTCATATTACAGGATTTCAGAGCCTAGCTCAGTGTGTTCCTTGTAACCTTTCACTGCTTGTTAGTGCACAAGTCCATCATAATATCTGTGAGCAACACCAGGACTGCTTCTGTCTGTAAGAAGCTCATGGGCAGCAGCATGTCAGCTCTAAGGGAAAAATACTACCATGCCAATGCTCAACAAGTGACTTGTTCACTGTTCTCCAGAACTAAGGGAGCTATTTTTCCATTAGATTTTTGTCTCTGATTGACTGAATGATAGCTATGCTGCAATGTTCATGCACCACTTATTACACATCAGAGAAGTCACTAGAGAGACAGCATAATGGGTTTTATAGTGCACAAACCAGAGTTTCCCATGAGTGGAGAATTTGCAACATTTTTCCTGTGTGCACTCCATCATATCTACCTTGAGGCAAGCTCACACTGTGTTCTCTTCCTTGGGCAATGTAGTATTGGTATCTTTATCGTCTGTTATCTTAATTTTTTAGAGTACTAAAACATTTTGAGGTTTCTACTTCACTGCTAAATTCAGCTAAAATTGACCAGTGGATTCAGAAGTTACTAGAGAAGAACTATCAGACAGATGATGGCTCCATAAATCTTGTTATCAGGCTAAAAAAGGGATTCTTTTCCTGAGCTGTCCCAGAAGATAAAGCCAGCAGGTCAGGGAAGGACAGGCTTACAATAAGATAGAGTATGACCAGGACATCAGTCATTTCCAGCCTTAGATGGTCTGACTACTGGCTGGCACTACTGCTGAAACCTAATGAAGTAGTTATATGGATGCTTATAAGAAACTTCTTCCAGGTGTGAAGGGCAGCTTGAGAGAAAGTATAGCAGGGAAAGCTAGAAAGTCTAAAATTTGGGGAAAGGGTGGGGGGAAGGTGGATGTTTCTCCTGTTAGCGTAGCTAAGCAATGACAATTGAACATCTCAGTTTGTTGGGCACCCTAGCACTGATTAGATAGCTTTAGCTAATCAGTTTACTGATTGCAGTGGAGCATCAACTTCTTTTTTGAAAAGACAGTTTTGGCAGCTGCCAAATCTCCAGGAGCTACTCTTTCCTACCTGGCATTGGACTCTCATTTCCGTATCCCACATAATACCAAACACTATCTTCCTATTTCCTCACATTCCTACTCATCTCAGGACACCTTCCCACCCCTGCCCACTCAGATACAGGCATGTGTTTTCTTTTCCTAATACCAGCTTTTTGTCTTAGAAAACAAGCTATAAATGACAAGCAGCAGCACAGGAGTTTCCTGCCTGGCACTGTGTTTACCCACAAATACTATTTCTACTACCAAAACGGTGTCCCTGCTGCAGACAATATACACCTTTGATGGTTTTCCCAACATTTAATTTGAAATATTTGATTCAAGGGGAGACCCTTGCATAACCGAAAGCAAGCCTCAAGGGACCTGCATCCTGGTAATTACTACATTAGGATATATCACTGTCTTGCATTTTGTACGGCCCAGTAATGATTTTTCAGCAGTTGTGTGCCAGTCCCACACAACATAACTCAGCCTCCATCACTGATACTGGAATTGGGCCTCAACAGAGCAAATTATGACTAGAGCTGATGAAGCAATGAATAACAACTAATTTGTTTCAAAAAATTCATTTCTGCTTTGCCTTCAGAACAGCCATGAGCATATTTGCAATTTTCTCAGATTTAGTTTTAGTGGAGTTCTTTAAATGAATGTATTTTAGAATATTTTACTTTACGGCTGTATTGTGAACCTTTAAAACTGAAAGCAGAGTTTCTATCCCTCAAGTAAAAATGCTTGTTTCCATACTAGCTGAGCATTAAGGCACTTCCAACCAAGTGCTAGCATTAAAAAATGGAGAGAATTCTTCTGCAAGTTTCTGCACAAGCACAAAGCCATCTTGGAATCCTTACTAATGGCTCTAGTTATGGGAACCAAGTTTTAACTTTACCAATTCACGGATATGACTGAAATATGCATGTTATGAATATTTTATTTCAGTAGAATTCAAGTTATCCTTGACTGTGAAACAAAATCAGGGACCTGATAAATTCAGTTAAAATGCAGGCAAGTATGTTCCACTTCATAGCAAAGAACAGAATATTTTGTGCTGCTTCTAGAAAAAAGAAGCAACGTGTACATTTCCAGATGCTACTTAGACAGTCAAATACTTTAAATGTTTACAATTTTTTTTTTTTTTTGCGACAACAAATGATTGCTATCTCCAGAAGATTCTTTATTATTATTATTATTTGCTCATATGGTCTAGCTTAATGTATGGTCTTTTACAGATCTAGTTTACAGATCAAGTTTACAGATCTAGTTTACCTCTCTTAGAAATTCCCAGGCCTGGTACTTCACACGTTCAGAGCAGTGGACTTTCCTGAGCTACCTAAAACATTTCATCTAAGCAATTCATTCTGAGACAAAGACAAGAAGATAGTAATGTGACGTGTTTGTGCTGGATCCAGTGATACCACTAGCAACAGTGGTAAAAGTCAAAATCCAGCTGTTCAAAATTTCTTAGTTAACTTGTGGGTGAGGTCGAAGCACTAAACAAACCTCCTCTTCAGGCTGCAAAACCTGGTATTAGACCCGAGAGAGTTGTATTGATTCACCAGTTGTACCCAGTACCACACAAAATTGCGGGCTTGGGTATATTTTGTTAGCCTATCTGCCTAGGAAGAAGGAACGGGCAACATGCAAAGGTATTCATGAGCCTGTCAAGGAGAGCTGACAATGGCCACTGTCTACTCTGTAAAGAAGGCAGGGGGATGTAGAAAATGTTCCAAAAAGGTGCATGATGCACCTTCATTCTGGGGCTTAAAGACCTGTGAAAATTTGATGTTAAAGGCCATATGGATTTTCTAGGATCCCTCAGTTCAGGTTCTTTTTCTCTTTGTCTCAGTAGCTAACATCAAGAAGATGTTTTGGATCAGGTTCCTTCCTTTCCCAAATTCTTCTTACACTCCTTACTGTTTCTTTGACTCTGACCTATTAATCTTCATTTTTTTGACTCTGTTCCTTGGTGAAGAATGAGTTGAAGTGTGTGTGTGTATTTCTGCAATTTTTTCTCCTTTATCCTTCACTACCTCAACAACTTGAGAGTACAACTGTGTATCATCACTGGTGGGTTATCCTTTTACTAGAAGAGACAGAAAACTAGTCCTCCTTCCAATAGCTCCTGTGGAAAAGGATGAAGACCCTATAAATTGACTTCTCTTTTCTCCAAGGAAGAGGTTGTTCCTGTCACACAAAGTCCTCTTTTCATAAACTGTCATTTCTTCAACCAATGTAGCAAAGGATCTTTCCCATCTTCCAAGAAGAGTGTGGTTAGCCACCTCCCCTGCTTAGGCAGTGCAGGAATAAGGAAAATAAGCTTGGCTACTCCATTCCAAATGGAAAGATGAGCACCTTGGCACCTCATTAACAGGGAAGTGAAACTGTGAGGACATTGTCGGACCTCATTAATTTCTATGGGCTTTGGATGTGGTTGTCAGAAGGTAGACTTTCACTATAGCTCAAGCATTCCCCACTCAAAGCATCTGCAGACTATGAATGCACTAGAAGAGCAGTTTCAAGAATGATATTTTTTTTGAGAGTAGCTTTACCTTTGTTACTCTTCTCCAGCATTGCTTTCCCCAAGTTCATCTGCTGTCTTGACAAAAAGAAAAAAAAAAGAAGACATTTAAAAAGAACAGCTGAGTGTAGCAAGTGATCTCATGTCCTATAGCTGCTTAGTCTGTTAAATCAAATTTTGACCTATACTGAAATTCCTATATATTTTATATCATTTTCCCTTTTACTTGTATTTAAATGAATCATCAGCTCCCATGGAACTACACTCCCTGGTTACCGTTTACATTACTGTGCAAACTTACCATGTGGCAACAAATGCTCCCACAGTGCTAATGCTGGGTCACAGCAATTGTGTGTGCATGTGCTTCAGCGGACAGTGGAGGGTTAAATGCGTTCCTTTGCAATACGTGCTTTCTTAAGAGTTTTCAGAGTTTTTTAAAAAGCTATTTTCTTTTCCCCCCTTTCATCTATTTGTTGTGTATGCCCACATGACCTCCTGAAAATACAAACACACTCTTTTATTTGCAGTGCCCATTATCAGCCTTGTCTTTAGCCTCATGATAAAGGTCAAGTAGATTAGTTAGGGAGGCTCTTGCCTTTCTAAATCCACATTCGTTATCTCCTGTTTGATAATTACTATCCATGTACTTCTCTAATATGCCCCATGGTATAGTTTCCATTCCTTGAATACCGCAAGCTTAAATTCATCTACTTTTGACACATTTCGCTGGGTTTCAGCTCTGCTAACTGATTTAATACCAATGTTTTTGTGATTAGTCATCCCGGACAGGGGAAATGGAGCAAGCGCTGAGGAAGAATATTATTCTGCAATGCAAATTCTCTAAGAAGCACTTGTGCTGTACCAGTTAATGTTTCTGACTTTTTGTGTAACAGTTCTTCAGCTATCCATGCTCTAATCTCTTCCTTCAATGCTGTATTGCCTATGCAAATTCATGCTGTTTATGGAAAACCTGTGGGAATAAAGGAGCACAACATTAAGAAAGCGATGATTAGTATTAACCTCCCTGTAACCTCTAGTCAGACTTTGAAATGCCACTGAAACATCAAGGCTTTCAAGGTTCTTATTTTTAAAACGTAATATTCTGATATTAAGAAGCCCACATTTCACATCTGTCAGAAAAAAAAATTATAGCAGATTTCTTTTATTTTGTACTCTGCCTTTATGATAATAATTACAGAACAAACTTGAGGGCTTTAAACATATATAAATATGCAAGATGCACCTCAAAATTACTTCTTTCAGGGAATGTTCTTTATCTACAGAATTGTCAAGTTGGATAATTACACTTTAATAGGTGCTTTATCCATAGTTAATCATGTGCTTTTTCCCTGGTTTTCATTATTACTCTTCATCACAACAGGACATTTAAAACGACATAAGGAGTGTGGAGAAAATACAGTGTTCCTTTCAAGATATTTACTATATGTAATTTGCTAATGAAAATACCTGGTTCTGCCTCATTTACACTTTCAGTACAATATTGATTCCTGATGTGATAACAAAGTGAGAGCATTTTGATTTTTCAGTTTTGACAGTGCTGTATCTTTAGAGGCTAAATGTTTTCTCACATGATGTATCTTTTCAGCAAAGCAGCAGTGAGGATTTATCACAGTGAGCAGCATTGGTTCTCCAAATAATTTGTATCACTATTTAACTCCTCCCTTAAAAAATAGAAAACATAATAATGATAGTGGTAGTAGTGGTAGTAATAATAATAGTAATACAGTCCACATTACTGTGCCTGATACAGATTTACCACAGATAAAATTTCCTCATCCCCAGAGGGATATTTGTATTTGTAACTAATGTTCATTTGTAGCTAATGCATGTGTCCTATGGTCAAACAAATTACAGTAAGGAGCACAAAGCTTCACACACATTTTCCTTCCATCATCTTTCTATGAGCATGGATAGACAAATAATGTCTCCCTGTCACACACTTCCTATTCTTGCTAGTTCCTCAATGGTATGTACTGAATACAATGGTATGTATTGAATTAAATAATTCAGCCATACTTTTAGCCTTAAGAAGCTCTCCTGTTATTGAGGTCAGCATGAACAAAAGACATTGAGGCCAAAGTCAATACATACTGGTTTGCATGTAACTCTAAACAGAATGTTTTTTAATGTAAGCTTGTTTTCAGTTATGAGGAGATTTAAGCACTACAGAGGCTTTGTCAACATATTGTCATTTTGTATGCTGTTCAGGTGCCACTGTATGTGGGGTGTGGTATAAAAGCCAGGCCAGACTGCGCTGTAGCCAAACTAACATTTTTCATTGGCTATATACCCATTTAATAAAATCCTTCAAAATGCTAGCACGTTTGTATTCATAAGGGTTTCTCTATATATGCAATATTCTGTGCTATTCCTGAATGATTACAACATCTCTGTAGAAGAAAATGAGGTAAATATTGCAATATACAAAATATTTTTCAAATGATAAAGCTCTGACCTTATAAAACAAAAAAGCAACCTTGAGTCAGCCAGCCAAGAGCTTTTTATTGGTTTAATGTAGCAGAACTTGACCAAAGGGGCAAATTTTTGCATTACCTTGCCACTGATGTGAATGCTGCAGCTGTGTTTGTGTATCCATATTCATTATTGCTAGTGTTCCTCCTGGATTATGACTGATCTAGAATTTGAATGCTGATCTTGATTTTTGTACTTTTTTTTTTTTTTTTTTTTTTTAAATTTGGTAGAAGCAGACAGAAAGAATACTCAAGGCATCCATTATTTCTTTTTGCAATTTGCTGGAAGTGGCAGAAGCTATTAAAAAATGAAGGCATACATATCTCATGCTATTCAACTGACTGGTAATTAAAGTGCAATTAAATTTTTCATGGTGTTGATTGTGTCTGTTTTCCAAAGAAATTAGAAACTGTGGTCCTTGGAGAATGGTGTTTTTAGTTTCTAGACATTTACTGCTATTGCATTTAATAAATGTGATCATTTATGAAGTTTACACATACAGTATACTTACAGGAGGAGGTTTGCAGTTAGGTGGCTTCTCTTTTTTGGAAGTGTGTTATTCCTGTAGAAATGCACTATCCTGGGGCTTTGTATATGTGTCAGAGATAGTAAATTACAAGCAAAATTGCTCATTCTGTATCTCCATTTTAATTTGGACAATCGAAGTGTGGCACAAATTGCCCCACTGTTAGGAGTCTGAGTCAATGTGACAGAAAACTGAGCTCATAAGGTGATCTTAAATTATTAATGCTGAGGAATATTCAGCAGAGGTGAGTTAGATATTCTGAATTTCCTTCTCAAGGAGTCCATGACTCTGCACTGTCTGTACTGGGAACCTGGGAAGATTAAGCTTCCTGTCCAGGAAACTGAAGTTGGATACCTGTGAGCTGACAGCAAGAATATACTGTTGGGATAAATCCTACTCTTACTGTCATGCAAGTTTTCTAAAGGCATGTTCAAGTATAGCAGCAGAACTGATTATTTGTCACCTATTTAGAACCCACTGCAGGTAGCTCTGGAAAGGATTTAGACATGTGCATAAGGCCCACAGAAGTCAACTAGGAAAGTGCTTAAGCACTTACTTTACTTTAAATGCTTTCCTGAATGCAATGGAATTAGTGCCTAAATGCTTAGAAGATGCAGTGCAATGTACAGTACAAAGACAGGAAATGACACCATGGCACAGACTGAAAGATAGATGGATGGAATACAATGTTTTCCAAAAAAATCCGGTGGCAGGGGTTACTAGAGGATTCCTGTGGGGGGAACGGGGCTGGAACACCTGCCTTATGAGGAAAGGTTGAGAGACCTGGGGCTTTTTAGTCTGGAGAAGAGAAGACTGAGAGGGGATCTAACTGATATGTATAAATATATGAGGGCTGGGTGTCATGAAGAAGGGGGCAACCTCTTTTCACTTGTGTCCTGCGACAGGTTAAGGGGCAATGGATGCAAGCTAGAGCACAGGAAGTTCCACCTCAACATGAGGAGAAACTTCTTTACTGTGAGGGTTACAGAGCACTGGAACAGGCTCCCCAGAGGGGTTGTAGAGTCTCCTTCTCTGGAGACTTTCAAGACCTGTCTGGATGTGTTCCTGTGTAACCTGCCATAGATTCTATGGTCCTGCTTGGCAGGGGGGTTGGACTTGATGATCTCCAGAGGTCCCTTCCAACCCCTAACATTCTATGATTCTATGAAAGGTTCAAATTCTGCTTTCTTCAGGCACTGCAGAAAATGTAAGTTCCTTAAAGGCATTTAAATGAGGCAATGGTGGTATTTTGGCAATTTTGAATAAGAGGAAACATACGGAGATACGGAAAAAAATGCCCAGAAATGAAATGGAAAAAACAAATTTTCTGAAATGTGGTATCATGAATAGGTCAGACAGGATCTGATAGGAGAAGGTCCAGTAGAATGGAATGCAAGAAAGCTGAGGAGGGACTTTTTACAAGGGCTTGTGGTGACAGGCCAAGGGGTAATGGCTTTAAACTGGAAGAGGGTAGATATAGATTGGAAATTAGGAAGAAGTTTTTCACTGTGAGGGTGGTGAAATGCTGGAACAAGTTGTCCAGGGAGATTGTAGATGCCCCATC